>BROG01000419.1:577500-643189 GCA_030159075.1 Atrina japonica | reverse complement strand
AAGATGGCGGGTAAGAAACTACAGGAATGTATTGATGACTGTAAGTTAGCTTCCAATTTCTAAGGCTTGTTACACATTACTAGTGCCACCAATGTTACCCACACTGTGGCCCAAGCTATTCTAACTGTGATTTTCTGGTACAAATGGTCATTTATATATGTTAAATCACTGCAAAATGCTGCACCTGTGATTCGAAAGACATCGAAACATTCTGTCTTGTCTGCAGAGGACTTAATTGTGAGGACTGCTTGAAATGACAAAGACACTTAGGAGCTACCAAATACCACTGCACTATTAACATTTCGATAGGAGAAATTGGTACTCAGAAGATTCACTAAACTGTTTCTCGTGTAAAAACGATAATCTCGAGTGGCAACATTCTTCTGTCCTGTATGCCAGCAACTTTTGTGTGAAAAGTGTAATTCGTTCCATTCAAAGTCAAGGATTACCAAAAACCATCAAGTAACAGCATTATCACGTGACGGACACAGAACTTCAGCTAAAGCTCTCAGTAAGATGGCGGGTAAGAAACTACAGGAAAGTATTGATGACTGTCAGTTAGCTTCCAATTTCTAGGGCTTGTTACACATTACTAGTGCCACCAATATTACCCACACTGTGGCCCAAGCTATTCTAACTGTGATTCTCTGGTACAAATGGTCATTTATATATGTTAAATAACTCGCACATATTGCGAGACCAGATGAAAAAAAAAAAAAAAAACACGTTTCGGCAAAACTGTTAACCGCAATTAGCTCATTTACTTCAGGATTAGCCTGCAAAGGGAGATAACTCAAATATCGAGTGGCAAAAACTTGTATCCTGTTGTATAAACAAAGTCAGACAAGGACCAGCTTACGAATGTCACAATATTCAAATCTTGCTTCCGCGAAAGTTAGGAAAAAAATCCATTCGTGTGTTTACACAGCACTTATCTGATTTGATTTGATTTATTGTTTTAATACACACTCAACAATTTTTCAGTCATAAGTTGGCGTCCCGTTTTTATTAGTATAGGAGAAACCCCGGTTACCAGGGTAAAGACCACCGACCTTCCGCAAGAAAACTGTCAAGCACAGTAATTATCATACGTCAAGAAATAATTAATAATTAATAATTAGTAGATGAGATGATAATACATACTTGAAGCCTCTGTACTACCGGTCTGTTATTTGAGTTATTTTATTTAAATGAAACACAATGAAAGTCAACAATAAAAATGTTTCTGGGTTGATGTTAGAAACCTGTCTAGATTTTCCGGCAGTCGAACATGTAATGCGACATGTTTCGAAAGGCTTAATTTTGGCCATTTTAATAGGGAATCAAAATTGTCCAAACTTGCACAATAGACAAATATCCCATAGTTATGATTGTGAGTTGCAAACTTAACATAATATATAACAGGGACTAAAGAAATGTCATGATGAAAACAACCACACCTCGGAAATAGTAAACCTCTACATACTGACAGAATTCAGGAAAGCAAAAGGTGGTGGCAAATAGGGATGAACTGTATATTTTTTGCACTGAATTTAATTTTTTACAATTTATGTAAATATCTTTGTTCGCAAATTTGGAATCTTGCATACAAACTTTGGATGTTATCTGACCATTGGTTCATGAAAAGATTTTTACAGATGAACCAAGTTTCGGTCTTTTTTGGGGCCCCTATGAGTCCTAGCCACTTTTCATCGGCAAACTTTATTTAGCATAAAATGGGGATGCTATATGCCAAGTTTGGTAAAAATTGGCCAAGAAGAAGTTGAAAATGTATTAATGCTAATGATGGACGATGCATGACTGACGACAACAGACAAAAGACGAAAGCAATAGGCTCATGGTGACCTAATAAGAACTTGACCTAGATATTCTTATGATGTATCTGTATGCCAAATTTCATTTCAATATGTGCACCCACTGCAAAGACAATGAACAGAAACTATTGATGTACGGACTAACGGACCTACCTACAGACCGACCTATGGGTAGCGACAAAGCAATAAAAATATTATATTATTATACAAATCTTATTCACAATATTGCAATTTCTTTAAAGCAGCATTAGCTGTGATTTTTCCACCTTTTTTTTTGTCAATTTCCACTCAACATGAACAACAACAAAAAGAGATATACACAGGCGTGAGAATTCTTATAAATTACTATATATTTTGTGACAATTGTTCGAGAAACCCAGGTTTGTCAATTTTCATTTGCAATTGATTAACTCAAACTTACTACAGTTATAGGTCTAAAAAGGAAAAAAAAAATCCAAATAATTTTTTTGGTCACCACAGCTAAATGATTGCCCCGTTAAATCTTGGCACTGAACTCTTCACATTCTTTACAAGAATAGATTATAAAAAAAATATTACATGTCAATAGGCAAAAATGGAATTCACAGCATTTTAAAAAGCTGCTTTCTGTAAAATACATAGAATATTTACCCTCTGTTTGGTACTAACACTACATACCAAAACTAAACAATTGTTGTTTATCATATCATGACCGCCAAAGGCTTTTCCTGGAATTTTGCATATAAGAATAGGTATTCATTCTTTATGGAAATTTGAATTCCATTTAAAAAAAAAAAGGAAGAAAACCAAAGAAATCAATAAATATAAGCATTGAATTGTTTCAGTTGGCATTCTGGGCTCATGACTGAAAACTGGACAAAGGAAATTCAGCATGGAACGCAAACATCTATGAATGTCAACTGACAGCAGCTTCAACAGGTCCTTTTGTTCTTAAAAGTTAAGAATAATTTCCCCAATTTTGCCAGAATGGTATAAACATACAGACTTGCCAACCTTTTGAAGTAAAAAAAAAAAAAGGTGGCAATGCCGAGCGGAACAAGGCGATGAATGTTTTTCACCATGTTTTGTCACACGATTGAAAACCCCACGACACTATTGGGTATAATATGTTGTCACTGTTATTAGATCCATCTCTTGATATACTAAATGGTCCACACGTTTCTGTTGCTATTTCTTTAACAATAGCACCTGTTTTAGTTCTGCCCCATGCTAGGCCAAATTTCACTTAAAATCCAGGTCATAAAAACGCTTGACATCAGGTCAAACAATAGTTCATTCCAAATCCGCAAATTACTGGGTGCAAGCTTGCGGGCGATACTAATTTACGTATTCAAATAAAACTGGGCTAAAACTTGTAATAAATTGCGCATTTCAAAAAAACGAAAGGATCATTAGTAAAAATGTTTGGGTGGAAGGAAAGGTTAAAATTGGAAGGTTTCCGTTGAAAATGGAAGGATTGGCAAGTCTGTACATGTAAAATAATGAATTGAAATTCGCAAAATGATGAAAGCCGGGACAATTATGAAAACAGACATGCTTCAATACTGATAGGGCTACATGGCAAATTTACAGCTGATACACAGTGTCAACACCTCACAACTCCAGTCTCCCTGCCACCAACGTGGCAGTACAAAACGACCACAACCACTAGTATATCCTAGACAGGATTTCATAAAAAAGGTCTTCACTCCGTAATCGGAAATCTATCCATACAAAATTGGGTAATAAACAACACACAACCTTTTATACCTGCTGCCAAGTAGATTACTTCATTCACCCCTAAAGACACTTTTGGACTGGTCTAAGTCACTGATTTACAGAACAGTCCAATGTGTTTTAGAGGTGGATTGGTTAAACAGCTCAAATTCATGGATCAGTGTTTCAGGGATTTCTGGTGTGACATAGGATTCGTGGTTTAATGTTCATTTCCTGATTACAGATAAAGCCCTTCAGGATCACGCAGTCTGTACAGCTGGTTCACTTTCTTCTAATCGGCACTGTTGAAATTTTCCTCAATGATTTGGAATTTTCTCATGTTGTATTTGGAAGTAGCAGGCCTGGAATTATATGAAAAAATATTGACATCTGATGAAATCATACAATCAGACAGGAATGAAATATTTTCTAAATTCATACACACCTACAAAACATGATAGTTACTCCATATTTCAGGGGCCCCAATGTTACAGCGTAAGATTAAACTTCCAATATTTGGTAACTCTTTGATGAGGTGAATGTATCGACATTGGTATTTTTCTGCACTGGTTTTAGATAGTCAACATCAGTAACTCACAAAGGAGCCAGCCTGGCTCAGTCAGTAGCGCGCTCAACTGTGGATTGTGAGGTCGTGAGTTCTAGTCCCACCGGCGGCAGGTTGGTTTCCTGTCTTTCGGATGAGACAGTAAAAAACTGGAGGTCCAGTGTCACAGAAGGTGTAGGCACGTTAAAGAAACCTCACTGCTCAATGGCCATAACTGCTGAGCATAGGCCAAATTTAATAAATAGGCATTTAGTGACGTCTCCATATGAGCGAAATATTCTTGAGTGGGATGTTAAACAAAAATAAACAAATAAAACTCACAAAACAATTTACTAAGGTACACATTTTTGTCCACCTGTGCCCTTAATATGGAATTACATTTTTCAAACAATGCAACGACAATATTTTTCAGTTAATAAAAATATTTTATATAAGATATAAAGAAATAATAAAATTGTAATACATAAGACAAAAAAAGATCTAAGAAGATAAAATAAAAAGAAAAACCTTCATCTCACCAGATATATAGTGAAACTTGTATATAAAGACCCCCATAAGGACACAACAGAAGTTTTATAAGGAGATGATCTTTATATAGAGATTGATTTGAACACAAATGGTACTTTTTGGGACACCAAAAAAACAGTCATGACCGGGTGATCTTTATACACAGGTGGTCGCTATACTCAGGTTTTACTCAGACATACATGTAGTGTAGTGAACATTATGCCTAATTCCCCATTCTCTAAGTGGCGTTCCATCAAGTCCTGAATGAGGTGGATTTCTGCCCCTAGGTGGCGTAACTGTGCTCGGACTACAACATATTGAAATATTGGGAAGAGTTCATCCATGCACCAAACATGTTCCTCGCCGATACTGCTCTTGACTGTCTGTGATAGAAAGTTAAAAAAATAGTCTGATTTAAATCTGATGTCTGAAAATTTGGATATTATGAATAACAGCAAAGTCTGCTAAGTCAAGTCTGCTAACTACCTGTTATGTCAAGTTCTATAATTACTTTCGTTAAATCCAATTCTGTAAAAATGCAAGAGACCAGAAAATCAGATCAGTAAATTCATGTGTAATAATTACTTCTCTAATATCAAATCTAATGGTTTTTAATCTTTTTCATGTCACCTGATTATTGTCTGTCATGTCAAGTCTTATTTTGTCACTCTCATGTCTAGTTTGATTACCACCACTGTCATGTCAAAACTGATTACTGTCACTATCATGTAAGTCTGATTATTGCCATGGTCATGTCAACTCTGATTGTTCACACTGTTGTGTAAAATCTTACTGTTGCCACTGTTAGTCTGATTATTTTCAATCATTTCAAATCTGATAAATGTCAGTCATGTCAAGGCTGATTATTTTGACTGTCATGTCAACTCTGATTATCACTGTCATGTCAAATCTTATTAGTATCACCGTCATGTCAAATATTATTATCGTCACTGACATGTCAAATCTTATTAGTATCACTGTTATGTCAAATATCATTATGACTGTCATGTCAAATCTTATTATCATCACTCTCATGTCATATCTTATCATTATCACTGTAATGTCAATCTTAAAATTATTACTGTCATGGCAAATCTGATTATTGTCACTGTCATGTCAAATCTGATTATTATCACTGCCATGTCAAGTCTGATTATTATCACTGCCATGTCAAATTTGATAATTGTCATTGTCATGTCAAATCTGATTATTATCACTGCCATGTCAAGTCTGATTATTGTCAGCTATGTCAAGTCTGATTTTTGTCACTGTCATGTTGAATCTGAATTTTGTCACTGTTAGGTCATGTCTGATTATTATCACTGTCATGTCAAATTTGATGATTGTCATTGTCATGTCAAATCTGATTATCACTGTCATGTCAAATCTGATTATTGTCACTGCAATGTCAAGTTTGATTATTGTCAGCCATGTCAAGTCTGACTTTTGTCACCATCAAGTTGAATCTGAATTTTGTCACTGTTAGGTCATGTCTGATTATTATCACTGTCATGTCAAATTTGATGATTGTCATTGTCATGTCAAATCTGATTATCACTGTCATGTCAAATCTGATAATTGTCACTGCAATGTCAAGTCTGATTATTGTCAGCCATGTCAAGTCTGATTTTTGTCACGGTCATGTCAAATCTGAATATTGTCACTGTTAGTTCATGTCTGCTTATTACCACTGTCATGTCAAGTCTGATAATCACCTCAGTTATATCAAGGAATGTCTGCTTGATTACTTCTAATTTCTCTTTTGGACTGAATGCAGTGCTGAAACGAAAAAAAAAAAAACCTTCTGTACTAAATGAATAATACACCTAGTTATAGTTAAGGTTGACATTGCTAGGTTCAGCTGTGTAATTACAAATAGCTTAAAAAGTACAGGAACATTTTTAAAAAAAATTAACAAACACACAACCTGGATGTTTGTCAAGGCACTTGGCACATAAATTTACAGGTTATGTCAGGTAAAACTGTTAAATATATACACCAGTACTACATGTATAATAAATTTACAGGTTATGTCAGGTAAAACTGTTAAATATATACACCAGTACTACATGTATAATAAATTTACAAGTTATGTCAGGTAAAACTGTTAAATATATACACCGGTACTACATGTACAATAAACTGAATTTTCTTTTTTAACTTAAATTTACATAATTTTATCTTATGAAACAAAGGGCCATGTTTGACCAACATAAACAAAACTTAAGAGTTAAATTTTAGATTTGAGTATTTTGTCTTTGCAGTTTCCTGCTTTCAAAATAGCAGATTCCCGCTAAATATTGAAAGAAAATCATAACAGAATAAAGACCTGAAATTTCTGTCCAAAAAATGAGTTTTTTTTTAATTATTTATGCACAATAATATTTCATCTATTTCATCAGCGTCGGAAGCAAATTGCAAGGGGGGGGGGGGGGGGGGGGGCTAAGCCAACTTTAAACACATACACACGCCAGAAACGTATGTGGATTAAGCCCCAATTTTCAACACCTATGTCTATCTTTGTAACCCTCCTCCCCAGTTCCGACGCCTATGTATTTTGGTTAATTTATTACCGAAATTTTCATATGCTGCCACACAACGTGAGCATTGAAGGGAAATAACTGGTGATACAGGGCACTTTAACTTACCTGATTTGCTGTAGAGTCTCCACAGACGATGTAAAGCAATGGTCCCTAAGGTTAGATATACTCTGAGAACAAACAACATCAGGGTAATTATTAGTTGATCAATTGTACATTGGTCACATCATGTCAAAAGTGTAAACAGAAACTTCCTGCAGGAAGTGACTGGTGAATTAAATTTTGTGCTTTAAACATAAACTTACTGCAGGAAGTGTCTGAGAAATGAAATTTTATGTTAGAAACATGATAATTTAAGTTTAGAGACACAAACAAATCTTGCTGCAGAAAGTATCTGATAAATTCAGTTTTGTGTTAAAAATATGAATCTTCCCGCAGAAAATGTTTGATACATTAAGTTGTCTTAAAAGCATAAATTACACTGCAGGAAGTGTTTGATAAATTAAATGTGTTAAAACATAGATCTTCCTGCTGAAAGTGTCTGATAAATTAAGTTTTGTGTTAAAAATATCAATCTTTCCGTAGGAAGTGTCGGATAAATTCAGTTTTGCACTTGTTTTGTGGTAACAACGAGGCCTTCCAACTTATCAGATAGACCAAGTTTTGTAGTAAAAAAATATTTCAAAAGATGTTTTCCCTTTTTTACTACTTAGATTGATACAATGGCACATATGTTTATACACAGGCTTGACATTCTTAAAATCCTGTATAAATCGTGAAAATTGCCTAAGAAACTTAGTTTGTTTATTATTCACTTGCAAGTAATTCAACCTTACTAGTTGTATATACATACCACACTGAACCTTACATAAAACATGAAAATTTCTAAATTTTACAAAAAAAGATAAATTGAAAAGTTTCCTCACCTTTCCTTTCTGTGTAAACATTTTCACATCCAACAACCAAAATTTTCTGAAAAAAAACCACATTACTTACATGTAATATAAAGATCAATTCTGGTATGGATTTTCAAACCACTGACATATCTGATTACTATAAATAACTAACTACAGTCAAACTTGCATTAATGGTCACCTCTGTATAAAATGACACCTGCCTGTGAAGGCCATGCAAACAAAACCTTTGTTAACTTTTTCATAATGAATAAACCTCTTTATAAAGGTCACCTGTCTATAATGGCTACTTTTGTCTGCTCCCTTGAGTGACCTTTATTGACAGGTATGACTGTAGTGTGGAACTTACATGAAGAAAATCTGCAAAAGCTTTTGGATTTATTGAACTTTTAGTCTACCAAAGCCAGAAATGAGTCAGAAAGGACAAAAATGTTTAATTCTCACTTCTTTTCAATTTCTGCTTTAAATAATAAATGAGATGAATTGCATTTTTCCAGGAAGTGAACCTAGGATCTTTTGCTTGGGAATCAAATGCTTCACCGCCGTCGTAAATCCATGGTCCGGAATGGCTATGCTGTTTCCTACCAGTGGTCTCATGATCGACCAACATTTCATACATGTTTTTATTATTCATGAAGTCTCGGCCAATGTGAGTAAACGGTGTTCACATTTGTCAACCAATCAGATCAAGGCTTTTAAATGATTTCAGAATTGTATTGGATCAATAGACTATGTGATAACATCTGTTGTCTGTCACAACAACTGTGATTGGATTAATTGGACAACATCTACTCCTTAAAAATATTCATTAGCTTTTTGTCTCATGTGACCATGGGTAGGAAGGAGCACAGCGATTCTTGACAGTAGTTCTATGACAATGCTCCACCACTAGCTATACACTAATGCAAGCAAGTCATAAGAAACACAAATGCATAAAAATGAAGTGGATATTTCTTTCACTTAAAAACAGACAAAAGTTATGTAACAATATAAAAATTACTGATCAACTCCAAGATACGCCATCAAACCAATATCCCCTTGTTTGTTCAACTTCTTAACTCTTTCCCAATACTTCTCATCTTCTTTGTCATTGTAGAGTGCATAAAGGTCAAACAAAGGGGGATAAATCTTGGGAAGAAGTAGAGGAAACAACAGTTCTCCACTGCTCAAGACTTCACTACAAAAAAAAAAAAAATAAATATAAAATAAATATACAGATATCATGTACTTGTACACTTTGTAGGTAGAAATTAGTTTTTGATTTTCTGAAAAAAAAAAAAAAAAAATAAAAATAAAAATTCACCTTTAAAATATGTACAAACCAGATGCCAATGTATAAAAAAATCAGAATCACTAAAAACATGGTATGTTTTAAGTATTACCCACTAGTGAACCTGATTCTTTTCCTGCTTTCAAATTAGCTGTTTTCAATATTTAAAACCATTACTAACAAGAATTTTCAAGAAATTAGCCTGAGTAATATATTGAAAGTGATATGAGCTGTCGTAGGTGAATGCCCATTTTATGTGATATTCTATCCCATATATATTCCAAAGAGACCATCTGGTGGTTAGAATAACAAATACATGTGTAAAATTGCAACAATCTTGGCAAACGTAACCCGTATTATCAGTTATTTTTTGTCCGCCATACTTTGAGCACTGCAAACTTTCAGTAATTTTTTATTAAGATTACCGAGTAACTAATAAACACATGCTATTTGCAGTTAATATACATTATTTTTTTATTACCCTTTGTGTTTATTTTCGTACATCATCATTTCATACCAAAATCAGGCAAAGTTTGCCTTTTCGTTGTTTCAAAACATTCATTTCTGAATTTGTCCACATTTTAAAAATAAATACAAAACACATAAAAATCGACTGACTTAAACATAGTTCGAGCTCGTAAAGGACCAAGATCCCCTGACCTAATTACGAAGTACAATCGATATGGCAAAAGAGTTTATCTGAAAGGTCATTGCATACGGAAATACAGCTGGATTTTTTAAGGTACAGGAAAACTTAAATTCTAATAAAACAAATAACTTCATAAGAAGATCTTTTACAATGTTTTACATGTTTGATAATGTTTTTGAACACACATTTTATTATATTCTCGACTATATATCAGGGGACAAAAATAATCATTGTGACAGCTTATTTATCGCTTTAAGTTCTTCTTTCTAACACCGATTTCTACTTCTCTATTTCTCCTTCTCCCTCAGTCTCTCCTTCAGCATTTGTCTCTCTTCATCAGAGAAATTCTCACCATCCACCTGTTCTCGGAGTCCCTTACCTTTTCCTTCTTCCTCCCTCCCTCTCTCTCTCTCTGATACAATTTATACTCACTATTCTTCTTCCTCTTCAGAATTCTGTCTTTCAAATTCTTTGCTAGCATTATTCTGTCCTGTGGTTGAATTTTCTGACTTGACATGCTGTGGGCCACCATTTGCAGGCAAATCAGGGAAAAGAATTCTGTTGAAAGGTATGAAAAAGTCATTCCCTTTTACATAAAAAATATACATAAAATAATTAAATGTTAGGCATATCAAAACATATATTTCATATATAGAATATTCAATTTGATGATTTTTGCTAAAATATGTAGACTAATTAAATGGAAGTAGGCCTACTGCAAAACATTTCCTCCATAGAAAACTATATTACTGGGTTTGTTTGTTTATTGTTGTTTAATGTCCCACTCAAGAATATTTCACTCATATGGAGACATCACCAAATGCCGGTGAAGGGCTTCAAATTTTGGCCTATGCTCGGCACTTATGGCCATTGAGCAGTAAGGGTTCTTTAACATGCCGACACCTACTGTGACATGAGACCTCCAGTTTTTACTGTCTTATCCGAAAGACAGGAAACCAACCTGTCGCCGGCGGGACTCGAACTCACGACCTCACAATCCAGAGTCGAGCGCGCTACCGACTGAGCCAGGCCGGCTCTATATTACTGGGTACATTTTGGTTTATTTTTTTCATGATACAAAAAACAATAAGATGATCCCAAGAGAAAATCAATACAACAGAAAAAGCTTATGCCAAGAACTAATCAACGTAAGGAGCTGATCCCAACAGAAAATCAACACTGAAGATCAATTGACACATTGCAAAACAAATCCCAAGAACAAATAAACACATGAAGCTGATCCCAAGAGCTAGGGTGGTGGACAGGGAAATCTCAACCCAGGTGGTACCAGTCTAGTGGGACTAGTGTAATTAATTACATGTTTACGTACAAGACACTGGACAATCAAATCCGGATAACGAGTCAAAGTGAAGGAATAACAAATAATTGCTAAAATCAAATTTAATCAAGTATCTTAATCAGCAGTGTATAATCCGCACTCTTTTCATGCTTAAATTTGTTTTAGGGATGGGGGTGCGGATAATACAGTACAACAGGTTCTTCGGGCAATTTTTTTTTCATGGGACTATGGTAAAAAAAAAATGCAGAAGATTTGACGTTGGATGGTAAACTTGCCTTTATCTGGCCAAGTTTTTTCATATCGTAATAATGATGTTCGAGTCAATTTATTTTTCCATTGCTTTCTGTATGTGTTTATTGTCTACGGTGATGGTGAATAAATGTTTGATAAATGAATCTGGTCTTTAGTGTGTGTATTTCAGTTTACAAATCGCCTATAAATAGCTCATTGCAAAGTTGGTCAGCGAGTGACACTCAGACTGTCACACTCTCCGATTGCCGATTGTTAACCAGGCATGGCTTTAATCATAATATATCCATGGGAAACAGAATAGTACAGTACCTGTGTGTCCTGTTAACCTTCCTTGTAGAGTTTTATGCTATTATTGAAAATATGAACAATCTCAACTCGAATCCTACTGATTATTTTGCGCTTGTAGATGAAAAAGCGAACCGCCATACTGTAACTGTAAATAAGGGAGTTGCACGGAACAGCATATGTAGTATCTTGTAGTTTCTTACTTCAGATTCCCATTTTGTAGTTTTACATTTATTTCAAATCTCATAGTATCATATTTTCTTTTATTTAATAAATGTTTATCTATTTCTGTCAAATACCGATCTTAGGATTAATATTTAAAACCCAGATGCGAGTTAGGCCTAAAAGCACGAACACCTTTTTTCTCTCCGAGATCTGATGCTGAAATGGGGGTGCGGATATTACATAAATGCGGATTATACACGGCCGATTATGGTAGTAGTCTGAGTAGGTCTACTCGCTGTACAATAAAAATAGAAAACATGTGAATTGAACAATTCGCTTATCTCGAATTTTGGATATCTCGAAGTAAATTGATTGGCTAGTGAATTTCTAGATAACAAGATTCTGCTGTAGTAGAAAATGTGTACGCCAGCCCCAAATTTATGAAAAGTTAACAAAATGTGAATCTGCTTCCAGACAAGCTACCTTCTAAAGTGTGGGAGAAAAAATCCATCAAAACTTGTCATGCTCACAAAGATCTCAAAACTTTCGTTGTACAAGTATGGAAGGTCAATCCTCAGTTAACCCTCGGATCAGACAGCTAGACTTTTACCAATTAGTTGGAGATTTGCCTGTCCACCATACCACCCATGTAAGATTCTACTTCCTCCCACCTTGGACAGGCATGTCTACCGTTTTGCCAAGCCAGAATTTCTCTGTCCACATTCAATGGTGTATACAAGCTAAATGCTTTATGATGTCACAATATAATTTTATAACATAGGACACCTGTGTGATGATTTTGTTTCTTTGTTTATTGTTGTTTAACGTCCCACTCAAGAATATTTCACTCATATGGAGACGTCACCAAATGGCGGTGAAGGGCTTCAAATTTTGGCCTATGCTCGGCACTTACGGCCATTGAGCAGTGAGGGTTCTTTAACGATCCAGACCTCACGATCCAGAGTCGAGCGCGCTACCGACTGAGCCAGGCCGGCTCCCTGTGTGATGAGAAAAAAGTACATTTTAAGTTGTGTCAGACTTGCATTTTTGCACTTGAAGGATTTATTTAATGCACGGGAGAAAACTTTTCAAACATGGATATGCTGAGTGGAAAGGGAAATCTCGACCCTCGTTGTAAGAATCTCAACGTGGAAAACCCTTCGGAAAGCCACAGATTGAACAATAAATAAAAAGTCTCGGATACCAAGGTATAAATCACTAGGATGTCCAGGATATAGGTACAAATCTGATCAAAAATGGACAAACACGGACCTCTGGAAATCAAGAGGTGGGATCAGGTGCCATGGTGGAGTAAGCATCCCCAGTCGACCGGTCACATCTGCCATGAGTCCACAGTCAAATTAAAATGAAGTACAATAGGATTCTCACCACTCGGGTGAAGTTTTCTTATCCATGTTACGACAATATGTAAGATTCTAGTAAATTCTACCTGACACAGAAGTATAGTCTGGTGATGTAAGACTTTATCTCTTTAACTGCATGATTCAACAGTCTAGGGTGTGCTCCAACTCCAATGTAAGCTGCACGGAATACATCCACCAATCCTTCTAACAGTTTACCCAGAGGGTGATAACTAACTTCGAAAGCCTGTAAAAAAAAATGGATAACTGTAAAAAAAAACTATATACCTGTCTTATATCAGTACAGTGAGAGGTCTGGGGCCCATTTTGAGAAAGGTGGTAAGTCTAAGACTTGGTCTTAGTACCACACTTACGACCGGTTTACAAAGAATTAGGACTTATGGCTTATGACCAAATCAGGTCCTCTCTTAATGACTAGGAAGAGGCCTGGTGTTGACCTAAGTTATTGTTGTACATCTGTTGTATTTGTAAAAATTTATCTTGATAAATGTAGCAGGTAAAAGTTTTCATAAAGTATCAAAATTTTGGAAAATATGCAAATATTTCTTAAGACTTGACTTAGGGGTAGTGTTGATAAAACAGTCCTAAGTCTTGTCTTAAGATCAAGACCTACGACTTCTTGATAAAATGCACATCTAGTGGACGGTACAATAAAAGACAGAACTAGCTCATTTTCTACAACTGTACCATTGTGAGTAATAGGCCTACTTGAGCATATTGAGCGGCATACTTGCCACGTCTCCCCAATAAATCGGGAGACTCCCTATCTTCTATGTAAAATTTTAATTTTCCTTTTAATTCTTACTAAAATTTAGAGTCTCTACAATGAGATTGAAAAATCTACCCCATGAAAATTTATCAAGGTTGGCAAGTCTGGAACAGTGAAGGTCAGTTCTTTTTACCACTAAGCCACTGTGAGTTTTACTGGTTAAGCATGACCGAGCTCTGCTTTCTACAAGTAAGATACTGTGATATAAACTGGTAAAGCATGGCGGAGCTCTGCTATCTTCCAGTAAGATACTGTGATATAAACTGGTAAAGCATGGCGGAGCTCTGCTATCTTCAAGTAAGATACTGTGATATGAACTGGTAAAGCATGGCGGAGCTCTGCTATCTTCAAGTAAGATACTGTGATATAAACTGGTAAAGCATGGCCGAGCTCTGCTTTCTACAAGTAAGATACTGTGATATAAACTGGTAAAGCATGGCCGAGCTCTGCTATCTTCAAGTAAGATACTGTGATATAAACTGGTAAAGCATGGCGGAGCTCTGCTATCTTCAAGTAAGATACTGTGATATAAACTGGTAAAGCATGGCGGAGCTCTGCTATCTTCAAGTAAGATACTGTGATATAAACTGGTATTGCATGGCGGAGCTCTGCTATCTACAAGTAAGATACTGTGATATAAACTGGTAAAGCATGGCGGAGCTCTGCTTTCTACAAGTAAGATACTGTGATATAAACTGGTATTGCATGGAGGAGCTCTGCTATCTTCAAGTAAGATACTGTGATATGAACTGGTAATGCATGGCGGAGCTCTGCTATCTACAAGTAAGATACTGTGATATAAACTGGTAAACTAAGTATAGCTCTGCTTTTTACCAATAAGCTAAGGTGAGCTGTTTGCTGGTTTGATGAGAAAGTTAGCCAGTTTCAGCTTGTGGATCAGCCGTGGTCTCTTTCCTGGTACATTACAATGTGGGTCTCTACTCCATCATTAAAAACTGGGCTGCCACTATTTAACTAAATAAATGTTTTTAGTATGGCATCAAACAATATTTCAATATTTAACTCATTCACTCCTAAAGACACATTTGGACTGGCCTCAGTCACTCATTTACAGAAGAGTCCATTGTTTTTTCAGGGGTTGATTAGTTAATCAAACAAAATAAAAATATCTGATCAAATTCATACCTTCTGTAGATAGCTCTTGATCTGATTGTAGTATTCTATCGTAACCGTCCCACAGCTGTGGGGTGGGATTTTCTCCAGATCCTCGGCACGACTCAGTTGGTGGCGGTTTTTACTGGTAAGCCTGCAACAGATGAACAGAGAGCTTATACACATGTTCTACTGTTAACCTGCACTTTTTCATTCCTGTTTAATTTTTTGGCTATTTTTGATGAGTGGGTGAATTTAGAATGAAGGCCAAATTTTCAAGCTAATTTATAGAAGCACTGATATACCTGTCAATAACATAACATGGGACGAAAATAGCCCTGTATACAGTAATTCAATTTTCCTGACCTAAGAGACTCCTGCATAAACTTTACACTTGACCGATTGAATCTTCAGTTAACAAGGTACTCACGATTTTTCACTTTCCACAATATTTTTTTTCCCAACTGATAACATAACAGCGACATTATCCCAAGCCTTTTTAGTGTTTGGTTGACCCTGACGTTTATAACCTAGCACAGTACAACACTGTGTGAACAATCTCTCCCACCTTCGCTCAGCTGGAACACACATTGTACCGTAAATTCTGTAAAAATAAGCAAATTTATAATAAAATAAAATTTTCGAAGGCTTTTGATAAAAATTTCATGCTATTACTAGACCAGTTGAAATTTCACACACACATCAGTGATTAAAAATACAACCATTTTTGGTGTGATGAAATTGACATATCATGTGACAGTTAAAATGGCACCTGGCCAAAACTGAATGAAAATAAAAACGAGTTTAACTACTTCTGTGCATGTGACAGATATATCCGTTAACTTTCCCTGAATGCCTAAGACGGATATATCCGTCATCCACAAGTAAAAAAATCAGATCATCAAGTCTGCTCTTTTGATTGATAAAAAAAATATAGAAACCCTACTGCACTGTTTTTTTTTTTATATCTATGTATTTACTGTACTGTTGTCGACTGCTGAGGATGTAAACCAGAGTCATGAATATTGGCAATGAAAACTAGCAACGACGTGTCAAAATGTTTGTTTACATGTACCTAGCAACATTATTTATGCAATGCCGTAGAGATAACGCTGCGTCACAATACGCACTGAAGTGGTTAATGTTCTACCAGTTAAAACTAGCATATGTTTACAAAAACGAAAAGTCCAAATTCAATCACAAAGGGGGTGACAGGCTAGTTTTCAACACAATACATATCATAGCTACAGTAATGCATGGAGTCCTGTTTTACCTGCACACCCCTATTTTTGGAAAAAAGAGAGTATCATTTGGGTTTTTGACAGACCCTAGATGTGCAATTTTATCATGTTTATCTTGGTAGACAGTCAGACCCATACCTGCCAACTTTGAGTAATTGAAAAGTGGAATAATCAGCCAGGAGCTTGGGGGCCACAGGTCTCCCAAAAGGTGCAGGGGCAAAGCCCTGCTGTGGTACCAGGAGGCAACACCCCCCCGGAAAATCCTGGCTATTCAGCTTTTTTGAAGACACTCTAGAGAATTTCTGAGAATATAAAGCATGCTCATGACTTCAATATTTCAGTTCCAAATTCTTGTTTCATTCTGCATAAAGATTGCAGAATATGCAGACTATCTTGATTATGTAACAGATACAACAACAATGTCCTTCTATTATAAACTCTGAAAATAAAGTTTCAGCTCTCGTTACGTCATCATTTTTTGTAAAAAAATAACTTTTTAAACAATGACTTCCTTTTATTGACACAGCAGCATTTTTGTGCTCCCCAGCATTTTTGTGTTTTTGAATGTCGTTGAAACCACCATGCCATATAGTAATGTCTGTACGACACATTGTACAAAATGCGTAGTTGCATCCTCATGTCGATTTCGTTACGACACCTTTAAATTGACTTGAATAAGAGTCCTTGAATTTCTGCATCTGCTTGACAATTTTTTGGGGGGACTGCATCTTTTATACAGCGTCACTGGAAACGGCAGAGATGTGTCTGCCATTGCCATATGCTTGCGCTGTTTCACGGCGAAGCTTGAATATCAATATTGCGTTCAAACGTCTGTAAGACTCTGTGTCTAAACGAGAAAACTGAAAGTGGAACCGGACAGTGCAAATCTGGAACGTAGATTTTATATATAAAAATCGGGACTGTTCTGCATAAATCGGAATAGTTGGCAGGTATGCAGACCTATGAGTATAACATGTACATGTGTATGTTTGTTTACATATGACGTGTACAAATAAAAACAACTACACTTCATCACGATATATGCCATCACCCTGACTTACCTGGATATTTGTGAGAATGACTGTGAGGATCGTTTTTCTGTGAGGTTGTTATGACATTTGTAAAATGTTCCATTTATTTTTAAACCTTCATTCCAGGAACCTGTGAAATATCCCTCTATATAATCACCATTTGGCATTGTTAATCTCCCCTGCAATAATTTAATGTGTTACGTTGTACATGAGGTAAGGCATGTCACACATTGAAATGGTATGTATTTGTGTGTGTGTGTGCGAGTGTATTTGTATGTTACCCATTGCGTATGTGTGCATGTTTTCTGTATGCATTGTGTGTGTAATGTGTGTGTGTGTGTGTGTGTGTATGTGTGAGAGTCTGTATGCGTTTGACTGTGTGTATAGTGAGTGTGTGTTTGTGCATGTGCTTGTGCTTGTGTGCATGTATGCGAGTGTGTGTTTGATGTGTGTGTGCATGCATAGTGTGTGTTTGTGTCTGTGTGTACATGAATTGCTATGAGACTTTGGAGCTTACAAAAAACTGATGTCAAAGTTTACTGAAAAATACTACACATAGCACCCATAGTCTCCTCTGTGAGCCTGGAGGTGACTACTGTAATTTCCATAATTACAAATAAAGAAACATTATGAATAAAATTTTCTTTGACATTATTAAGCCTGTCAAGTACAAAAATTACAACAACAAAAAGTAAATACATGTATAACCATGTGATACATGTTGAACTGGTACTGTAACCCTTTCTGGACGATTTTTTAGAATTCTCTTGAAATCTCTCTTATTTTATGGCACACAAATATGAAATTCTATTTAGAAAAAGGTTATCTCGACATCCTTTAAAATATGCAAAGAAACAATTGGGAAAGATTTAAAAGACCTCATGTTAGAGTTTCCCTGGATTGAGATGTGGCGCCATTTTCCTAACCTTTTGAGTAACAGATCCCAAATGGTTGTATTTAAAGAATATTTTTAGGCTCAACAATGACTGAAATGGACATAATTTATCTGTTGATTATTAGGAGTGAGCAATTTTATATCAATATGATTATATCAATATGTTTTGTTTGATTTAAAACGTTAATTATCTTATTTTTTCTCATGTCGTCATGACATCACTTCCCCCCAGTGCATTGAAAATGAAAGTTGGGAGGAATACAGATAAACTGACGTAACAATCATTGAAATTTCTGGCTACAGCACATCTCTTAAGATTACATACACTTATGAAATGTAGGAAAATATCTAGTGAAATCCTGTTAGCTATACCCGTATTTATAAATCATCCGGGAACTGTTATCGTCCAGGAACTGTTTCAGTACCAGTAGGTCTACTTAAGATTAAATCACAAAATTTATCAATGTTGTTTTTTCGAAATTTTAATGACACATTTAAAGTGTCGTTTGAAGTTGTAGATTTTAATGATAGAATCATTTTACCACCACTGATGAATTTTGAACTTGGATTTTGTTTTTGATTTCCTCTGTCCATGAATTCTAAAACAACACAATTTGTTTAAAGAACAAAAAGAATAACAAGTGTGAAGTTGCTGTTTTCTTCACAGCTAGAAATAATTATGTGGCATTTTCTGGGGAAAAAAAATTACGGTAACAAACATGTACACCAGAAACTGTATTGCCGGACAGTTCGGGGACACAAATTCCCAATGATCTGAGTCCAAGCTAATTAGCATCTGGCTAATCTACCCCAAGCACCATAAAACTTTAGAAGAATTTACTTCACATGCTTAAGTCTGAGAATACATGTATTCTCAACTAGACCAGCTCAGGGTCCAGATAATCAGTGATCGACTACATATAAAATGTATACCTACCTTCCCACTCAGCTGAGTGATGCCACAGAAATCACCTTCATAACAACTGTTATCATATGTCAGCATCAGACCATGACCCTAAAAAAGATCAGAGAAAGACAAAATCTGAAATTTACATGAAAATTAGAATCAGTAGCTGAACACAACCATAATGAAGCTGTCAAAAATGAAATACTGTTTGTTTGTTTCCGTTTTCTTAAATATACGGCACAACCAAACAAATTTGTGGGGTTAAAATTCTGTTGTTTTACAAATAAAACAAATTTGTTGACATTAAAGTTCGTTGAATAAAAAAAAATTTGTACAGGAACCTGTTATTATTTCATTGATAAATGAAAACAACGAATTAAGCAGAATTAAAACTACAATGAAAATTTCTCATTTTACAGCATTACAAAAATTTCTTCTCTTAGTTGAAGTATAAACAAATTAGGGTCAGAGGTCACCAAAACTACTCAATACTCATGCTCAATTAACTGATAAAAATAAACATAGATTACAGTCATTGGACATTTTTGTATATTTATTACATACAGTTTTAAATAGTAATGAAGACGATGAACATCATGGTTTATTCTGAAAAAAATATAAAAAAAATAGTTTGAGCATATACTCAAATTTTGAGTACCCTACTTAATGTATCTTTCATTTCTCGAGTTTGAATTTAATGACGAAGTCATATATATGACCCCAATGCTTTAAACATGAATAAAAATATAATACCTTGATTTATCTAATTAAGGCGCTGCTCTAATTAAGGCGCCACCAAGACCAAAATTATGTTTATTTATTTTTATAAAGGCGCCCTTTGAAACGAAAAAAAAAATTAACACCCCCCCCAAAAAAATATGAAAATGAAACTTTTTTTGACAGCTTTAATGATAACATACAGTAAATAAATAAGACCAGACAATCTTTTAACCTCGGGTTGATT
Source organism: Atrina japonica (assembly GCA_030159075.1). NCBI lineage: Eukaryota > Metazoa > Mollusca > Bivalvia > Pterioida > Pinnidae > Atrina > Atrina japonica. The sequence goes on along the minus strand of BROG01000419.1, from coordinate 622,931 downwards.
AAATCATTACCAAATAGATTTTAGATATGGACAGAGACTGATTAGATCGACTCACAACAACTTCACTTCAGTCTTCAGCTTGAAAGCAGAAGTGCCTCGGGCAGTTATGTAATTGCAGAGTACAGTTACTCAGTTAAATCCGAGTCGCGGCGTTAAAGCGTCCATTATAATCGTTTTGTAATACTTTCTTGATGAAACTCCAGCTTGATCAACTAAAATTTAGTTTTTTGACACAAATTAAGGCGCCAATAAATCTGAAAATGGGCACCTTAATTAGATAAATTACGGTATGAATAATTATGTATTTCTTGATATTCAATTCCATCCAAATGTTTTACAAACAACTATAAAGCTAAGACATCAAAATAAAAGTTGAGATTGAGTACCAAGTTAACCATGCTAATCTGGGATCAATGTAACCAAATTTACTCAATACTTAAGCTCAACTAATTTTTCATGATTTTAAGGTAAAACACACAAAATTTATTCATGTTTGTATATTGATGGCATACAGCTGTAAATAAGACCCAAATCTATTGCTCATTTGAATAAAACTTCAGAAATATTCAAAAAATTGTTTTAGTACATACTCAGATTTTGAGTACCATACTCAAAATACTTATTCAGTTTTTACGGGAATGTCGTAAGCATGATTCAAAAATGTACAGTGGAACTTCGCCTGAAGACCACCTTGCTTAGGAGACCACAATTCAGACCATCAATTTCCAGGTACAGAACCTCACTTAAGAGACCACCTCACTAATCTGACGATGTTTAGTCTGTCACTTAGATGGTCTTAATAGCCAGGTTCCAGTGTATATGTAAATGATTAAAACCAATGTTTCTTAATCATTCAAACTAAAATGTTTTACAAACGATTAAATAGTCAAAATAATGAAATAGAAAGTTGAGCATGAGTGGTGAGTAAATTTGGTGACTCGGGCCCCTGGTGACTCAGAGACCCTGGTGACCTCAGCCCCTAGTGACTCGGGGCCCCTAGTTACTCAGAGCCCGGTACTCTCATAACTTACCATCAGCTTATCATGGCTGAAGGTTCCCTCGAAGTACATCCCGTCCAATGTCACCATAATGCCACCGCCGTGTCGAACATCTTCATGCCACATGCCCATATATTTCTCACCTATTGAAAGATAAATGAGATGTGCTTATTTCACACAAATACCCCAGAGAATGGCAAAAAGCGAACAAAAATGTCAAGGTGACATATAACTACGTAATGTTCTATCAATTCTAATACAGTAACTAGCATCTGATAATGGAGGTATGTCTGAATTCCAGAGAAATATCTCAGAGGTATAACAACAGGCTCACCAAACTTATTACCTCATCAACCCCTGTCGTCACATTAAGACTCACCTTAATCATCGGCCTATTGTCAAAATTCTGACAGTGGACTTAACCATTCTTTGAAATGGATGAGTCCACATGTGGCTACAGGGGTCAAGGAGTTAATATTGGGGGAGGGAAGGATATAATGGACTATGCTCACCAATATCTTAAAGTTGTCAAAATCCTTGCTTCCAATCTTTACTCTCGGCAAATAGAATTATAATGACAAAACTACTAACGATACTGAAGCCTGTGCTTGTTAGAATATTACCGGTAGTAACTCATTTTATATACTGAAGTGTTATAATTAACTAGAAAAACGTGTTTTAACTCATCAACCCCTAAAAAGCAATGGACTCTTCTGTAAATCAATGACTTAGACCAGTCCAAATGTGTCTTTAGGGGTGAATAGGTTAATGCTTTACAAAATTTTGGGGTTAGAAAGACTCTCCAATTGTACAAAACAATAATATTTTTTTGAAAGCATTTCACAAATAAACATTTTAACCTTTCAGAACATCGTCCAGGATTCCATAGCCTTGTTTTTTATTGCTGTTCCATTCTCCAATAAAGACGCTGGCCGCCGATGAAGTGTGCTGTCCTTTCCTGTAAATTCCATGTCCATGTCTCTGACCTTCTTTGAAATAGCCATCATAGGTGTCGCCATTTGAATATCTACGCCAAGGGAAATACAAATCTTTAATAACAGGTGTCAAGTGGAACCTTGTTTATCAAGACCACCTGACTGGTGTATATCTTATTGTCTCAGATATTGATCTCTTAAAAGCAATAGGGAACTTTCCAGTTAGGCCGGATAACCGTTATAATCCTGCTTTCATTATCGCCAGATGTGTGATTCTAGTAAAATGTTCCTCAACGTTATTTGCTGTTTCGATTATATATAGATAGCCGCAATAGCACAATTGGTAAAAGCCCCTTGCAAGTGTTCGGAAAGTCCTGGGTTCAATTCCCGGTCTGTCTGCACATTTTTCTCTGCCTGATGCATTTCAGAAATTTGGCATTCAACTAAATAACTCTCTTTGGTATGTTTTAAGAGTATCTTGGGTTTCTTTATACAAAATAGATTTATTGTGCTAAAAAGTAAAAATGTTTCCATTTACTTTAAATATGTTGAGAAGGTAAATATGAAAACCGGAAGAACATATGAGGAACAAAATCGGGAAGGCACAAATAAATGAAGGATCATAACGGTAATCGGGGCTAACTTGAAAGTTCCCTACTGGTACTGATTTATCCCAAATGTCTTAAACAAAGAAATAACATTGACCTGAAAAATGTGGAAATAGATGAATTAAAGAAATATGGATTCCCAAGTGTCAAGGAAGCCGGTCTGATATTTTGCCATAAATGACCTTGAATAAAAAAAATCAAGACGTAACTGCTAATATCCTATTCATAATACTGTGAAAAAGAATTGTAATATATTTGTAATATATGTGAATAGGCAATCCAGATTCTGACTGTTTTTCAGACACGGCTTCGGCTTTGACAGGTTTAAGAAAAATTTAACATACACAGTACAGTTCCTATAACAGGTCACCTAGAGGTCACTTTTCATATTACAGTAATAGTACAGTGGAACCTTACTATTATTAAGACCACTGAACTGACCGTCTCAAAGTCCAATTAGTTAGGTGGTCTCTTAACCTGCTTAAGTGAGGGTCTGTATTTTCAAATGTTTATTCTGCAATTTTCAAGAGACTGAATGTATATGGTCTTAAATGGAAGGTCTTTAGGCAAGGTTCCACTGTATTTATTTCCTGGCTGAAAAACTGCTTAACCATTTACCCCCGAGTATCTGAATGGTATGCTCTTTCTATTGTTTATGACCAGTTAAGACTTGCCAACCTTTTGAAGTGAAAAAAAAATGGCAATGCCGAGTGGATCGAGGCAGCAAATTTTTTTTTGCCATGTTTAGTCGCACGATTGAAAACCCTTGACCCTATTGGGTATAATTTGTTGTCACTGTTATTAGATTCATCTTTTGATATTCTATAAATGGTCCACGCTTCAGCAATTCACCAATTGAAAATGAAGTTTCTGTTGCCATTTCTTTAACAATAGCACCTGTTTTAGTTCTGCCACATGCAAGGCCAAATTTCTACCCCAATGTTAAGAGATTTTTTTTATTTTGAAAAAAAAAATTAAATTGGGGCTGAAATTTGGCATATCCACATGTGTACTTACTACTTAGCAGTAATCTTTGAATCTGGAAACATAGACTTTGCCCATTTTTTCAGTAGGGTTGAGAGACATATTTTTCTCTATGACATGTGATATAAAAGACACCCAGCTCTTAGCATGCTTAATACAGACAAATCATTACTTGAAGTACAAAATTAATCCATAGTCCTATGTGACTGAATACCAGTTGCTAATTGTTTTGTTTACCTCAGGCCATGTTTAAATTTATATATCATTTATCCCGCCATGAGGAGCAGTATGAATATGTCTCACCTTTCTTACTTTTCACTATGCAAATTAAATGTTTCACTTGCAATGTATGTTAATAAAAATGTTTCATCCCATCTGTTTTTCTTTTTAATTGACATGACACAACTAATGTACTCTTCACTCAAGCTCCGTTCTATTGGAAGCCATTTTCAAACCAAGCGTTAACAGGTCATAAAAAAACACTTGACATTAGATAAAACATTAGTTCATTCCAAACGCTCAAATGTCTGGGTGCAAGCTTGAACTAATATACGTACTGAAACGAAAATGGGCCGAAACTTTTTATAAAGTCCGGATTTCAAAAAAACGTAAGGATCATAATTAAGGTGTCTGACTTTCTTTTTTCGTGGTTTTTGGTCTGGCCACCCTTATAGGCAGAAGGAGAGGTTTGTTGGCTTGGCCGTTTTTAAAATCGGAAAGTCTTTTTTCCGTTTAAAACGGAAGGTTGGCAAGTCTGCCAGTCTAGCTTTCTTTGCTCTTTCTTTTTTTCTTTGGTTTTTTTTTTTTTTTTTCTGGTGTCCTGGTGGGCGTTTCGTGCTTTTTTTTGCTTTTTTGTTTTTTTTTTGTTGTGGTTCTTTTTTTTTTTTTGGTTTTTTGTGCGGTGGCCGTGTAACTCCCTTGTTTTATTGTGCGCTTGTTCCGTTTTTGGGCCCCCCCTCTTTTCTTTTGTTTTGTTCTTCTTTTTTGTACGGTTTGTGACCTGTAGGGCTGAAAGGGTTATAGGATTAAACCACAATAAATGTAGGTAATTCCATGTTCAGTGATATTTCTTATTGCATTAAAATGGTTTAGAGTTGATTTGAAAACAAAAACTGAGGTCTGTGGTAAAAATATCAGGCTAAGTTTGTCCTACATTCTTTTGCAAACAGAGTAACTACTGACCGGACTTTAGCAATACCATGAAGCTGACCCTCACTCCAATGACCTTCCTGTGTCCTCTCACCGCCATCATCTTGTCTGATAGTAAGTCTTCCATACCTGAAGATACACAAGTAGAAATTGTTCAATTTGAACTGCAACCCATAATATTTTTTCATACAGTTCTTCTTAGATATAGGTATATTCTGGGAACAGTAAAAAAAAAATATTTTGACTGTTCCTGTGAAAATAAAGATGTTTGGTGTACTCAAATCGAGGTGGAGGCCATAACTGTGTCATGGATTAAACAAAGACCTCACAGCTGGGAAACACATGAAACAGTTCAACAGGCTGGGATATAACAGTGAACTTTCACCAGTTTGTCAAATGAATTTGACAAAAAACTTGCAAAAAGATATAGATCTATGTATAACTTATTTGACCTAAAAAGGGCACCGGGCGCAGGTAATTGGAGTACAGGGCACCTTTATTTTGAGATTTATTCTTTTATGATGCACATTTTGATTATGTTGCAAAAAAATGGTAAAATACTCCCTTAGGCAAAGTTATCTACAGTGTATATATCTGTTTGTACTGAATTAATAACTTTGTAATCCAGCCTGATCTATTGATAGTGGAAAAGAAATAATGTAGCAAAATTTGTTACTCACTGTCAAATCAAGATTAACTGTTTGAACTGCGAGATCAGGAAACAGGCATTACAAGTATGAGTGAAACTAATGCCATATACAGATGCTTTATTGAAACCGACAATTTGGACAATTTCTTTTATTAAATACGATCTCTGACATTCAAAGTGTAAAACTGGTATTATGCGAAATTTTGGCAATAGCGGAAATTTGAATGACAGTGCTTCGCTTGAAATCCTGAACCCGAATTCAGTTTTATAAAGTTACAGAATAAACAAATAATTGGACAAGTTTCATATTTCTCTGTAGAAAAAAAATTCTATAAGTATTATTTTTTCGATAGTGAATACATTTTAATTGATGGGTATTTAACCAAAAAGAAAAAAAAATTAACTATGACTGGGTTCATATCGTTTGGTGATGAACGTCAATGGCGACCTCCTTGCATCAAAGAAATCACACGATAGAATCCAAAGTATTGCTTATAAGGTAGTTAAAAGGTGTTCTTTTGCCATTTTGAGGGTATAATTGATATGTATTACACCAAAAAGAAAAAAGTATGAAGTTGTCATGTAATAATCTAAACTAAAGATAAAAAGGTAAAAAATTTTTTCAAACAGTCAATAAATCTACACGAAAAAAATATCCAGAGGTGCCCTTATTAGAGTAGGTGCCTTTTCAAGGACAAATATGGTATTATAAACATAATACCAAAGTGATAATGTTATAGACTATTGTTTCTGTTAATTTGACTTCATCAGTTAAGCTCAAATTTTAAATAAAGTTTCTAAAGGGAAAGTGGTATCATACAAGGCCAAATAATAAGTCTAAATGTATAGCCAAAATCCATCAAAGAGTAGCCACTTTGAAAAGATGAATGTCTTAGCTTTAGGAGACTTAAGAATTTAAATGGTTTTAACAGTGCTAAATATTATGTTAGTATAAGATTATCAGCTATGTTGTGATGCGAGGCACTGGATAATTACTTCCTTTTCATATTTCCTTACTTTTTTTGATGACACATGGGTTTTCCCCAGGAACATATATTTCCTCCCACAGCAAGCACCGCCTCATGCCAACATTAGAGCCAAACAGACACATTTATAAATCTTAAAGTTCCAGAATTTTTTTTGTCATAAGTTGTTAGAAAAAGTTCTGGAACTTCCATGACATTCTTTGCCTATGGGTTACTTAAAAGTGAAAAGTTACTGTCAGACTATAACACAAACTAAAACAGAAAACAAGACGTATGATTGGATAAAAGTTTTGAGAATACACAGATATTGATTTATCTACATAGACGTTACTATAGATAACATATATTTGGAATTCCTTCCTAAGCTACATTATCGACCACAGGTCACAAATAAATACCAACCCATGTTGCTGGCCATTTTTGAAGTTGCCCCTGTACCGCCTTCCATCATTCCACTTCATTTCTCCACTACAAAATATTTCAAAGATGTTCAGTATTTTGCTCTGAAACTTCAGTATGCTTTATTTCTTAGAACATATTTTGTTTGTCCCAAAATGAATCAAGATGAATAATTAAGAAATATGTGAAAAATTCTAATGCCTGCAAAGCCTAATTTCCTAAAGGGAGGCACTACACATACCTCAGAAATTAACATTGTTAACCCTATCAACCCTACAAGCCATAATAGACTGATCTTAAGCAATAGTAAAGAGCATACCACTCAGACATTAAAGGGTGAAAGGGTTAATGATTAAGAACATAACAGCACGGTGCCATTGATCGTGGAAACTGTGCTAACCGTAAGTCCAAAATTTTTCACAGAACTTTTTTCAGGATACACAAATTCTAAATTTATTTGCGAAATAACATTTTCACAATTTCGTATGCCCATTTCGTCATAATATTATTACACTTCATTATGTGATTTTTTTCTCTAGCAAGATCTCTTGTGAAATTACATGTAGATAAAATTCTCGCAAATTTAACCAGATTTACGGCACCTAAATGCATCTACTGGCAGCCTAATTTTCCTTTGAACAGTCTACATACATGTATCTTCAAATCATGTTTAAATTCGAACTCTCTGACTGGTTTCTCAAATCACATTCCCTTGGAAGCAATGAGCTCAGAATCAGGGATTTTGTCAGCATAAATGATATTTTTATTTCTTTTTTTTTTATACTTATCAGAAATATTGTAAAATTATGTCCAAAATAAGATAAAGTCAAAAACTCCATGGAACTAATAATAAGTGTGTTCTCAGCTAATTTACTTCTGTCTACCATTATGTTAAAATCATTTGCATTACAGTATGTACATAATGTATAAGAAAGGAAACAAATTTTCTATCTGCAACATGAATAGTACATGTGTGTTTTTTTTTTTTGGTTTTTTTTTTTTTCAAACAGTAATAGAAGTATCAAATCGGCCCAAATTTCAGATGCAAGAGATTGTCAGAGAAACCGGGGGGCCTCCGTGGCCGAGTGGTTAGAGCATTGTGCTTCAAATCACACGGCCTCTCACCTCTGGTTCGAATCCCGCTAGGGTCATTTCAGATTAAGTGGGAAAGTTTGCCAGTTTTCTTGCGGAAGGTCGGTGGTATTTACCCGGGTAACCAGGGTTTCTCCTCCACCAATAAAAACTAGACGCCATCATATGACTGAAAAATTGTTGAGTATGGCGTAAAACAAAAAAATCAAATCAAATCAGTCGGAGAAATCAAATACATACACCAGGTACAATGTACATTACCATTTTTACTTAGCCTGAAAATTCAAACAACACAAAATAATAAAATGAATAATACAATCATGTACTTTGCCTCAGAAAACACACAAGCCATATGAATTCCCTTCGGACATCACAAAATACACACAAGCCATGTAAATTCCCTTCAGACAACACAAGATACACACAAACCAATGTAAATTCCCTTCCTACAACAAAAAATACAATACACACAAACCATGTAAATTTCCTTCAGACAACACAAAATACACACGCAATTTAAATTCCCTTCGTGCAATACAAAAACACACAAGCCATGTAAATTTCCTTGAGACAACACAAAATACACACAAGCCATGTAATTTTCCATTCATCCAGTAACCGGAGTAGGTTGCATCCTTGTAGGATCCATGTTTTGTAAAACCATGTGTGGCCTGTCGCACATCAGGGGGCGTAAGTCTCTCCGTACTTCCTCTTCTCTTCACTGATTTCTGGCTGGCAAGCACTTTGTTTATAGATGAATTTAACGCCATCAACCACTCTGCCTATTTAAAGATATAAATGTGTGTTAGTATTACAAGTTATCTACGTTGTCATACGGGACAATACAGTTTCATATCACATGCCAGAGTTCCCATATTTCCCAAGCTGATGGTGAGATATGAAACCGTATCGCCCATCTGACCCATAGGTGTTAGTATTACAAGTTATCTACGTTGTCATACGGGACAATACAGTTTCATATCACAAGCCAGAGTTCCCATATTTCCCAAGCCGATGGTGAGATATGAAACCGTATCGCCCCTCATGAAGATGTTGATAAAGAATTCTCAATCCCTCTGAACATTCACCAGAAGATTATAGAAGTATGCCTCATGCTCAGTTCTAGTGACTTCATTAACCCTTTCATTGCCACAGACAAATATATTCAGTGCCAGTTCATAGGGCTGTTATATGTGTACAACCTTGTAGTGTTGAATGATAATAGCATGAAGTCACAAATTTAGCAAATGTGCATCAGGCAGTAGATACAGAAAATATATACTACCTGATCAGGGACATAGAGTTAGATATGTTTTGTAGATTGACCAGTGAAATCAAGGAGACTCTATTCAGAAGGTTGCCAATTGCTGATTTTGTGAGAAAGTTTGCCAGTTTATTTGCAGAAGGCCCTCCTTCTTTAAATCATACATCCCTAAAGACACATTTGGACTGGTCTATGTCATTAACTTTCAGTAGAGTCCATTATGTTCAGGGGTAGATGGGTTAAGACACTAGCTGCCACCATATTACAGAAATAAATGTGATACAGTATGTTGTAAAACACTGTTTGAAAAAAAAAAATTTTTTTTACCTATTTATGGGCTTAGTTTATAAACCTCCTTTTCCCAGGTATATTTCAATTTGAATGGTGTTTTATGCCACACTCAACAATTTTTCAGTCATATGGTGGCTGCCAGTTTTTAATGATGGACAAGAGAAACCGATTACAATGTACCTAGAAAGGGACCATCGGCCTTCCTCAAGTAAACTGGCAAACTTTCTCACAAAACTCTGCTTGGGTTCAGCTTAGGTTTCAGTGGGACTTGAACTTGTGTTGACCAGAAATGAGAGACTTAATGACTTAAAATTGGACCAAGGAGGACCCTTCCCGAGAATAACATAACTGCATGTACTGTGTGGCTTTCAGCAGTTTTTATGAAGTTTCTTACAAAACATGAAGCAAGCACAGCAACTGAAAGCAACTTTCTTCATTTAAAGATGTTAAAAGTTCTGAAAACAGCAATGGAAACTGGTATATATTACGTTTGAACCAGTTTTAAGATACCACTGTCATAGAAGAGGGGGCCTCCGTGGCCGAGTGGTTAGAGCTTTAAATCACAAGGCCTCTCACCACTGGTTCGAATCTCGCCAGGGTCGTTTCGAATTATGTGGGAAAGTTTGCCAGTTTACTTGCGGAAGATCGGTGGTCTTTACCCGGGTAACCGGGGTTTCTCCCCCACCAATAAAAAACTGGACGCCATCATATGACTGAAATATTGTTGAGTATGGCATAAAACAAAAAATCAAAATCAAATCAAAGCCATAGAAGACCGTATTTTGAAAACTATTGGGTCAAATAGCCCTTTAGATAATATGAATTAAGGCAAAGCCTTGACAGAGAGCTCAGCTCCTTCTTCTACACATGTGGGAAAAAAGCATTCATCAGGAAACCATGCAGTCTAGTTGAGCAACACCTTTCCCGCAAAATAACGTAACAGTTAAATTATGACTTCAAATATTTAGATCATAATTAGCAGTTCCGATGTTACCATGAACTTTTAGTCTGTAAAACATTTGCTAATACAATAGTTAAGTACCTTGTTGTCAAACTTTTTTTAGAAGTTGACACTATAGTGTTCATGGACAAAGTAAATGAGACTGTATTGCATTTTGGGTAACTTCTAATCAATAAATTCCCTTCGGCCATTCGAGCTGCACTCTCTAGAACCTCTCTTGAGTTACTGCCTGTCTTGAATGATCACATTTCAGTGGCATATGGGGTGATCACACATTACAGGTATCACTGTGTATCTATTTGAAAGCATGTATTTTACGCCAAACACATACATGCCTGGGCTCTTCCCTGTATAACTGTGCAATACCACCAGTTAAATCTTGCAATCTCATCTTTCACAGCAATAAAACTGAATTCATGTACAGTGAAACCTGTATATAGGGGCCACCCAAGGGACCAAAAAATATTGACCTTTATGATCAGGTGACCCTTATACACAGGTTAAATTGAGTTGAAGTATGCAGTCAAGGGACTTGACAAAATTGGCCTTTATAGACAGGTAATCCTTATATAGAGGTGGCCGCTATAGCAGGTTTTACTGTATTTACCAATAGTCTGATAAGAAAAACATGATAAAGTCTGTGAAATGCAAATGAATTACAATAATTCTATGCTACATACCTTTTCTGCAGGGCTCGGGGCTACTAAACTAAGCTTTTCCTCTGGCATTGTGAGAATGATCAGATTTCTGTGAAGAGATATGACAAATATTACTGTATACATTTATGCCATGGAATTGCGGGGAAACAAGTCAAATTATTGTCCAGAGGCATCAGGGACGTTGTGAGGAAAACTGTTAAAAAAGGCTGCTGGGCATTTGGAATGCTGCTAAATACACATTGAAATGAGAATTAATCAATCAAAGGAATATCTTATTTTGAATTTGACATTTAAAATTAATCTACATACTAAAATAAGTAGATCTAGAGAGCAAAAAATCAAGGGACCAGTTGTGTAGATATATCATTGATCCAAATATAGGTCATATATCAAAATATAGGTCATGTATCAAAATATAGATCATACAAATGTATATCAATATATAGGTCATTTATCAAAATATAGGTCATTTATCAAAATATAGATCAGTTATCACTCCATAAACTTAGAAGATATAGATCATGTTATATTCCTTGACTAATAAACTTCATGAAAACATATGGGAAAAGAAAAACAAATTTACAAATGACAAAATATATTTACTGTTTTTTCTCCTCATTTGAAGGTATTTCAACCCACAGAGTTTCCAAGGGATATGCTTGAAAAGTTGAATACTGCAATAAAAAGAATGAGATCAGTTACAACCTGTGATTTTCATATCTATTTCACCCACTTTTAAAATGAGTAGAAGACATTGTTTTCAATCAATTTTAACACAACACAATGAAATTAGGCTTGGAGAAGTGATTCACGGAAAACAAAGAACAGGTTATGTCGTTTTTACATTAGGCGAGACGACATGATCCAGAGATTTTTCTAGGTCATTTTGGGTCCAGTTACAGGACCCATCCCCCAAAAAGGCAAAAATTTCCAATCTGGAATGTCAAAATAAAGAATAAAGCATGTTATGTATTTTCAAACAAATATCTTAAATTCAGTTTTACTGTTTTATTTAAAAAATTGTATATTTTCCAAATTTTTCAGACCCTGCATCCAGAAGAAAGGAGGTAGGAAAATTTCCGTGATCATAAAACATAATTTATTTCAATCACGTGCACAAATACACACATGCAAATATAAACTATGAAAAAAAAATATCTAAAAACAAAAACATAAAATACTGTGTGTGTATTTAAATTTGCGCACTCATATTTTAGCACTCTAAGGGGGTATAGACTTATTAGCGCAATCTTAAATTTGCGCAAGTAATTTCATTAGCCTTGTCGTGTATACAGAATGACAGGATGGAGAAATTTTAGCGCTGCCCTTGAATTAGCTCAATGACTTGAGTGCCAAAGGCGCTAAAATTAGAATACCGCTAAAATAAGTACACACACAATAAATAAAAACAAACAATTTTTTTCCTAATTTTTTTTATAGGCATGGATAAAAACATGAAAATGGAACTAAATTTGATCTGCTCTTATCAAATTTTCCACAACAGCAACTAAGGCCCCATTTGTCTTTTAAATGTACAGTATATATTATCAGGAAAATGTAGATATAAAACTTGTAGATATAAAATTTTATGTTAATTTTGACTTCGTATATGTCAGTTTGAACACATTCCATAGAATTTGTTCCACTCCATACTGAGCTCATACTAACCTATATTTAGTCAAAATGAACTTCAAACCTTTTGTATGACATTAATCATAGTTTATAGCACTTTCTACTTGTAACAGATTCCAAGTGCTTGAAAAACTGAGTCATTTACATTGAATCTTAGTTAACACCAAAGTTTATTGGAACAAGATTTAATTTAATTCAGGAAATTTTCCTTACTTTATAATCTACCTGCAATTTTTTTTTTTTTTTTTGGGGGGGGGGGGGGATTTTGATTTGTAACTTTCACCTATTGGAGTGCAAATTGGACTTGTACCAGAGACAATATCTAGGTCAAGTGTGATTATAGAGTAACATGCAGTTTGAGCTACATACATGAAATCTTCATTATTTTTAATTCATTTCAAACTTAATGATAAACATCCTGACCCGAAGTCCCCAAATTTACTCAGTACTCAAGCTCAACTTTTATTTCATTATTTTGACAACTTTTGGATTTTAGTGATTAGGAAACATATTGTTATTTTTAATCATTTACATATAAATTTTTGTGTCACACTTATGATTTTCATTTAACAAACGAATAAATACGTTGAGTACAGTACTCAAGATTTGAGTTCGTACTCAAACATTTTTTTAATATTTCTGAAGTTTTCTTCAAATGGGCAATAATATTTATCATTACTTACAATTGTATGCCATCAATATACAAACATGTCCAATTACAGAATAAATTTTGGATGTTTTTACCTTAAAATCGCTAAAAGTTAGTTGAGCTTGAGTACTGAGTAAATTTGGTGACTTTGGGCCCCTAACACATAGTTAAATACATATACTTCATACATAGTCCCAATACATATATATCGTAGCTTTGCATGCCAAAAAAATTCTGCTACTAATTAAAATTCAAATCAAATATGTCAAATACTTAAAAAAAAAACTTAAAATCTCAGAATAATATTTATCAATGCAAAAAGTATGGTCAGCCATTGGCAACAAAGACAATTGTAATTCTTTATATTGCTCGCTAATCGATGTACATTGTATGTACAGAGGAATCTCGTTACGTTGAAATTGGATGAGTCGAAATTCCGATTATGTCAAAATTGAACGACTGATCCCTATTTTTATGGCTAGATAATGTGTTTATTTGAAATTATGGTTTCTCTAATTCCGGATTTATCCAAGAAATATTGGAGGTCTTCTGAATTTTGAGATAACTAGATTCCACTGCATATAGATTAGTGTTAGTACTATTACATGTATTAAGATATGATGTATACAAATTTCCTGGTTTTCTCTAATATATGTATACAACATGCAAATACAAACAGGAAATAAGATGAAGAACTTATTTCGCCATGTTCAATTGTTAATTTTATTAAACATGTTAATATAAATATGAATTTTTGAATTCAGCTTTACAAAAAAAATAAATAAAAATAGCTTGAAACGATAAGCTTTCAGTAAAAGAACCAAGAGGCAATATTGGCTACAACGGACATAATGGCCGTAAGTGCCAAGCATAGGCCAAAATTTGAAGCCCTTTACCGGCACATGGTGATGTCTCCATGTGAGTGAAAGATTCTTGAGTGGGACGTTAAACAACAACAAACAAACAAACAAACAAAATTTACTATTAATCCAGTTTTATTTGCAAGAATTTTATTTACGCGTAATTTTGCAAGAGCTCTCGCTCGAGAAAAAATTAAATCATTGAGTAATGAAGTAAATAATAGTATGACGAAATGGGCATTCGAAATTGCAAAAATATCATCTCACATATATAATTAGAATTTGTGTATCGCGAAAATAAAGCCCCACGAAAATTTCCGGTTTACAATAGTACTACATGTACTAGACAGAAAATTTAGAGGAATTTTTTATGTTGATTTGAATGTTGTTTTACGACACACTCAAAAAAAATTTCAGTCATATGGTGGGTGGCCAATTTTTAATGACTGGGAAAAAAACCTAGTTATATTGTACCTAAGAAACCACGGACCTTCTGCAAGAAAACTAGCTTAAGTTCCAGAGGGACTTGAACCCATGGTGACTAAAGTTAAGAATAATAAATTTACAGCGAAAACTGGCTAAAAGGTGTACTTTATCAGATTCAGCATAAAAAATACCAAAATTTATCATTTTTGGGGGAATATGACTAACCCGTACTCTCATCAGTTTAGTACTTGTTCCGTTTTGCCTATTAAGCATTAATCACTGAATCTCAACGGCAAAAATTTGGTGCTCTAGATATGTCTTATTTCTTTGTTTTTGTTTTTACTGGGTTTTTTTTCTATTAACAGGTCTGTTTCACTACACATGCTATAAATATTAAAAGCAATTATGAATAATTTCTTCAACTTCAAGATCACTGTGGGCATTTGGCACAAATTTGTACAGAATTTGCAAGATAAATATCCCATAGGAAAATGATTATTTTTTTTGTTTACAAGTTTCAGGTGCAAGGCCTTTATTATTAAAAATTGTTATAATTTCAGCAACAGCCAGAATCGGGTTATATCTAGGTCTCTATGTATAAACTTATTCAGCACCTGAAATGCTCAAGGCCAAGCATTTTATTCATAATGAGAATTGGTGAAAAATTATTACTTCTACCTTTCTTCTCAGATGACCTTTGACCGAAGTAAATTTGAATATCTACAAAATTACACACAGATTTTCAGTTTGAATCAGAATAAACATGTACAGATAACTTGACTTTCAAAGATACATTGCACCTGATTTATCTTTTCATGCATTTTTTTTGTACACATCAACAAAGACCCATGGTCCCTGAAAATTTACGGGACAAGATTCTTGATATTCAATGCAATGGAAAGTATCCTGAGAATTGTTGCAAACTAGGAGAAATAAATTCACAACTTTTATGGTGGGGGGCCCTGGAATATGCTGGGAAAACCCACCACATCCATACTCTCCTTTCTCCTGTCCCATTGGAGGATCAAATCTAGCACGTGAAAAGCAACTAGGCTGACTAATGCACTACCCGGACACCACTACGTTACAAAAAATATAGCACTGGGAACCAGAAAAAATTCACTCAACACTATATCTTTTTTGTAATGTTGCAGTAATATACTAAGGATACTAAAGAAATAATATCAAAAATATTAATACCATATTCGAGCCAATAAGCGCTACAAAAATAGAAAAAAGGGTGGGGCCTTATTAGGACTAAATAACAGTCAAACTGACATAAAACAGTTAAATTTTTTTTAAGGTACGGTGGTAAAATTGTTGTAGTTAATACAGTGGACACTTATCGACATTCTTGTGTTGCACGAGATAGAGATAAACTGTTATTTATGTTTTTCTGTCCACATCACCTTGTCAACCGGTTAGAAAAGATAATTGATCACGTGTGAAAAAAGGGGAGGGGTGCTTATAGGGACATGGGTGCTTATTGGGTTGAATACGGTATATATATTGCTTAACATGCACTGTAAATTGTGTTACACAAGACTCTCAAGTCAACACCAGTTTTCAAAAAATGTTTTTGACTTTGGAAAATGCCAAACTTTCTGATGAAGTCAGATAGGATGTATTGTAAAGCCAAGGTTTGTTTTACATGTTTTAGTTACCGCATTAAATTTTCAGAACAAGTAAAATATCCTCTATTTTGATCATCTTAACCCTTTCAACCCTACATACCATAATAGACTGGTCTTAAACAAAAGAAATGAGATTACCACTCAGATATTCAGGGGTGAAAGGGTTAAATCCATTACAAGCATTGGATAACCAACTGTCAGAAATTTTACTTTTATAGTACAACTATGGGTGTTGCTGTATAATTTACGTGACAATTCATTGCATTAACTATAGCAGGACGAGTGGTTCGTGCCAAGTGCTTTATCTGAGCCCTGATGTTCTGACATAAACACACAAGAATTATCATTTTATTACCTGAGCATGTACAAACAGATCATTGAAAAGAAAGAAATTGTTGACCGACATTCTTCCCCCTCCTTGTAGAGATACTGGCTTAGTTTTACTGTCCCGTATCAATCGTCTACTCGGCAGTTTGACAGCATCCTGGAAAAAAAAAAGAAAAATCCATAAAATCCATGAAAATTTGCTCCGGACCTGTATCAGGTTTCCATTTTGCTATATGCATAAAATTCATGAAAATCTGCTCTGGACCTGAATCAGGGTTCCATTTTGTTATATTCTTAAAATCCAGGAAAATCTGCTCCGGACCTGAATCAGGGTTCCATTTTGTTATATTCTTAAAATCCAGGAAAATCTGCTCCGGACCTGAATCAGGGTTCCATTTTGTTATATTCTTAAAATCCAGGAAAATCTGCTCCGGACCTGTACATGCTGTAACAGGGTTCCATTTTGTTATATGCATAAAATTTTTGGTTTATGATAGTCCCCCATAATTGCATATTCCCGAGATATATAAATTAACAAAATCACCGCATCTACAATGGCGAGCTTAGGTGGAGAAATGAAATAGATACAAATTTCAACAAATAAAACCACAGAAGGGTAATGACTCTAGAAATAACAGGAGGACAATTGTTTTATGTAATAGTCTGACTACATTTAAAAATATGATTGATATATATATATATGCATCAAATATACACCAGAGAATACAAATCAACAAAGGGGAATAACTCTACACCTACTCCAAATATGGAGAACATAGGTTAACATACCTGCCAACCTCTGAAACCTTCAATGAGGGAGATCTCCACCTCAGCTATGACAGCTGAGGGGGAGATTTTGCGTGGACGACATTTTCAGCCTAAATATATGATCTGTACACTACATACATGTACATTACAAAACACCAATGAGAGTTTAAATAGATATACTTTATTTCTTCAGTTCATTTTTATATTGTAGACATTACTCATAACATGCCATATTTTGATTTTGTTTTTTTATGCATTTCATTAAAACTTTTACTCACAGTAACTAATTTTACTTTTATCGTTCACCTACATTTAATTCAGATTTCACCGCTTTTATACACTATGTAGTGTTACATGTATCATTATGTTAACACATCCTGAAATTCAGTTCCGTTCGGTATCAGTTCTTTCATTTAACACCCAACTTCCACTTCCTCCATAAACCGAAAGCAACAGCAGCCAAAACACGATGTGTTTTGTTACATTCACAGCCATGAGGCTGTAAATGTCACAAATGTGTTTAATTGTCAATAAAATAATTATTTTTGTTTCTAATTGTCTTTAAAAATGCATTTTGAACTACAAATAGAAGGAACTGGATCACTTTCGAAACTTAACCTTTTTGAAATGACGAATGGTTGTACTTCTACTGACATTATTACTTGCACGGCCAGGCAAAGAACAATTGAAATTTTGTTCCTGGGTTCCAACTTTTACTTGCGGGTCATTGCGGGGTTAAAATATCCGATTGCAGGAGATTTTATACTCCCACACGGGAGCAAACCAGCAAGTGGGATATTTCTTAAATTTCAATGTTTGTGTGGGAGACTCCCACACAAAACAGGAGGGTTTGCAGGTATGGGTTAAGAAGTTATTTAGATATGGCCCAGACAAAGCAAGAGGTAGGACAGACAGAAAGAGGGACAGATAGAAGGGCACAAATCAAATGTACAGTCCTCACCCCACCCCACCCCCATTCACTGGAACCGCTGCAGGATTTTAAATCACAACATTTTTGCTAAAGAACACATACATGTAGAAAAGTGTAAGCCATTGAAATATAATTTATAACACAGTCAATTTTATATGGATTAGTTGATGTATGATAATTCCTGTATTTTGTAACTTACATCTCAACATTTACATGTACTAGGGCAGGTCCCGTGTCACAGTAGGTGTCGACAAGTTAAAGAATCCTCACTGCTCAATAGCCGTAAGTGCCGAGCATAGGCCAAAATTTGAAGCCCTTCGTTGGCATTTGGTGATGTCTCCATATGAGTGAAATATTCTTCAGTGGGATGTTAAACAATAATAAACAACAAACAAACAAACATCTATAGTAGCTAGTAACTGAGTTGTCTACCCTTGAAATGGGACCTACGTTTATGACTCTCTGTTTGAGAATACTAAAATTACTTGTTATAACCACACAAAAGGTCCCTGCCCTTTTCTGCAACAAAATACAATCCTTTTTGAAACATTTTTCCGTAGTTAAAAAGTTATTTCCAAGACCACAAAATATTACTTTATGAAATTAATGCACAGTGATAAACAACATTCTCATTAATTTCCATTTTCACAAGGTTTTTTTTGTTTTCACAATTTGCACAGGAACTCCTGCATACAAAATAAATGTAATGTCAGATGATTATATCAATAGTACATACCACCAACTTTGGAAAGTTACATGTCAGATGATTATATCAATAGTACATACCACCAACTTTGGAAAGTTACATGTCAGATGATTATATCAATAGTACATACCACCAACTTTGGAAAGTTACATGTCAGATGATTATATCAATAGTACATACCACCAACTTTGGAAAGTTACATGTCAGATGATTATATCAATAGTACATACCACCAACTTTGGAAAGTTACATGTCAGATGATTATATCAATATACATACCACCAGTACATACATGTCACCAATTATATGGATAGTTACATACCACCAACTTTGGAAAGTTATAATGTTCCCAAAATTTGCGTGTGTTTTCAGCAATACCGTGATTGTTGGAAGAAATATGTCTGAGGCTATCCCAGTGTAGGGAAACTCGATTTAACATGTTGTACTCATCCGATTCCTGTAAATATGAAATATATATGTGTTGTTAGGTTCTAACATCTTAAAGGTTCTCTTTCACAGGTCGCAAATGTGTGATGTAAATTTTATTTCCACACAAACTTGGTTTTTTGGTGACTACTAAATGAGTTGAACATTACAATATTGCCTTGGATAATATAAAAAATCAGAAATTATATTTTGTGAAATTTGGGGATAGAGCAAAATTCAGGAAGGCCTTGATGCATGGAAAAAAGTCAATGTCATGGAAATGTCAGGATGACACATCATAAAATCCTGACGTCGATGACATGGAAATATTAGGGTGACACATCATAAAATCCTGACATCAATGTCATGGAAATGTCAGGATGACACATCATAAAATCCTAATGTCAATGTCATGGAAATGTCAGGATGACACATCATAAAATCCTGACATCAATGTCATGGAAATGTCAGGATGACACATCATAAAATCCTGATGTCGATGTCATGGAAATGTCAGGATGACACATCATATTACCTGGACATCAATGTCATGGAAATGTCAGGATGACATATCATAAAATCTTGACGTCGATGACATGGAAATGTCAGGATGACACATCATAAAATCCTGACCTACCGTCATGTCAATGTTCAATCAGAAAGCTACAGCTCAGACAAGTTTCTTCAGAGGGGAGACAACTACAATAAAATAGCGATAATAAGAATTGTTTAAGGACGGACGACGGACGAAAAGTGATAAGAATAACCCACCATCTGTTGATGGTGGACTAACAATAAGTGTACATACCAGTGGATAGTTACAAGATAATTTTTCCGCCATTCTGCAGTACTCTTTTAGATGAGAGAAAGGCCGGCAGAATATAATCTGTAATTTTGCTGCATGACTTTTCTTTTTTAAACTTGAATCTTCCAACAAAATATTGAATATCTTTTCCATCTTAGCAAAAACCGAACTGAAATGACAGACACCAATTACTCATTCATGACAATATTTGAAGAAATGCACACGAAAGACATCAGTAAAAACATTAGGAAAAAAAAAACAAAACAAAAAAACTGTCGAATAAAAGTCATGTAAAATTTCAGTAAATTAAAATTTCATCATTTTGTTATGAACTTAAAATTTTATGCATTCATTTCAACAAACTTCATTACATTATCCAACCAACTTCCACAAAACCAGATTACATAAACATGATTATAATGATAAAATCCATAACAGTAATTTTTTTCCTTATATATATTAAACAAATTTTTTTATTTCAGCTAAAATATAAATAAAAGATGTTGTTTGATGTGACCAGACAAAATCACCTTATAAGCCCCACATCCCCAACCCAACATTTATTTAGGCAATTTGCCTATTGAATTTATTTTTCTCATTAAAAATCTGAATTTATGTCAAATTTTAACCAATCAAAATTAAGAAAATTCCCTACCAACTGACCCACCTCTGAAAATACTGTTCTTGGCACATCAACAAGAAATTTTTCATATATACCTTCCAGTTTTGCAGAAATATTCAAAACCACCAATGGCGACCATATCTGAATAATTTACGGAGTAACGCTTAAACTGATCAACAAATCTGCTGTAGTTCGTAAAGAAACTGGCATCAAGAAAGTTATCTCCCCTGCAAATTCTACTGGACATCTCTATGCTGCATTCGCCAATCTGAAAAATTTTTACGTAGAACATCCCAATTATCACATACAACATGTACCAATGTATATCGAAACCTGTATGCCTTCTAAATGTTTTAAAAAAAGAGTATTCTGAGAGTATTGATGAATCAATACATGTCCCCTACCTGTGAAACCATAATGTGAATCGTGAGTAAAATTACAAAACCTCAAGTGAAAGGAGTGATAAAACAAATACAGAAAACTCCTATAGCCTCCACTCCCACCCAACCCCAGTTCACAGGTAGGACATCCATGGTTTGTACAGCCAAAGAAACAAATTTTTCAAGCACTTTTCCGGGATATTTAAGTGTTTTTCAAGCACTTTTCAAGCACCTTCAGTGGCTATGTTTAAGCTGTCATGACCTTGCAATTCAAACCAAAGTAAAAAATAAACACTGTCACATTCTTGCGCATTTCAATGGTGGTCTTCAAAATACTGCTTAGAATTGCACTAATCACTAAAGAGATCTAGTAGTACAGCATCACAAAAATGTTTTACTCATATGGAATATACTACATGTACTAGATGAAGTGTCTATATGACAGAGCTCATTTTTGTTTTTGTTAAAGACCTTTCTTTAGTGATGAATAAACATGCAAGAAATAGAAATCAAGCACTCTGATGAAACTGATCAATCATTCTGCATTGACTTCAGGCACTTTTCAAGGGTATTTTTGTTTTTTTTAAGCACTATTCAAGGACAAACTCAATATTCAAGCACTGCTGGTCAACAATCATACCTTCCTGTGGGCTACCTTACATAACTTTTTTTTTTGTACTCCTAAAAGCACAGAATGGACTGGTTGGGGATTCATAACCAATCATAGTTTTATAGATAATATATGTACAGAATGTAGACTAGGGAGGGAAGCTGTACACAGGTCACTGTTTAACATAAAATATTATGCATCCCATGCATTTTCAACCTTATGCATGATGCACCACTCCTCACTAAACGTTTACAAATTAAACATTTTGGGGGCTTTCATCTTTAACCAGTTCATTTTTCTTTGCATACGTATCTCTGATACCAAATCAATAAGCTAATCAATACAATACTGCTACACTTATTCACCCCTAAAGACACATTTGGACTGATCAAAGTTATTGATTTGCAGAAGAGTCCATCGTTTTTCAGGGATTGACGAGTTAATGTATATCCATCCTTCAATTTATCAGAATTATTTTGTTTTGTTTTGGTTTTTTTTGCTTTATTTTTTTGGCATCACACTAAGATCAGAGTTTCTCATTTTTATAGAGACGTCACCAGTTTTACGAGCCGACCTGGCTCAGTCAGTAGCGTGCTTGACTCTTGATAGTGAGGTTGTGAGTTCGAGTCCAGCCAGCGGCAGGTTGGTTTCCTGTCCTTTAGATGAGACAGTAAAAACCGAGGTCTCGTGTTTTATCCATAGTATCACATGCTTGCTCTACAAGCGATTACATCTGAAGATATCGAGTTTGTAAAACAACAAGATACACATGTACATGTACACATAGATTTCAGTAATGATATAGTACAAATCTTCTAACCTGGCGAGACAATGTCTTGTGAATTTTTTCTTGACCAGGAAGAGTGTTAAATTTGGGTAACGCTGTATAACAAAATTGAAATTACACTGGCTCAAGTAATTTTTCCTACTTGTCACCATAAAATACAGATATGCAGTGGGGAATGAAGTGCACTTCCTTATGACACCCGCCTTAACCGAAACTTGAGTAGAGTCATCCATATGATAGTCAAACCTGGTTTCCTGTCCTTCAGATGAGACAGTAAAAACCGAGGTCCCGTGTTGGCCTGCTGGACACATTTTTTAAATGGGTCCATCCAAGGACCATTATGACCAAGTTTGGTTTCAATTGGGACAGTAGTTCAAGAGAGAAAGATCTGTAAATCTTTTTCCCAATAGGGTCCAATGTTAAATTATGTTCCCTGCTGGCAGCCATCTTGGATGAGGTGCAAACCTTCAAATTATGTCAATCAGACAATAAGGGTCTGTAAAACATGTAACAAGAGGCTCACAAGAGCCTGTATCGCTCACCTGGCTATCATCTAGAATAGGACCTAGACCTGCCAGAAACATGTTTTAAACAGGTCCATCTAAACAACCATTGTGACAAAGTTTGATTCTTATTGGGATAGCAGTTCCAGAGAAAAAAAAATGAAAATGTGTTTTCCCATAGGGTCCAATGTTAAATTATTATTCCTGTTGGCAGCCATCTTGGATGAGGTGTGTGAACCTGAAAAACACATTTTATACAGGAGACCACCCAAAGACTATTGTGACCAAGTTTGGTTCCAATTGGCTCAGTAGTTTCAGAGGAGAAGATCTTTTGAAAGTGTTCCCATATGGTCCAATGTTAACCTATGTTTCCTGCTGGCGACCATCTTGGATAGCACCTGGACCTGCCGGACACATTTTTTAAATGGGTCCATCCAAGGACCATTATGACCAAGTTTGGTTTCAATTGGGATTGTAGTTCCAGAGAAAAAGATCTGTAAGTGTGTTTTCCCATAGGGTTCAATGTTAAATTATGTTCCTTGCTGGCGGCCATCTTGGATGAGGTGCAAACTTGAAAAACCCTTTTTTTTTTACAGGGGACCACCCAAAGACTATTGTGACCAAGTTTGGTTCCAATTGGCTCAGTAGTTTTAGAGAACATCTTTGAAAGTGTTCCCATATGGTCCAATGTTAATCTATAATAGCTGCTGGTGGCCATCTTGGATGAGGTGCAAACCTGAAAAACACCTTTTTTTACAGGGGACCACCCAAAGACTATTGTGACCAAGTTTGGCTCCAATTAGCTCAGTAGTTTCAGAGGAGAAGATCTTTGAATGAAAGTTTATGCCGGACAGATGGACGACGGACGGACGGACACAAAGTGATGGCAAAAGCTCATCCTGGCTTTAGCCAGGTGAGCTAAAAAGAAATACTATATTTGTAGCCATAAGTAGTGAAATCTCACTATTAAATATAGAATTTACAAATAAAAGAAGACGTGATACCTTGTTTTCAAATACATTTGTATCAGCTTAAAAAGTAAAATACCCTCTAAGAGCACTTTGCTTTTTTTTTTTCCATAAATTTCAGTTTTAGAAGAATCGGGTATTATCTACAATTATTGCTTACCATGTTTGTGATCCTTGTAAACGCTGATAAAAGGTTCTGCATGCAGGATTTGTACGGGTACACATCCAGAGCTGTATAGAATGCTGAAAATATACATGATACATGTATCAGAAAATGGGAGCTACCAAATACAACTCAAACATGTGTGATAGAATATTGCTTTAACTCATTCACCCCTAAAGACACATTTGGACTGGTCCAAGTATTTGATTTACAGAAGAGTCCATTGTTTTTTTAGGGGTTGAGGAGTTAATGTGACACTTTGCATGCCTGGAAATGGAAAAAGCAGAATAAATAAATGAAGTTTTTCTGATCTGTAAATCATGTCAACCCTTTCAGTACTATAGCGCCCAAAACTGTCCGCTAAATAACGTTACCTTTCTTTTTACTATAGCGCCCAAAACAGCCCGTGAAGTTTCCTAGTCCTGAATTACTATGGCGCCCAAAGTAGCCTGATTTTTGCGTCCAATTTCTTGGGAATTCCCAATTACTATGTTTACATTGTAATCATGAAGTAAACGAGACTTAAGTGTAACATCCTTTTTATGTAAATGAGCATTCTTTGCAACAAGTGTTTGACAGCTGTAGTAAGGCGAATACATTGTATATCACAATACTCTAGTAGTGAAAGGGTTAACTCATCAGCCCCTGAGAAACAATGAACTCTTCTATAAATCTATGATGCAGGCAAGTCCAAATGTGTCTTTAGGGGCGATTGAGTTAATGTTACTGTAATTAAAACCCCCCTATGCATGCTATGGGATACCTAGCAGTAACACCTGGAAAGCCACAGAACACATGGAAGGTTCCTTTCACCGATTTGAAAATAGTTCAAACTGTAAATTTTTTGGTATTTTTTTCTGAGAGATTACTTGATGAGCAAATTCATGATGGGAGCTGTTTGAGAACTCAAATATCATGAATATCTAGTGAAAATTTTTCATAATCTGAATATGAAAATTATACCAAAGACATGTATGACTCTTTTCATATTTTTTTTCAATACTACCGCTTCGATTCAGGGTAATTTGTCTTCTTTCTAAATCACTAATTCATATATTTATTACCATATATACTAGCCTATATGTCAGATTTTCTGGAGTATATTTTGAGAAGTCAAGCATTAGACGGGACCTTGAATCGGGTAAATATTACTCTAATTATTTGATGTTCACACGTTTTTGGCAAAACATGAATATGTTTTGAAACATGGAACCCAGACAACTTCTACATATTTTATATATATTTAAGATTTTTTTTTTTTTAAACATAGATGAAATTTTTATTATATCGGTGAGATTTTTACTTGACTTTCTGCTGCATTTGACACTAACTTACAGGCGGGTCAATGGCAAATCTCAAGATTTTAGGCTCAAAGTCAACCTCCGACTTTTACATGTTATATTAGAGTATTTACGGTAATTTGTCAGAATAAGTAAATGGCGTCTTTGCAAAATATTTACAACATTAACATGACTAATTGTAAATAATATATTTATTAAAAGCAATTTAAGGTATCAAAATTTGATGATATACAAAGATCTTACAGGATTTACTGAGTGGGATGACCAGCAGACGTTTAATTCTGTTCAGATGCTGATAAAATCTTCTCTCCGTTGCTGCCACTTCAAACAGGGTACCAGTGAATCCCGAGAAGCTGAAGCAAGACAATACTGCACAGTTGTCTCCTCCTGCTGATACACTTCTGATCCACCCCGCCTGAAATTAACGTGTTAAGGAGTCTTGTGAATATACAGTAATGTACAGTAATACCTGCTTTAGCGACCACCTGTGTATTAAGACCACCTGGTCACAAGGACCAGTTTTTGCTGTCCCCAATAGTACTATTTGTATACAAATCAACCTCTATATAAAGACCACCTCCCTAATCTCCCAGCATTCTTGTGTCCCTTGAGGTTGTTATATTCAAGATTCAATGTACATGCTGTATGGGGATTTTCCTTATTCCTAATTCTGGTTCCTAGGTCCAAAACATTGGGAAAATGTACAACTTCATAACTAAAAGTGATAAAATTAATTTGAGACATTTGTTTGAAAAGACTTAATTCTTCATTCTATAATTCCAAATTGGGAATTTCTGCATATTTTGGGGATAACACAAAAATCATTTTTGCATCCTGTAAACGAACCCGAAAATAGCTTCGGGAAATCCCTGATATTTCTTTACATGCTAAAATTCACCAAGATTACTACTTATCCACCCAGAATGATATAAATGTGTTGAACACTGATATAGTGAATGTCTAAATATATCTGTTACATTATCATTTACTGATGACCGACTGATATAATTACTGTATAGTTGCTTTCATTCGCGGGGGATTTAATTTCGCTATATTCTAGGTCATGGAAAATTCCGTGAAATTAAATTACCCATGAATATAATATCTTACACTTATGAAGTATTAAAAAACAGTTCCTAACTTATCTAACGCGAAATTTAATACCCGTGAATAAGATAATCTCAGAAAAACGTGAAATTTTCTCCCCGTGAAATTAAACAACTGTACAGTGACAGACATGGCTATTACATGTATAAATTACAAATTCAGTGGTATTATTTTACTCTCCATCTAACTCACTGACCACAGAAATCGGACTGGAAGATTAATAGAATATTATACATGTTATATGGGTATGTGTACTGGATAAGGAAATCTCCATCCGAGTGGTGAGATTCTGGTTTTCCATTCCGAGGGTGTCCCAAGGATTGGACTTTCCGATTCTTACCACATGGTCAAGATTTTTCTTTCCATTCAATATGCTCAATACGCCCATGTTTGATTAGTTTTCTCACAGGATTCAAACATATGTTTATGCATATAAATAAAACCTGATGCAACTTTAATACACTTTATTCTAATCACACAGAAGTCCTGCGTTTTAAAATCACATGTATATTGTGCATATATTTACTGTCAAAAGTCAGAAACTGTAAATTCTATTGACACTAAATAACATTCTGTATGTTTGTTCTTGGCCAAATCCTGTTGGTACCGTATTCAACCCATTAAGTGGCCATGTCCCTATAAACGTCCCTCCCCCTTTAGTGTGCACGATTGAGAATCTTTTCTAGCTGGTTGATAAGAAGATGTGGACCTGAAAAATTGTAAGTTTATCTGTAGCCCAAAGCAACAGAATTATGTTGATAGGGGTTACCTTGGTAAAAACTACAACAACTTTACCACTGTGCCTGATAAAAAATGAACTGTTTTATGTCAATTTGACTATTAATTGGTTCCATTAAGCGCCAACCCCTTTCCCCTGATTTTTGTAGCGCCATGGGCTATCGAATACGATAGTTGGAAATGTCGAAGTAATGATGGTCATTATAAAACAATCTTAATGTACACTTATTTACGGACTATGGGGACAATATCAATTTCATTGCTGGTGTCTACATGGTCTAGGTGGACATTAAACATTTTATTGCATAGTAGTAAGTAACTAACAGTAAGTATCTTATTAAACAGAGAAAAACTATTTCTGAATGTCTGTCTAAATTTTCTCTGAATCACCCTCACATAGGAATGTAAATCTGCCTTCTACAGAGAAAAACTATTTCTGAATGTCTGTCTAAATTTTCTCTGAATCACCCTCACATAGGAATGTAAATCTGCCTTCTACAGCAGTGGTCATTTCTTGTCATCAGGCTTCTACAGCAGTGGTCATTTCTTGTAATCTGCCTTCTACAGCAGTGGTCATTTCTTGTCATCTGCCTTCTACAGCAGTGGTCATTTCTTGTCATCTGCCTTCTACAGCAGTGGTCATTTCCTGTCATCTGCCTTCTACAGCAGTGGTTAATTCTTGTACGACAAACAATCATTTGGAAATTTTGCAGGAAGAGTCAATACAAATGGCATTCCAAAAAATTATTTATTGTTATTCGCCCAATGGGAACGCTATCTTTACAAAAGTGGTCATCTGCCTTCTACAGCAGTACAAAAGTACAGAGAAATGTTTCTTCCAGTAAATATTTCATAACCAGTTAATTGTTCTTGAAAATAAGATCAGGTTAAGTCTTTTTCTACAATTTTGTAAAAATAGTAAATTTATTCTTCTCTAATTTTATAAAGAAAACACACATTGAGGTATTATAAATCTTAACTATCAGTGACATATTTATTTACCTGTTTCAGGAAAGGTAATGCTGTAAGTCTGCTTGACTTGTATATCGGGACATACAAATCTCTACTGAAAAACGGCAAAGAAGATTGTTTAAATATTAAGTTTTCAATTCTCATTTCATGCTGAGCTCATATTCCAAGATTTTACAGTGAAATACAATGCAAAGGGAGTCTGAGATACATCTAAACATTATAGACTGATGAAATAACTAAGAAATAGGCAATTGTTTGTGCGAGTTTGCTTTGAATCAAATTAAAATATGTAATGTGCACCAGGGGTTCTCTGAGTGCATCTCATATTGTTAACCACCCACATGCTGATCTCGCTGGCCATTGCTCAACTTCAGTACATGGATATAATCACAAACCGTCCAGCCACAAAAGCTAGCCATTGGCCTAGACAGTTAATCTGCCTATGTGTGTTACAATAGCCCCTCTAGGCTTTGTCTGACAGACTTTGTCCCAAAGCTTTACACTATGCCCTTCAGGTGTACATCCAGGATTCCAGGCTATCTTGCTGCCACCAAATGTACCATTCCCCAGGGGTTTCATCACATGGTCACACATCCAGATGCTGACCGCACTCACCATTGCTTTACTTCAGTACATCAATATAAAGACCAACCTTCCACATGTTCCAGCCACAAAAGCTAGTTATTAGACCGGACAATTAATTTGCCTATACCCATGACAGTTACTAATTGATAGTTTACTGAATAATTACATGAATTACAAAAAGAAATGTTTTGACCATTTTTTAAGTCAATGCTTTATCAACATCTTTTAAGATTTCAAGATAAAAAATGAGTATCTATATGACTTATCCATATTAACCAACGGCCTCCATTGCCCGAGTGACTTGAGTATTGTACGTGACATCATGATACATACCAGGGATGTTTGCCAACGTAGTGAACCTCTGGCTGAAATCCTGCTCTATCCACTAGATAAACAGAGTAAGTGTTCCCAGCATCTGCATCCCAAATATAGCAACCTGACATTAGCTGAAAAAAAAGAAACGAGAAAATGACTTACTGGTATCATCTGAAATAAGTGTCAATGCCTTGCAATACCAGATTAATGGGTTAGGGGGAGGGTGGTTAATGTCTTTTTGTATGTTCACAATTTTAACATTCCTCGGAGACAATTATGGGCCTCCATTAACTGAGTGGTTAGAAAATTCGGTTTTAAACCGTAGGTTGCCTCACCTCGAGACAGAGTAGGTTCAAGTCTTGATGAGACCTAAGCTGGTTTTATGAAACAGTTTAGTTTACGCAGTTTATCAGTGATATGCTAAAGATTTTTTTTATTTTAACCCTTTAAACCCTACAGGCCATAATAGACTAGTCTAAGCAATAGAAAAGATCATACCGTATAGAAACTCAGGGTTAAAAGGCTTAATCAAAAGATCATGAAAAAAAAATTGCAAGAGGAAATAAAAATCTTCTTTCTGTTACCCCTTTAATCAAATCCATTTTTACTATCAAGAAGCTGACATTAATATCATCTCTTCAAACCAATTCAGTGATATAATTAATTAATCATAAATCGTATTTTTTTTTACAAACTAATGTTATATAAATGTCATTTAATAAAACATTTAAAAAAAAACAGTTAACATAACAAATACAAATTTTCAGAATATGTTTCAGTTTATTTCAGGTTCAAAATCAAATCAGCTTAAATTGACCCAAAACCTCGACTCCACCACCAAAATCCAGCTCAGAATTTGAGTGTGTTCAGCGAGAGACAACAGACCATAAGTCGGATATAAATCCTCACTGTGGCTCACACTGAAAATTTTTAACCTTGAAGGATACAAAATAATATAATAAAGGTAAACTGAAAAGATTGTGTTAGATAAAGACAGAAATTGAAGATCACTTAAATGAATGCAACGTTTCTAAAATCAGGGAATTTTAAGTTCACCTGTCGTAAAACTATTGCTTCTTTTATAAGAGCTTACAAGGGAAGCAACTCTACCAATCACTTTGAGATGAATGAGGATGGATATAAAAATGATAGACATACACAGAAATTGGTAAAAAGGAAGATTTCTTTGTGAAACACAAATGTGCCCTGTCCTAGCAAATTTTTGGAATATCCTTCATTCTGACCCCACACCCAGGGGGTATGTGATGTCAGTGAAGTGTGAGCAATGCTTAGATGAACTTACAGTCTAAGTTTGGTTACTGTATCACAATCCAAACTTGAAATATTGCACTTTATATGCAAGTGGGACGGAATTATGGACAGATAGACAGACAGACAGACAGACAGATGGACGATCCAAAACACTAGATACCCCAGGGCATAAAAAAAAACCAAGGAAATTCTGTAGAAATTGTTAGATTGATTCCTAGTGGTAGACAAGCAGTAGATGAATAAAAATCTTGGAAGATACTCAGGTGCTGGTTCATGACACATCTCTGGTTGTTGAACAAACGCTACATAATTGTGTAAACAAAAAACACCAAAATAAACTTGAAGAACGAGGGGGGGGGGGGGGGCACCTCCATGGCTGAGTGGTTAGAGCATCATGTCTCTCGGGCCTAAATGGTATCAATAAGCTGATTTTGTGAGAAAGTTTACCAGTCTACTGTTTGTTTGCCTGACCAAATTGATGATCTTTGTCCAACACAACATAACCAGGTTCTTTCTTTCACCATTAAAATGGAAACACACAAAAACAAAAAAGAAGAGAAAAGATTGTCCAAGAATATATACAAATGAACATGCATGCAGACATATGCTTTACTCACTAGTATATGCTAGATCAGACAGAAGATATAGCATAGAGAAAAACTTCTGACAAAGCATTATATTCTTAACAAACATTTCAGACTTATCAAAATATCAAGAAGCTTCTTAGAAGGAACTGAAAATAAGGGAGGTAACTCCTATGACACAAACTAGAGTCACAAGAAGAATGGTATTCTAATGTCATCTGTAGGTCTACAAGCACAATTTCTGAGTGAGAGAAATGAAAATTTGTTCAATATATCACAAGTTCTCATAGTGATGCAATTCTTATATCAGAATGTTTAAAAGTTGTTTTTCCATGTTAACATGACACACTTGTCCTCTTTAGACATGGCCAAAATATCCCAATTAACAGTACCCAACAGCAATACAAACAATCTACAGGTCAAAATTTCCATGGCAAGGGACTGTCTGAGAACCATAACATGCATACGCAGTTGTCTATTTAGCATAATCACTTCGGATGGCCTAATGGAGGAGTGTTCAGGAGACTGCCGTGATCGATTTCCGGTACAATGTCATACCAAAGACTTTAAAAATGGCAGCGACTCGGCATAGGAAGTGATAGTCATCAGTCTGTCAAACGTGACTCAAAACTGAAATCTCGTATCACGGCAGGTGTGGCACATAAATGAACCTTCACTGCACTGCATCAGTCCACAGCACAAGTCAAAATTTGTGGCATTTCACCTAAAGTGGGTGACATCTTCGTATAACTGAAAAAGCTCTTAGCGGGATGTTAAACGACAAACAAACAAAAATTTTGCCAAACACACAAGTTACCTTGATTCTGTTCGGTTTGCTTGATTCTTCTGAGTGCCCCAGCTGTCCCCAATCATTGTCTCCCCATGTATATGCCTGAAAAATGAAATCACATATAGACACAAACTGCTCCTGTTTTACAGTCCTGACCCCACCCCCACCCCTCAGACCTAGTGTACATCTGAGAAGTCAACTCATACATGGTTAATAACTATTCCTGTTATTTTCTACTAACCCCCCAGCTCCAGCTAGCATACACCCGAGAAATAAACTCATATATGGTTAATAACTGATCCTGTTATATTCTATTAACCCCCCCCCCCCCCAACTCCAGCTAGTATACACCTGAGAAATAAACTCATATATGGTTAATAACTGTTCCTGTTATATTCTATCACCCCACCCCACCCTCCCCCCCCCGCTCCAACTAGCATACACCCGAGAAATAAACTCATATATGGTTAATAAATGATCCTGTTATATTCTATCATTCCCCCCCCCCCCCCCCCAAGCTCCAGCTAGTATACACCCGAGAATAAACTCGTATATGGTTAATAAATGATCCTGTTATATTCTATCAACCCCCCGCCCCCCCCCCCCCCCCAGCTCCAGCTAGCATACACCCGAGAAATAAACTCATATATGGTTAATAACTGATCCTGTTACATTCTATTAACCCCCCACACCCTCCCCAGCTCCAGCTAGCATACACCTGAGAAATAAACTCAAATATGGTTATTACCCGGTAACCATTCCTGTTATATTCTAATAACCCTCAAACTCCAGCTAGTATACACCTGAGAAATAAACTCAAATATTGATACAGTGCTCCTGTTATACTGTCCTGACCCCGCCTTCATATGTATAATTTAAATTGAATTGAATATAACAGAAATGTTCCACATTTATTATGATAGGCTTTGCTTTTAATATTAAATGGTTCAGTCCTTGGATTGAACAGGAGAGTATGTGAGATGGTTAAGTACGGCAGTCACCAAGTTGGACACATGGGTTTTCTCCAGGTGCCCCAGTTTTCTCCCACAGCAAGGGCCCGTAACGCCAAAATCAGAGCCAAGGAGAGACGTTTATATAAGTTGAGAAAACTTATTTGATAATCATATAAGTTTAAACTAAACCACATGAAACAACTACAGTAATTTTTTTTTACATAAAACCTTAATATATGTTATCAGAAATCTATTACTCAAGAAGTATGCAATAGCTTATCATAGATGAAACATGATTTACGCCCGTTACAGCACTCGTGATTAACGGGAGATAACGAACATTCATGGTAAACAAGCTTGAAATTTTGATGGTGTAAGCGGCATGTTACGAGGGAGCAGTCATTAATGTTGAATTTGGTTACAAGATACCGTCAACCAGGCTAAAGACTGTCAATACTGAGATGAGAAAGAAGCTGTATATTGCTGAAGGAGACGATCTAAGCGCTCTTCATCATGTTTTGAGTACTGTGGGATATCTCGAGCAATTTCTAGGCCAAATAGACGATTTATCAGGCCTGATTCAACATGTCTGACTGTAATGCGACAGGAGTTGTTGCATCCTTTGACCTTACCAGGTCACGTTACTTTATACAGCAGTGTACACCTGCAGAAGGGTAACGATCATGTCTAATGGCCCTAATAGTATAGTTTCAAACTTCTAGTGTACGGGTAATAGATTCCAATGTTATATATCTCAATCACACAGTGAGGTATACCATAATGTGTGTATAACATCTTACATGAGAATCAGCTGTTATTGCTATAGAATGGTTCCTTCCGGCTCGGATCTTGACAATGTTAGCAGAATCTAGGACTTTCACAGGCACAGGGAAAGACCTGGAAAACAAAACATAATATGCAGGTAAATAATTGTTAATTTCACCTTTTCTTAACAGAAGAAATATTTGCCCTAAATAACATTACATCATAGTCATTTAAATGACATATATGCCCATGTTCAGTTACAGTATAACTTGAACTTCAATGAGTCAAATTTCTTGATATTTGAAACTGAAAAACGTCTCAAATTATAACCTTGTTATATGTATTTAGTGCCATGCAAGTTTAGTTGATGTATGATCCGTAGAAGCAGTAGACCTGACCTCAACCTATCTTCTGGAGAAATAGCATAAGTCGTAAGCCCCCCACCCCACCCCTCCTCAACTTTGTAGATGTGAGCTAAAACTCACCTTGGAAGAATCTCGTTTTATATAACATACATTTATCAATTCATCGTTATAAAGTCTCTTCATAAATTTATAACAAAACAGTCTTGCTTATCAATTGCTTATGTTTGATAACTAGTGACGCTGAAGAATTTAGCTGAGGCTCAGCCTCAAGTGCAATCGATTATAAACAAATAAATCTGTGTCAATCAAGGTAGGCATTTACTTTGGCAGAACTCCAGAATGCTGAAGTACTCAATTCAACCTAAAACAGAATCACTAAATTTTGAACAGTGCAATGGAATACCTGCTGACTTGGTCACCAACACCTAACTGACCACTGCTGTTTTTTCCCCACGACCACACCTCCGTTTCTATGGTAATTACTGGTTGAGTTGAAGAGTATGTTTCTTTGTCAGCTTCTAAATGAAATATTTCCTATTTTTAGTAATTAAGCTCAACATATGTGATTTAAAGAAAAAACAACAAATTAACAACAAGCATAGTAAGAGTATTGATGAATCAATATGCCCCTTACCTGTAAAACCCTCTTAAGTGAATGGAGAGCAATTACAAAACTTTGACCAAAACCTTGACCAGATGAAATGATGGAGGCCAAGACTGAGAGATGGACACAGAAAAAATCTATAGTGCCCTTGGGGTCACTAGTAGAGGGCTATCGAGAGAGACCCAAAGGATCTAATTAGTCATAAAAATTTCTGTATCTTCCCATCTACAAACTCTTTACCCAGGGTATCTGTATCTGCCCAGTCTACAAACTCTTTACCCAGGGTAAATGTATCTGCCCAGTCTAGAACTCTTTACCCTGGGTATATGTATCTGTCCAGTCTACAAACTCTTTACACAGGGTATCCGTACCTGTCCAGTCTACAAACTCTTTACCCAGGGTGTCTGTATCTGTCCAGTCTACAAACTCTTTACCCAAAGTACCTCTATCTGCCTAGTCTACAAACTCTTTACCCAGGGTATCTGTATTTGCCCAGTCTACAAACTCTTTACCCAGGATATCTGTATTTGCCCAGTCTACAAACTCTTTACCCAGGATATCTGTATCTGTCCAATCTACAAACTCTTTACCCAGGGTATCTGTATCTGCCCAATCTCCAAACTCTTTACCCAGGGTATCTATATCTGCCCAATCTCCAAACTCTTTACCCAGGATATCTGTATTTGCCCAGTCTACAAACTCTTTACCCAGGATATCTGTATCTGTCCAATCTACAAACTCTTTACCCAGGGTATCTGTATCTGTCCAATCTACAAACTCTTTACCCATGGTATATGTATCTTCCCCATCTATAAACATGATAAACTCTTCATGTTTCAATGTTCAAGCCATCAAGAGTAGCCTTTGGATAACTAAAATGCCTAAAACCTTCCAGTTTTAGAGCAGTGGTTTTATATACAATGTCAATGTAGACCATATACAAAAAAATCACACAAAAAAATCAACTTTTAGAAGCTATGGAAATAAATTCTCATGTAAAATCTACACACTGAATATAATAATGATACATTTACCTGTTTTGGAAAGTGACTCTGATGATCTTCTTTCTAGCTTTTCTTGCTTGACTTGGATAGTTCTGATGCTCAAAGATTTCCGTTCCGGACTTTGAAATACGTCATCTTTAGTTGTGTCTAAGACGGGTAAGTTTTGCTCTATAAAGCTAGATTCACTTAAATGGCCCGAACTTCCAGAAATTCCACCATTTTCTGTGTCCGTGTTAGCTCCAGCTTCCGCAGGAGTTTTGACATGATGCATTTCCTCATCAGATGTGTCTAAAGTTGCTAAGTGTAAATTGGAACCGAAACTACTAGAATCAGATTTGCTGTCTGCAGCTTCTGGTTGACCCTGTGTGAAGTTTAAACGATCCGCTAAGTTACTTATGGCTTTGGTTGTCATGGATGTCACCGTGGAAACCTGTTGCATCATGTCAGTAGGATAGGACTGCACTGATGAAAGTATACTCCCCAAGAAACTTGCCTGACTGGACGTATTATCCACATTTTCTCCACTCTTTTCCACCTGTTCTTCTGAATCCTTGTCTTCATACTGCCCCGCTAGGTATTTTCTTGCTTCTTTCTCATCAATAAAACTGCCAGATTTTGTAATACTCGAAGACAGCTTGTTCGTGCCCTGCTTCTTGTGCATTGATTGGTCAGAATCTATCAATTTCTGATCCTCATTCCCGCGATGTGCATTGTCGTTATTTTCTTGGTCAATATCTCCATCACCTTCAGACTGTCTTTCTTTCACAGAACTTTCAGTGTGTTCATCCCCATCTGCCATATCAACGGTATTGCCAATCATATTTTTATCATTTTCTTGTATCTCTTCTCCTTCATTGCCTGAAGGGTCAGTCAGTTTATCATCCTTGTCCCTTACCTCTGATTGGTCAACATTATCTTTGTCTGACCTATCAGAATCTTTGGCACAAGGAGTCTGTGAATCAACTTGTAAGCCCATTTCTGATTCACTGAGGGAAACATCAAAGTCTTTTTTATCACACTGGTGTTCCTCTGTGATAATGCAGGTGTCATTTGTCTCTGAATAAGTATAAATCTCAGCATTACACATCGAACAGGTAGACGGGTAATGTTTGTGTGTCTTTGTTTCTATTGACAACCTAGATTTCGATTTTGATGTACTGAAGTTTACATCCGATAACAAACTTTTTTCCAGCAAAGCAAGACTATGGAAGTGTCCACTACATATACTTAGGACATTTCTACCCACAAATGCCTCCAGAAGTATAGGTTTAGCTGTCTCCTTTACAGACTCCAATCCCAGACCTTCCCCATTTCCCCATCCCCAGATCTCTCCATCTGAGGATAGTACAAGTGTGTGGCTCCAACCACATGCCACTTCTCGCACGGTCACCTTGTCTACCGATGAAACTCCATGAGCACAAAGATTTCCAGAATCAATTAAAATGTTGACCTCAGACGGCTTGTTGACTTCTTCATTTTCTTGACCACACTGAAGGCTATTGTTTAACCCCCAGCAGAAGCAAAGACCATCATCTGTCACTGCAGCACTGTGACTAACTCCACAAGCAATTTCTGTGACTTTGTGTTCTAAAATAGAAGACAAAGAAAATGTCTTGAAAGGACAGATCAATCTACAGACTACATGTAATATACCACATACAAATGTACATATAATGAGAGAGAGAGACAGAGAGACAGACAGACAGACAGACAGAGACAGACAGACACACAGACAGATGGACAAACAGACATATAGACAGACAGATGGACAGACTGACAGATAGACAGACTGACAGATAGACAGACAGACAGACAGAAAGATTCTCTTCTTGAATTCATCAATTTTTATCATGAGATTATCTTATTGACAACATTCACATAGATGATTATGCTAGTTTTACAGTAGTCCTGAATAGCAAGAAAAAATGAACATGCATTCCTAGAGTATTGATGAATCAAAAAATGTCCCCATGTACCTGTAGAACCATTATCATGATTATTACATGTATTAGGTGAATGGTCAGCAATTGCAAAAATTTAAAATATTTGACCAAAACCTTTACCTGACAGATGGACAAATATTAAGTTTTTTTGGAAAACAAAACATAAAAAAAAATCGACTTGCCATTCAGTGACTGAACGATAATAGGATCATAGGCATAATCCGACTCCAGTGATTCAACACCGAGTTGTCCATGCTTGTTGCTGCCACATGCGAACACCTCACCAACCTCTGTACAAAATAAAGAATGGTCACCTCCGATAGCGACCCTTTTCACTGTCCTTTCTGAGAGTATCCGAAATCTGACCACTTCAACTGAACCATGATAGCCCTGCCACATGTATACCATTCCATCTTTTTCTTCTTTCCTAGAAAAAAAAAGAGAATAACAGATAATTAAACGTGTTAAATCAATATAAAGATTTTAAAAGTAAATCTCAATTTGTATCCTTTTTTGCCCCTTCTGAAGATGAGTAGGTAAGAAGAATCTCCCTCCAGTGGTAAAAATCTGGATACCCAATCTGAGGTTCCCCAAGGATTGGAAGCACAGGGCCTGTTTTACGAAAGGTCATAAGTCGTAATTCCTAAGTCTTAGTCCTAATTGTAATGGAACTGACCAATCAGCGATAAGTTGCCATGGTAGTTAGGACTAAAAGTTAGGATTTTGGGCTTACGAACTTTCGTAAAACGGGCCCCAGATTCTTAACCTGAGGATTCAGATTTCCATTTTCAATCAACAAATCCACGTTTAGTTAGAGCATAGCACTTTAAACCATTAATCCTGTTATTTCTAGTCAGTGCAGGTTCAAGTCTCGCTACAACCTAAGCTGATTTTTGTGAGAAAGTTTGAAAGTTTACTTGTGGAAGTTTGGTGGCCTCTTCCCCAGTACATTGTAAATGTGTTATTTTCTGCACCACTAAAAAGTGGCCGCCAACATGTAACTGAAAAATTGTTGTGCATGACGTAAAACAACATTTAAATTCCAATACATTATTTTGAATGCAAACAAAAAGTTACATTAAAACGTGGTGCAACTCTTTATATACAGTGGAACCTGTCCTGAGAGACCACCCCATCTGCCACTAAAATGTGGTCTCTCATGACAGGTGATCTCATTTCTCAAAAGAGGTTTTATTTCAACATGTCAAAGGAATTATCAGCAAAGTGGTTTTCCAGAATGTGGTCTCAAAAGACAGGTGGTCGTCCATGAGAGTGTTCTTTTGAGACAGGTTCCTCTATGCTGCATTCTCATTATACAGAAGTCCTTCATCGCACATTACACCATTACAGCATAGTTTGTCTATACACCTTAGGTGAAGTCATTACAAATTTGTTAATAAAATCAAACGTTTGACCCTTTAGTGTGGACAGAGAAATTCCAGTCTGGCAAAAATGGTAGAAATAAATGTCCACAGTGGAAGAAGTTATTTTCTCCCATCTTGGACTGGCATAATCTACCATTTTGCTAAGCCAGAATTTCTCTACCGACACCCTAGGGTCAAACATTAGATTTCTAACAATCTTGTTCTGACTTTACCCCCGATTTAATATACATGTATATTATTTTTTCTATTTTTGCATCACCAAATTTATTTGGAAAGAAATATCATGGAATCAGAGTAAAACAAAAAGTTAATTATACCTTGCTTACCTGTTCACTCCCAATACCTGTTCACTCTCATTACCTGTTCACATCTAAATCATGTCAGAAACCAAAATAATATTGCTTTGATTTCTGAGAGAATTTGGATGTGTTGCTTAGTTATCTTGGAACACCTCAGATATAACAAATATTTGCAAACAATGGCCTTAATCTTCTATATATGTACCTTTTTATTTCTTGACAATTAAATGTAGCTGATCTTATCAGAGTGAAATTGATTTGTTTAGCAAGTACATGATGTATAATATCAGCAGATTCTCTTCTAGGCCTGTTTAACTACAGTATAATAAAACATGATAAATGCTTAAACAAAAAACTTGTAAACGTTCAAACCCTAAGCGTCTAAATGATATGCTCTTTTTCTACTGTTAGGGCCAGTCAATTATGGCAGTGAAGGGTGTTAAAGGGTTTAACAAGTGAACTATAATGCATCCTGTCGGGCAAACAGACTCCATATCAAAATGCAACTTGGCTATAAAATGCATGTAAACAAGGAACCTGTAGATTTCTAATTATACAAAATCAATATCTCGTTTAACTTAAACAGTAAAAGTTATATAACATTCTCTATCCATTTCCATTAGTATAAGCCAGTTAAATTCAATCACTTGCAGTTTAGAGATCCAAATGTTAAACTTAGCAGCTATAGAATCATAACAACAGATATCACCTGATATCAATACAATTATAGCTTATAGTCTTACACAACACTTTGAATCCTGACAACAGATATCATCTGATATCAATATGAATGTAACTTACACCACTCTATGTCTTAACAATAGATATCATCTGATAGCAATACAATTATAGCTTATAGTCTTACACAACACTTTGAATCCTGACAACAGATATCAATATGAATGTAACTTACACCACGATAATCCCTAACAATAGATATCACCTGATATCAGTACATTTGTAGCTTATTCTTACACAACACTTTGAATCCTGACAACAGATATCATCTGATATCAATATGACAGTAACTTACACCACACTGATCCCTACCAACAGATATCAGTTGATATCAATATGATACACCACACTATGTTTTAACAATAGATATCTGATATCAATACAATTATAGCTTATAGTATTACACAAGACTCTGAATCCTGACAACAGATATCACCTGATATCAATATGACTGCAACTTACACCACACTATGTCTTAACAATAAATATCATCCGATATCAATACAATAATTGCTTAAAGCTTTACATAACACTTTGAATCCTGACAACAAATATTACCTGATACCAATATGACTACAACTTACATTACAATTACATCCCCAACAATAGATATCACCTTATATATATATATACAACTGTAGCTTGCATGACACTTCTTAACAATATATATCACCTGATATCAATATGATTATAGCTTACAGTCTTACACAAGACTTTGAAACCTGACAACAGATATCACCTGACACCAATACAAAACTTACATGTACACCTCACTGATCTCTAACTATAGATAACACCTAATATCTATACAGTGAAACCTGTATATAAAGACCCCCATAGGGACACAACAAAACTGGTCTTTATAGGGAGGTGGTCTTATACAACACTTTGAGTCCTTACAATATACACAGTAAAACCTGTTTTAGCGACCACTGTGTATAGAGACCATCTGGTCATAAAGAACTTGCTGTCCCCAATCGTATTGTTTGTGTACAAATCAACCTCTATATAGAGATCAAAGTACTGATTTGTAGTTCTTTGGGATTTCATTTTCAGATTTTGGACCGAACGATGGAAATTTTTTTTTCAATATTATTATTTCAAATTTCATTGAAATTGGACCAAAGCAATAAAAATGGGGACCAAATGAAATTATTTTCTATCATTTTCGTAATTTTGATTTTAATAATGCAAAATTTCATGTAGCTTATTTAATTATGAAATCTATTAACATTTTATTTTGGTTCATCCAATACACATGTACATTATTTTGATCTACACATGTAAATATTAAATTGACCATCAAGTTTCTGGTTTGTAAATCACGAAAACCATTTTGAAACAAAGTGAAAGGGTAATAATCTTCCTGTTAGATTTGCAATAGGGTAAGTGTACTGAGAAATTGTATTCTGCCTACGGTCTTCAACAAAATAAATAAAGTAAAATTACATTTGTATCAATTCAAAAAGTATATACATATGTTTCACTTCTGCACACAAATTTCATTCCACAATTTTTATAAGGTAATACCTCATTAATGCCAAGATCAACAGAAATATTAAAATGATAAAACATTTTATATTTTTATTTGAAATGTATACTTTAATTGTAGTAATATGTCTTTATGTAAATGGGCTGACATCGGGGCCCTAACCCTGACAACCCAATAATGTGAATATTTTGGGCAATAAATAGCTTTTATCATACAAAAAATTTGATTCCTGTTAAAACCACAAAATAGGGACTTATTTCAGAATTGTAATTCAAAAGTAGAAGATACTAAAAGAGAAATCATGGACATTTTCTGAAGTTGTAAAACACAAGTAAAATGAAATTTATGGATTGTGAAATGGAATATGGTCAAGACTGATTCTGTAACAATGACAAATTTTGTCATTGATTGACTACAAAAAAGTTATGTGGAGTATATAATTTAGAGAATATTTTGTAAATATTTATGTTGGCTATAAACTGTTAACTAAATCCATCCAAACTCGAAACCACTGGGAAAAACTCATCTGATATAAGTGAAATTGCCACAGACAAAGAATATTCTTCAATGATGCATAATTTCTATATTGCATTTCACTAATAGTACAGTTAAAGATAGTCATGTACATGAAACAAAAAGACAGTATGTCAGTAATAGAGAATCATATAAATACACATTAGGATTGATATACTGTGGAAAATTGTGATTTTTTTTAAAATGTTTTTATTTGTTTGAGTTAGACAGGCTTATGTCTTCAAGATGTATTCTAGATTCAATAATTCTGTGGAAATGCGGGGTAAAAATGTAATTTCTTTGGAAACTCTGGTTATATCGGAGAATTTTGTATGCCCCATTTGGGGCATACAACCCAGCGTTTCCATAGAAATTAGGTAAAATCCGAGATTGAAAGAATTTTATAAAATTCTTTGATTTTTAATAGAGAGCGAAGCCCTCATATATGTAGAGAAGCTCACATTTTTTAATTCCCACTACATCCGGGGACCCGTACTACTAATGGAAAAATTCTGCTCACATCGGGAATTTGCGCGTGACAGAAACAAAATGTCGGAAATGCGAAGTCATTACTTTTAAAGTGCAATAAACTACCGTACTAGCAAACGTTTTGCAGACCGAGACTAGGCCATAACGACCAGAGTTGTACATCGAACCCGATCACGAAGCGCCTCAATGAACTACACGAAATTATGGATATGCTGGGATAGAGAAAAAACATAAAAACATGTTTGTGCATTTAATTCATGACTAATAAATACCACATAGTTTCTAGCACAGTTTTAGCACAGAAGAAACAGTCAGTCTATCAATAGTTTATTTAAAACAATGAGTGAATGACCGGGACATTTAAGTGATAAAAACACTGAATATTAATCCCTTTGGGGATTCTGTCGTGTTGCCCCCGGCAGGAGGCAACACGACGGAATCCCCAAAGGGATTAACTGAACATGAATGCATTCGCCCTCTTCATAGGTTTACCTATGTATTATTTATAATTATACATGTATATTCATGTCATATCTAAAATCAAGCAGATGGTGAAACTGTAAGCCGAATTTCTTCCTCGATTTCAAGCGGGTTTTTTTTTTTCCTTTGATAAAATAAATCGGTACAGAAATTCTTCCCTACGAAACGTATGATCAGCATTTCTATTAAGTTTTGTATGCTTACGAATCATGGTGGTTTGATTATTTTGATGCTTCCTTGCATGGAAACATCGTAAGAACGGAAACACGTGGCTGAAATTTAAACGGTAATACCGAACCCGAATCTTCAAAAAAAAAAAAAAATCGCGTGCGCGCTTTCAAACCAGGTGAGGTAAAAAAAATTATTATTATTATTTCATTTTCTGACAATTAGGACCGGAATTTACAACGAACTACTAATAAAATTGGTGTGGCCTTATAAACATTGTTTCATCGATATTAAATTTTTATGCAACAGGGCGGTATTATAACACCCTTACGCTATACTTCCTATCTGTAGCCTTAAATCTCTAGGTCAATATGTGTACATGTAAAACATTTTTCCAACTTTAAAGACTGCCACTAGCTTCTCATCATTAAGTATCATATGGATGAGGAATTACACAACTTCTATGTCCAACTTCACAGACAGATCTTGCCAATACACAGTAAGGGAAACTTGACCAAAACTCATTTGCATATTAATCGTGCGTAAGAATTGTTAGCAGTCCAGTCTATCGCTTTTAATGTCAATTTTTTCACAAGAGTACAATGGTAAAAAATAATTGAAAAGTTACATTCAAAAGCAAATTTATGATATCTTAAAATCCATAAAGGACACTGAACTGACCTTTGAACAAGTCTTGTAAGCCTATATTTTCAGCGAATTGTTACTATATTTTCGTCATTTTAAAAAGCAAAAATATATGAATAAAAGTGTGATTCAGAAATTTCAATCTTGAAGTTGAGTTTATGTTGCTGAAATGCATCGTGTAACTTTGTACCAATATAATGTGTTATTAACTGCAAACTGCAAAATGTGCTTTGACTTGTTCCCAATAAACAACTAAGCATAACATAACTGCGTTGATGTTCCATCAACTCCTAACCACCGCCCTACAAAGATCGGTTTTGTAGTGTTGCTAAGGAGGTCGCATCATCATCATCAATTGATACATTGTACATTACAACTCATTCACCAATAGAAACACATTTGGACTATTCTAAGTCATTGATTTACAGAAGAGTCCATTGTTTTTCAGTGGTAGAAAAGTTTAATACAATTATATAGTACACTGGCACTTAGAATTTTGACAATATCTATAATACAATAGTAGCTTAAAGTGGAACTTTGAGTCCGCTGAGCTGAAACCTCTGAAGATCAAACAAAATTCCAAGTTAACGACCCAACAAATAATTATCTATATTACAGTAAACAATTACATTCACATGTAGGTCATTTGTTTGGTCTTCACTTTCAAACAGTTATTTAGTTTTATCACCCAACACACTTAATGATTCTCTATATGATTTCAAACAAAACATGAACATTTCAAAACAATTATAAAACAATATACGGTGACTTTATTGAAGTAAAATGACTAATGAAAAAAAAATCGGTGAAATGGAAATTCTAAAAGATTCTACTTGTAGGACACCTGCATAGATATGATGTAGCAATGAGGAAAAAAGACTAAAAGCATTACATGTAGCCAGATAGACTTTTTGAACATGCAGCTACTTAAAAAAGAATGCTGTGTATGTTTGTATAATGTATATGTGTGTGTTTGTATGCTAGCATGAGTGTGTGTGTGTGTGTGTTTGTATGCTAGCATGTGTGTGTGTGTTTGTATGCTAG
Source organism: Atrina japonica (assembly GCA_030159075.1). Lineage (NCBI taxonomy): Eukaryota > Metazoa > Mollusca > Bivalvia > Pterioida > Pinnidae > Atrina > Atrina japonica. Next base: position 578,208 of record BROG01000419.1, on the reverse strand, counting down.
CATGTGTGTGTGTGTGTCTGTCTGTCTGTGAGTGTGTGTGTGTGTGTGATACTTATTATGAATTACTGACCAGGGTACTTTGTTGTTGGGTACATAATAGAACAATAAAAAAAATATAGACATACGATTGTGATATTTTGTTTTTATTAAAAATCATTTGAATGGTAAAAACAATAATTTGTCTGTTGACAAAACGGAGCCGGCAAAGCTAATTCTTAGTATCAATAGTCCTCCATCTTCCTTTATAGCAAAAAAAAAAAAAGAATCAACCTAAGAAGTACATCTGAACCAAATATTGTAAGCCCAGGGGAAGAAATAACTTGGATATGACACAGACAAATATAACAAAAAGGGACATTACGCAAACAATATGAGTAGAATGCACAAATTTTATATGTGGCATTCTGTCCTCTTAAAATGTATATCTGTACTAAATATGTGGCATTCTGTGCTCTTAAAATGTATATCTGTACCAAATATGTGGAGTCTATGACAGGAGATAAGTTAGATATGGTCCAGACAAATAAAATAAACAAACTGGAATAACTCAAAAATTTGAGTGTTTGGAACACAATTTTGTATGCAGCACTGACTTTCTTAGATGCATACTTGTACCACATATGAGAAGTATAACTGTAAAAATAGCTTACCTATGACCTGCAAAATTCAATTAACAAAGGGCAGCACCTATAAATCTAAGACTGGTGT
>BROG01000419.1:270000-572500 GCA_030159075.1 Atrina japonica | reverse complement strand
CATTGGTGACATCTCTATATGAGTGAAAGATTCTTGAGTGGGACGTTAAACAACAATACAACCATCCAACTACCGGTAACAACAAAAATTTTATGTCAATGAATTTGTTTTATTTTTAAAACAATGAAATTTTAACCCCACAAAATTTTCTGATTCTATAGTAGCCTACATAGTTTAAATTGCACCTAAAATTTTAGACGTTGATTGTCACTTCTATGCAGAACACCAGGGGTTAATACATACAGAACATTTCTTCTTTTCTTATAGAAAGAGACACACAAAAAACATCAATATTTATAATTTAGTCGATAATTAGCATTATCAATTTATATCAATATAAAATGATTTAAAATTTGAAAAAAATAAATCTAGAAAAACAGGAAAAAGCCATAATTTCCAACATTAACCTACAAATCTGTTGCACTAATGCAAGGCCATAAAATCATCCACAATCACACCTGGGACTAAGAGAATGAATCATATGGAACATTTTTTTAGCAACTTTAAATCTCAACGCCTTAAAGATAATACATACATTATTTTCTTTAGTCTTGTATATTTTGCCCTAGGGAATGTACCATAATTTATCCATGGGAGACAGCCTATTGTAAACTATGTCTAATTATTCAATAATGTTAACATGTAAACAAAAATTTGAAATGTAAACAGACACCTACACCGTGATGGAGGATGTATGAATATATAGATCAAGAAAGCTCACTTGATGTTGTCAGGTATTTTCTGTCACTGCTGTGATTGATTGGCCGATTACCATAATAAGCATTCAGGTAAATGGGGTAGCACATGAAATGTAGAAAATTTTACCTATGTTTGGATTTTGAATAAAATTATGAACTTTAGATCATTCAAAATCATGCATGAATTTATCATAGGTACATGCACACATGATAAACTGATAAACCTGTTTAGCAAGTCTGTTACTTTCACAGTCGTTTGTTTGTTGTTTTACATCCTGTGAAGAGTTTTTCACTTATATTTAGATGTCACCGGCTTTAGGTGAAGTGCCACAAAGTTTGACTGGTGCTATGGACTAGCACAAATGCAGTGAGGGTTCTTTTACGTGCCACGCCTATCGTGACGCAGGATCTCGGTTTTAAGTCTCATATGAAAGGCCCGTCAATTTCACTTGGTGTGTCAAGCGTTTGGCAAAGGAACGGTCACTACCATTTTTAAAAATATTTGGTCGTGAAGGCAAACCATATAGCTCATCTGTTTTATGGTTGTTACAATTTGGGTCAAAATAAGGCCATAGCAACCAGCATCTCCCTGTAGTGTTGAATACTGACCCTAGACAATGTGCATGTGATGTTTCATGTCTGTTAGCAGTACTTTGCCAACAAAAAGCTCAACAAAGAAAAAGGCCAACACCGAAGCAGTGACAGCAATAGCTCTTATGTTCTTCAAACAAGCGAGCTAAAAAGTCTTTGGAATAATTTGGTACAGGTAATCAAACCTAGGACATTCTGCTTGCAAGTCAAAGGTCTACCACTAGACCACTGCTAGTGGTCACTAGCTTTCTCATTCTGAATTTAGTACTGATATCACATATGGCCATTTTTACGGTGACTCACTAGTATGTTGATCCGGCCTGGCTCAGTCAGTAGCGTGGTCGACTCTTGATCTTGAGTTTGTGTCCAGTTGGAGGCAGGTCAGATGCCTGTCCTTCGGATGAGACAGTAAAAAAACCAAGGTCCCATGTCACAATAGGTGTAGGCACATTAAAGAACCCTCACTACTCAATGGCAGTAAGTGCTGAGCACAAGCCAAAATTTGAAGCCCTTCACCGGCATTTGGTGACGTCTCCATACGAGTGAAAGATTCTTGAGTGGGATGTTAAACAACAATAAAACAATCATCAATCACTGTTAAATCTTCTTTCAGATAATCATGATAGTGACGATGGCTTGTGGACATAACGATGTCAATGACGCAAGACCTTAACTCATTAACCCCTGTTGTCACATTTAGACTCATCCAGATCAATAAATAGTATGGGCTAATGTCATGTTGCACGTAAAATTATTATAAAACTTTTATTCTAAATCATACACCCCTAAATTCTGACAGTGGACTTAACCATTCTTTGAAATGGGCAGGTCCAAATGTGACTTCGGGGGTTGATGAGCTAATATCTATGTATAAAACTGATATTAAATGTACTCACCTGAGCACTTCATACCTGTCACTAATTAGTTTTTATGTTTTTGTTATGAACTATGTATTTTCAGTCGTGAGAATGATCATAAATAATAACATAATGTCATTTTGTGCAACATTCCACTTTTGTTTTTAAAGTTTCTCACACCTCTCCCATTCCAAAGTTTAACATGCATGTATGATATATTTGCATTCATTCATGACTATATGTTTATTTTTTTTTTAATCATTGTTTATTTCTTATCTTATTCATTTTCTGATGATATGGATCCATAATGTTCATAACAACAACAACAAAATAAACCCTGTGTAATTATCAAAATAAGATTACCAAGATGTGTCGCAGTAATACTTATGCCCTCGAGAGGTAACTAACACAGACATGATTTTAAAGTCCCATAACTCTGGCAAAAAGTGCAGATTGTTGCCCATAATTAAAGTCACCCTACATGTAGATCTCAATCACACAAAACACCAAATAAAAATTAGGAAAGAAGCTATAGTTAATTGACAGAAATTAATTAGCTACAAACAGAGCGACTAAAACTGTCCTCACATCACATATACTTTTTCTAGAATCCTGGGGCAAAATGATTTTTTTTTCTTTCAAAAAAAAAAAAAAAATAATAAAATTAATTTGTTGCACTAACATGCATGTATGGTATGATACAGAAATTAATTTACTGAGACCAAAATTATTATCCCCCATTTCAATCTTGGAGAGGGAAGGGGTGGATATTTTTTTAAAAATCTGTTGCACTAATGCAAGGCCATAAAATACATTATGACATTTGTATTTGATCTACATTTTCATTTGTCCAGAGACGGTCACGTGTTCTACCGTAAAAAATAAAACTGCACTGTAAACAGCATAAATGACCATATTGCATTGCTATGATGTCACAAACTGTCTTAGCCGAGTTTCATTTAGCGCCAACTTCTCTGACTGCATGGAAAAGTGAGACAAATCAGAGGGATTGATAGAACTTGCCAAACCTCTTTCGATGGTCGATGGTTTATTAAATTAAAGTGTAATAAAATGATTACAGCACTACTTTTGGTTTGATACATGTATATATGGCCTAGCTTCCGCCTCAGTCGATATTGTTTTTGTATTCCATAAATTCTCATATCAAACCAGAAGCAGTGCAATAATTGTAAAACATTGAAGTGTTTGAGCTTTATTTTAAATCTTCGTTGAACCTGATAGATCACAGCAATGTGACTTGTCTATTTCATGTGGACAAGATAACAAACTAACGACCCAAGAACAACTGACATAAATTCTACACACTCTATCAAGCAAATAAAAATGAATTAGTAATACACATTTGTCAATTACGAAAAGGAAATTTGTGTGATTGAACAGAATGGAATCATTAATACACTTGGGTGATTTCTTTTAAATACAAAGTTAAATGTATGTAGTAATGTCAGGCCAACTGTCAATAAAAAGTATGTATGTTAATTATTCATCCAAATGTTAATGTATCAGAGTATAGGTCTTGGAAACCACATTTTTTAAACACCAAAATATTTTTGCAGAAAGGTATGTGATTTTAAAGATGTGCCATAGTTTGGTAGAGACCATAGTACATGTATATGTTAATTAAAGAGGAATGAGTGCCAGTAATATTAATATATATATATATATATATATATATATATTATATATATATATATTATATATATATAATGAAGATATATATATATATATATATATATATATATATATATATATATATATATATATATATAATGAAGAATCAGAACATTTGGTGTTTTTTAAAAAAAAATCATTTCATTGTTTTCACGCTTTATGAAACATGCCTTGCCAACTGACAGCAGGACAATGCTTATATTTACTTATTTCTTATGTTTTCTGACCTTTCTTTTCTTTTCTTTTTTTTTTTAATTGGAATTCAAATTGCCATATAAATTTAAAATGTGCACCCATTCTTGTATGCACAATTCCTGGAACAGCCATTGGCAGTTATGACATGATGACCAACAACTTTTTTTTAATAATAGTTACATACAATGTATATATAGTGTAAGTGCCAGCAGATGGTATTAAAACCATGACGAAATTTTACAGAAATTGCACTCAGTAATTGTTATAGATTCCATTTAAACAAGCATTTTATTTCAACAAAATTTTATGAAAACGAAATTGTTTTATTTTCAAACTCAACAAAATTTTCTGCTTCTACAGTACTAGTATTCATACTGAAAGGTCAATAAGACTTTGTTGAGGATTTTAGGGTCAAGGTCACTAGGTCAAATGTCAAGACTTCAAATAAAAGCTCTGGTCATAAGGAATCTATATGTGAAATATCAAAGTTATGTCCCTTCCGCAAGTTGTGTACATAAAAAGTCAATCAGTTTTTGAGTAACTTTTAAGCCATTTGCAGGGGTGGCATTTAGCATTTCTGTCTGACTACAGTCAGTTGGAGTAATTGGAAACAGATTTTACTAGTCCTACAACAAATTCACTTGTCCCAAAGTGGCACTACAAATTACCAAATTTCATGTATTTACTGAATCAGTATCAGAATGAATTAGTTACCTATTTTATTAATCAACCTCTATATAAAGACCACCTCCCTATAAAGACCAGTTTTCTTCTGTCCCTAGGGAGGTCGTTATATACAAGTTTCACTGTAGTTATTTATTTTTGTGGGTTTTTTTCATTATCGTTAGTCAAAGCTACTATAATTATCTTAGTTTGAATTGAAAAAAATTAAGGGACTGATTAGGTATTCTGGTGTATTAACTGTACATACATTAATCACGGCTCATGTCCAATATTATTGTAATGTTTATATGTATTTTTTACTAGTCAACTGGAATAGCTGAAGCACAGCATTGACTAGTCCAATACAAAAGTTACTAGTCTCGGACTGGCGGACTAGCGCTAATTTCGAACCCTGATTTGTATAAAATTGTGTCCTATGTCATTTGAACCATTGATTCTTTAAAAGAAGATGAAAATATCTTCAAGGTTAATGAAAAACTAATACTTTTCTGTTTACTTAAGTGCTTGTGACTGTGACCTTTGACCCTATGACCTTGGTACTTTATGACAATGATCTTTAGATAACTGACCTATCTCCAAATGCCCGACACGGCACCTTTTGACAAACTTTTCCATTATGACAACAAAATTAAATGGGCCATCAAACATTTGTGTGATTATGACATCACAATCGAAGGATGCCAAAATAAGACACTTGGCAACAGGTCAATTCCTAACAACTGTCCAAAGTATCTTTTCATAAAAAAAATGTCTATCAGATTATTATTGAGTTATTAAGCCATTTGTATAAAACCGTGTCCCATGTCATTTTGAAGTGCTGCTCTCTACATATGCACTAGATCATCCTGGCATAATACACATAATATGAACCCCTACATACAGTGCAACTACAATATATTCACAAGCTAAATATTAGGCGTGTCATGCTACCTGTGCATTATATAATATGTATAACATAAAAAAGTTTATTATAAATATTTCCCACATTTACCTGTGTATCACTAACTGAATGTCAGCCTACACAAAGACGACTCTGGGATTAATATGTAAATGAGTTTTCCTGTTATCCATCAATACAGTAGGTGAAATGAACCAAGACTCTCTAGTTTGGAAAAGACCAGCCATACACATGATACGGTGAATCAACAAAATTATATGTTTCCTCGTGTTTGTTTATAAAAGTACAGCTTGGGATTTCATATTTTGGACATTTAATGGACTATTAACACAGGTATCATGTAAGTATAAATATTAACTACGTTAATATTGAATGAGCCGTGATTATTCCATGACAGTTTAGTTGATGTATCAGAACAGCAGGAGCAGGTAAACCTGTCCACAACTATCTTAACTGGACACTGGGGTGACAGTATAACCCCCCCCACATTCCCATAGGAGAGCAAATTAAATTTGTGATTACTTTTACCCTTACTTACCCTGCAAATCCTAAATTTCAGGAGGATTGGCTCGGTATTTGAAATTTGAATAAGAATTTGAAAATATTTAAAAATTTTAGCACTATCTGGGATTACAACATTAACATAAACATATGGGTCCGGTAAAAGGCTTCAATTCCCAAGGCAAAATCTGCTATATTATCCCCAATTCCAAGCAAAACTTTCCCAATTACAGTCAAATCTGCCTTAACAGCCACCTGTTTTCAGCAGCCACTTGTCTACAACAGCCAGTTTGTATTCTCCCCCAATCTGTTTTGCTATATAAACATACCTAAACCAGCAGCCACCTGTCTAACGTGTTCAGCAGCCAGTAATATACACAACAAAAACTAAGGCCACATTGGTTTCAGCAGCCATTTTGGGAGAGCATGGTTGCTCTATCAGTAGGAGCATGAATCAGAATCAAGTAACTGATTTTGTTTTAACAATAAAATGACACTTTTGTCAAATGTTAATATTTTTTGGTAAGTACAGAGACATTCATATACTGAATTTTATAAACAATAAAATGATATCAAACTACTACATACATGTATTGTTATGAATATTTATTGGTAAGTACATAGGTTGCCATACATTGCATATTTTTTACATACACCAATTGGCTTGTGATTTTTGTCAAGTTGGAACCAAAGGCCACCTGCCTTGTGCAGCCACTTTTTCAACTTCCCTTGCGTGGCTGCTGGAAACCGGTTTGACTATACATTGACCATGTAGCTTACATTCGGTACAATGTTACAAAGGAGAATTTTTTACCTTAAAGCACCACTCAGTCAAAACTTCCATATCTCCATATGAAATCCATATTAAAAAAGAAGATAAGAGAACAAAAACATCAGGGCTGCAGTAACTACCTATGAGACAGATGAGGCAACTGCATCATCCATTTTCTGCCGTTATATATATATATATATATAAATATATACATATATATATATATATATATATACACATTATATATATATATATATATATATATATATATATATATATATATATATTTACATAATTATATAAATAATGTCATGGAAATGTTTGGAAACAGTATTATTTTATCTAAATGTTCAATTTTCTTCAACGGGAGGGGGGGGGGGGGGAGAGAAAGGAGGCATTGCATCTCCCAACTTAAGGGACCTCAGTCAGTGGCACCCAAACCCCTGCCTCATCTGTATTGGGGTCCTAGTTACGGCCCTAAATATTATAAATGAATCAACATTTTTGCACTCTAAACCTGTTATTATTTTTTAATTACCATCACTTTTTCCCAAAACTGTCCTATTGTGACATAAAATTCTGAATGGAAAGGGTATGAGCCTGTCCCATAAAGTGTCTATCAACTACCGATACCATGTAATATGGTCAATGCCAGCCTGGACACAACAAGTTTTCAATGGATATTGTGACTCCCCCCTTGGACCACCATCAGAGTAAATTTATCTGAGGCACAATTATACAATTTGATTGAACCTGTATATTATTTACTGTAAAATGAATAAAGATCATTAAAACTAGGGTTGTCATTGATAGACTTGATGTCGATGTATCGATATAAAAATTGATTTGATATGATAATCGATACATTTCTTGAGTATCGATACATTTCATACTGCATTTCACAGGATATTTTTTCTTATGCAGTTTCCAAAATTTTCCATTTATTTTATTTCATGTTCTTGAACTATGTTACATTTCATTCTAATTGTTTACTTTGTTCAAATAAACGATGTTTTCCTTGTAACGATTGATTTTTTTCGTATTCAGATAGTCAAATACACAATAACACACCTAAATATTATAAAGAATCTATTTACATGTATTCTGAATGCATTTTATAGAAGTACCAAATAAATCAATTTATCGATATATCGATACTTTTTACTCATCGATATATCGATATAGAATTTCTCATCAATGACAGCCCTAATTAAAACAAAAACAAAAATGACAAACAAATATATAAACATACTGTATGTGACATAGTGTGTTTAGTAAAATCATTTTTATAAGTTTAACATTAGTGTCGGGCCTTTTTCTATCACTATCAGTTTTGGGGAAAATGCCATTGGCAACACAATTTGGAAATTTTAACATGAATTTGTGTCATATTGGGAAAAATTGTGTGCACACATGGAAACCTAAATGCATTTTTAAATGCATTTTCCCTTACATTATTATTTTTTTTCATTACTGTCATGAGCTCAAAATTAAATTGGGAATTTTTTCATCAAATTGGGAAAAAAATATATGCATTTTGCATTGGGAATGCATAATATGGATACTATAGAAAAAGCCCTGATTGTCATCTTGGACACCTGCTAGACTTGTGTTGAATTATCAGAACATATTTAACAAGGAGTCAATTTCTTGACAACAAATTCATTGATTATTGACAGTGAAATATACATTAGGGATTGTTTTACCTCCGAAATTTTGGGTCCAGGGTCGGAACAAATTGGGAAAATATACAAAAATTTAAGTAAAGCAGAACAATTTCATGTGTGATATTTATTTGAAAAAGCTTAATTCTTTATTCATTTGGAAATTCTAAATTGGTATTTTTTTTCATATTTGGGGGAAAATACAAGCCATTTTTGCATGTAATCCGACCCCAAAATGGTCTAAGAAAATCCCTGGACATGTACAAGAAAATAGCAATGTAAAACTTGACCAGCAAAAAGGAGAAGTATCATCATGTACAATGTACCTGCTATGCTTGCTTTGGCTTGATTTATCAAATGAATGTAAAGCCCTGCCACTTGTCTGTTGCTTGCGATTTTTGGTATTGATGTTATCTTGAGCGGTAATCCAATGCTTTTTAAATGACTACTTAAAAAAGCCCTTGCCACTTGTCATCTGTGCTATGGCACCTCTGAGAATCTGAGGACTGAGATATTTTACCCTTCAAGGTGTATGTGGACAGGAGATGAAATCTCACCTCTTTGAGGTAATTAAACTGTATATTTACCCTATCTAGGCCTTGCTATGAGTTGGAGTGAAATTTCCTGAGAACAGCTAATTAAACTGCCATTACATTTGTTCAATCTAACGAAGGTAATTAAACTGCAGATCCTGTACCATTTACCCTTCATCTAGGCATACAGCTATGTGGACAGGAGATGAAATCTCACCTCTGAGAATCTGAGGTAATTAAACTGCACATCCTACACCGTTTACCCTTCATCTAGGCATAGAGCTATGTGGACAGGAGATGAAATCTCACCTCTGAGAATCTGGCATAAGCTGCACAGGGGATTGAAAATCTGGCACAACTGCACAGGGGATTGAACCAGTGACCTTCATGTTGAAGAACTGGTGATCTTCCAACTCAACTACTCTACCCGTAAATTCTATTGAAATGTCATTTTTTTATATGTTAAAGTATATTATTATACCTCTAATATATATCTTTACTTCTGATTAGTCAAAACCATATCACATGATCTAAAACATTTCTTCATGTCACCTTGAAACATTTATGTCACCCTCTATGGCGATTTATATCACCCTCTCGTGAGCAGAAATAGATCCGCATACAGTTCAGTTTTTTTTTCCTTAGTAGGCTATGTGGTAATTAGGTGTAACATCTAGGACATAAAATGTCAGTTTCATAACTCATAAATTACTCGCTGCAGACTGGATTGGAATGAAACAACAGCAAAAATTAATGATTTGACAGCACTGATAGATCGTTGTCAAATATATTTGCAAGAGTCAACCTTGATGGAGGCTTAAGATTAAAAAATGATGCAAAGAACAATACAACATATCGATAGTGTTGAGTATCGAAGGCACTGTGTCACATGTTTTACAATCGTTATGAACTTATGTAGGTCAGTTTGTTAGTTAAGTTTTATTGCCTTTCGGTATATAAAACAATTATTGCCCTTGTTTTGGGATAACATGAATATTTGCCCACCCTCGTGATGTTATGAGCCTGAGGGTGACATAACGCCTCTCAGGTGGTCAAACATTCATGTCAACCCAAAACAAGGGCAATAATTGTATAATGTTATCAATATGGATAGTAATTTTTGAAATATGAAATCTAAAAAATCTTTTTATATATAAAACATTTTTCAGGTACAGTACACTGTATATGTAAATTCCTGACAAAGAAACTCTTTTCAAATCATTTTATGTAAAATCATCTAAAAATTCAATCTTCTGTGGTTCACTTGCACTGAAACCGGATCTACAGCTTCTGCCATAAGATTTTATGGAATGTCAACTTTCTTTGATTCTAGAAGTTGTCAGCTTTGATCATAATTTAGTATCAGGTTTTATGTTTGAGATGAGTTCATGGTTGCAAAACATCATTATTTGATGCCCATAAAGCTGTCGAGAAATGAAAGATGCCAAACAACTTAATGAATTTGAGTAGCAGACACCTACACCATCCTCAAATTTAAGAGACATTATTTATGTAAATTATACAGTTTATTTCTGTCTACTGCAGTCGTAAGTATAAAAACTGCGCAAATATCTCTACACATTTATATGCAAATAGACACTGCAAATCAGGCACACGCAACAAAGGCAAAATGTGTAAAGTCAATGTTTTCACCTTAATGACTGTATCATTCATTTCGGTCTTCTTTATGGCAACACAATTTTAAAACAGCCCTTCCAAAGAATATTATAAAATTTAAGTCAGTCAAGGAAACATATTTAATGGTGTGTCCCTGTTCTGGCTGTAGGCCTATATATACATTTACAATGTATATATTTTCCATATCTAACGTCTGATTTGCGTTCACTAAATGTGTGACAACATGTGATTGTCATGTTATGCTATATGATTGTAAACATGTACATGTGGCGGACCAAAGAAATGGCTCTGAATAGGGTTTGTCTAATGCAGTGAAAGGGTTAACGAAGTTACTAGTACATGTAGAACTAAGCATGAAGCATGCTTCTATAAATTTCTGTTGAATGTTCAGAAAGGTGACAAATTCATTATCCACATTGACATAGGGATGATACAGTTTCATATCACATGCCAGATTTCCCTCATTTCCCTTGCCTCAGGCTCAGGAAATATGGGTACTCCGGCATGTAATATGAAACCATATCACCCACATGACAATAGATAAATAATACATGTAATATACTATTTGAGTTCCTCAGAAATTATTTTTTTGTGAATTTTGAATAATGTTTTATGCCACACTCAACAATTTTCAGTAATATGGAGGCTGCCAGCTTTTAATGGCGGAAGAGAGAAACCGATTAAAATGTACCCGGGAAGAAACCTCCAGCCTTCCGCAAGTAAACTGGCAAACTTTTCTCACAAAATCAGCTTTGGTTCCAGTGGGACTCAAACCTGCATTGACAGGAGGTGAGAATCTTTATGATTTAAAGTGTGATGCTCTAAGCATTCTGCCACAGAGGCCCTAAGTTCTTCAGACAAAATATTTATAAAAACATGCAATAAAATGTTCAATTATACCGGTGTACGAAATCTTTACTTACAGATACAGTGGAACCTTGTTATCTAGTCCACCAATCTGACTGACTCAAAGTGGTCTGATTGGTGAGGTGATCTCTTAAATGAGGGTCTGTATTTTCAAATATTTATTAAGAAATATCAAAAGATTTAACATTTATGGTATTTCAAGTGAGGTCCTGTTAGCAAGGTGCTCTGTAGACAAGGTTCCTCTGTATATCATTTATGCTGATAAAATTATGCTGGCCTTTTACCAAAGTTATTCAATCCCATTCCTAATACAAAATGCATGTGAATTTTTCCAAATTTGATGAAAAAAAAATTCCAATCTGGTGTATAGACTGAGACCCTAAAGAAAAATGAATTAATGCAGGGAAAAAAAAGAGATTCCTTTACATTCAAATTTACACATGAGAGCAAACTATGTTCCCCAATTTGACACAAATTCACATTTATATTCCCAATTGTGTCGCCAAACTGTCGAAAAAAGTCCTGCCATGTTCTACATGCTAAGTAATTGCCCAAAATGAGAGTGATTAATGACGGCAAAGTGATGTAACACTGCGCAACACAAACTGGTACCAGACATGACTCAGAGTGAGAAAAATGTACTGGTCCTGGACGAGTGATAATGACATCTATAGGAAGGAGTAGCTGGGAGTGGGTACTCGTTCCGAGTGATGAGTAATTTTTCTTGTAGAATTACATATCACTTTCTAGCTCCAAAATGCGGCAAAATCCTTTATTGTCATTTTAATAAACAATATATCCCATATCAGTCTTAATGGTTCCATAAATACAAATTTACAAAAAACTTGGGACAAGCTTCATGTGTCTAGAAATGAGTGATTTTTAAAAACATTTTCTCATCCTTCATATGACAAAATGTTCAAGTACATGTATTACATTTGCTTTGATGTCATATCTAAATGTCTGCTGTTTTATTATTCATTGGCAAACATAAGAACATCCGTTTTTAAATACAGATAATTGAACTTACTTTTCTTCCTCTTTGTCACTAGGTGACATTTTTCTTTCTCCAGCTGTTGCCATTTTGCTCTTGCTCTCACACCATGCTGTCTTATATTTGACTTCTTTTCTCTCTGAAAGATGATAATGATGCTAGATTATTAATTATGACCATAACTGAAGAATGAATAACAAATAAATAAGACTTAGAACAACTGGATCCTCTGAACAATCAAACCCAAAAAACTCAAGATAGCGGTCCGTCCATCAAAAGAGGTTTTATTTACAGAGAAATTTATCTGAATGGTTTGCAAAATGTGGTCTCTAAAGACGAGTGGTCTTTCAAAGCAGTCTTATCTCAAGACATGTCTCACTGTATATCTGCCCCTCTCTATTCTATCAGTAAAAACCGAGGTCCCGTGTTATAGTAGGTGTCAGCACATTAAAGAATCCTCACTGCTCAATGGCCATAAGTGCCGAGCATAGGCCAAAATTTGAAGCCCTTCACCGGCATTTGGTGACGTCTCCATATGAGTGAAAGATTCTTGAGCGGACGTTAAACAATAATACAACAACAACAACATCTATTCTATCTTTTTATATACAGTGGATACCAAAAATCTCATCCCATTTGATGTGTTTGTTGGGGTTTTGTTGTTCTACACCACACTCAACAATTTTTCAGTCTTATGGTGGTGGTAAATTTTTAATGGTGGAGGAGAGAACCTGGTTTACATTATGTACCAGGGAAGAAACCACCTGCCTTCCACATCGTAAGCTAGCTAACTTTCTCACAAAGTGATCAGCTTAGAATCTGGCAGGGCTTGAACCCGCAGTGTTGGAGGTAAGAGACTTCATGATAATCATGGTTTAACTCATCAACCCCTGAAAAACAATGGACTCTTCTGTAAATCAATGACTTAGACCAGTCCAAATGTGTCTTTAAGGGTGAATGAGTTAAAGTGTGATGCACCTCTTCGTACTCAGCCATGGAGGCCCCCTGTCTTATTGGATGTGTACAACCTTGTTAAGGTCTAACTACCTTACTTAACAATTATGCAAGCCTCGTCACAGAATTTGAAATACTTGAAAATAGGTTGATATCTTGTATATTACACATATTTTCACATTCACTATTCATTTATGGTTTTCCAGTGTTTAGCCATACATGTAGAATTCTATTCTTGTTACTGTTGTATACATGTATATGTACCTACATGAAGAAATGTTCACCTTCAATTAATTTTTACCAGCTTTGGCCCTAGATGAGAAAGCTAATTTCCAGCCAAACATTTAAAGCAAGGACAGATATGCAATCCATGTTACTTTGATAATTTCAAGCAAATTTAAGACGGGGCAGAAATAACACGGAGGGAAAATTTCTATGGTAAAATCTATATAACCTGGCGGGGTAGAGTCTCGTTTTTTGTTTTGTTTTGTTTATTGTTGTTTAACGTCCCACTCAAGAATATTTCACTTATATGGAGACGTCACCAAATGCCGGTGAAGGGCTTCAAATTTTGGCCTATGCTCGGCATTTACGGCCATTGAGCAGTGAGGGTTCTTTAACGTGCCGACACTTACTGTGACACGGGACCTCCAGTTTTTACTGTCTCATCCGAAAGACAGGAAACCAACCTGTCGGCAGCGGGACTCGAACTCACCACCTCACGATCCAGAGTCGAGCGCGCTACCGACTGAGCCAGGCCGGCTCTAGAGTCTCGTGAACCCGTTCTTGATCTAGATGAGTTTAAATTTTAGGTACATATAATAAAGCATAACATTAAAATCACAGTGACTAGAGTAATCATTCTTACTTGTCGCCATAAATAAGAGCGTATCGAGTGTGGAATAAAAAAAAATTTCGCATGCAGCTTGTCATAATCGCGTAGGTAGACCAGCCACACCGATTGTGGGGGTCCTGGGCTGTCTGTTCATTTTTCGTCACCTGTTACAAATTGGAATTGCTAACATTGATTTTCTTCTCAGAGCATGCTGAATGCCAAGTTTTCCCTTTCAATCAAACCAATTTTCTCCTGTAGTCAGTCAAAATAATTTCATTTGCTTCTGTCGAGTTAAATGACCCACAAAATATAAGTCCAAAAAATGTCTTCACTTTTGTAAAATTTAAATTATGTTGCCATTATAACAAGAGATATTATCAAAACAAACTGCATTTTTCTTTCTTTTTCCATTTTTTCCCCCTTATTTTGGCTCTTAGTTCTGCCAAAATAATTGTATCTTTAAATCTGAAACAACCAAGAGACAAAATGACTTTTCCAGAATACAAGAAAATATCAAACAAAAAAAATCACACAAATACATACAGAAGTCATTTCATCTGCAGTGGAGCATTGCCATTCATATTAAAGTGATTATCAGTGGGGAAATTTTTGACAATGAACGTACTTTACATAGGCAGATCTACCCTGATTACTGTCATTCAAATACAATCTGTTCTCAATGTACTAATATGATCTTCTTCTATACAATGTTGAGGTAATTCTAGCTTTTGTACATTGTATATATGTATTTAAACTTCTGTTCAATTGGCAAAACTTGAGATATAAAACACGGTATTGTTTGATGTGACCTGAGCTCAAAGAGGCCTACAGGGATAGAATACAACACCTTCAGTATGTATAAGCTACTTAAATATTTCATAATGATGAGGGGAAATTCATTGATTTTTACCTGTGTTACATCTGATTAATTCTTGAATATTTCAACATTTTTAATTAAATACCTTAGGGTAATACCCTGTCATAATGCAAATGTATATATGTAATATCCCTATATATTCACCATGCAGAACTATGTAACTGTATTACAAAGCAACCTCTAGAGGCTCCCCTCCAATAACTATAGCCCCCCAAAACTATTGGATAATTAGTGTTATTATTTACCTTTTTATCTATTTGTACACCTGAATGGGTTCAGGTAAGACAAGTAAATTGTCTGATTCGGCAACACTTTATGTGGACCGGGCTGGAACGGTCAATTATAAACAAAGTTAGGCTTTAATGGTCTTTTCTATCACTTTTTCTGTTTGTTCTGATACAATTCCATACAAACAAATGGAGTGTCACAGGTGTATTCGATACAGGTGGATTCTACACAGGTAGATTCTACACAGGTGATATTCTGTACCGAGAAATCCTCTGGACATCTAATATACTAACTACAATCCCACAACATGTAATTCACGTGGATCAATATAAAATGATCGTGGAAAATTATTTTTGCAAAGCAACATAACATACAGGTAAGTTAGTTACATGTAGTAGGCTGAGTATAATCATAAAGCAAAGACATTTACACCTGTAGGCTGTAATTGATATGAAATTTGAATTCAGAAAAAAAAATTCATTTTCTATTATCAAGATGCAGAGTGAATGAGTACCGGTAATTTTCTATACTAATTTTCTTAGTTGCTCTACGGAAATATACCAGACAAGTCAATTATCGGAAGTGAAACCTGTGTTCCAAAATATATGGAAAGGAAGTGTGACTTTTCCGTCATTAGCTGATATATAAATGTACCAGTGGGACTTTTGCTTATAATCATAAGAGGAGTACATGTATTTTTTGGTAAAAGTCTGTAACTTTTGTCCAATAAATTGTACAGCTATTTCTACGACTTACAATGTACTAATAAATCATACTCCATGGATTATAAGTGCATGGCCATGCCAGTTCCTTCCTTCAAAGAATCAGGTAAATTTTGAATTTCTGCACTGACGATTTGAAAGTGAATAGATACTCAATTATTTAAACATATTTTGGAGATAACAGTTTAATTACTTGTCAAGAATTTTTAATTTTTACATGTATATGAGACATAGCAAGCTACAGGTACATGTCTATGAAAAGAGTCATAGTTTGTGACCTATGTATTGGTACCTGTATATGAACTGTGCCAGAGCTGGCAGGAAAATGGTGAAGTGCCATGAATCTAGTTTTATTCCAGGCAGTTCAGTGATGACTCGCTAATGGCTCATGGCAACCATGACAAAAGAAAGTACTCCATGTCTGCTCAAACTGCTTGCAAACTTTAACCTTTGGGAGATAAAGTATGGGAAATGTCACAACACAGATGTTAAACTGCCTCAAATTCTGCTGGCATTTGTACCTACGTGTAGGTACTTCTGTCAGTGTCAATGTGTGACAAATACCTTACAAATGTCATTTCACAGACATATGACTGAAATATGACACAATATGACTTACATCTGTATAATTTAATGAAATGTGACACAATATTACTAAAATGACTTACTGAATATGAAAATATGACAATAACTTACTGAAATGTGATATAACACGACTTAAATAACTTACTGAATATGACACAACATGACTTAAATAACTTACTAAATATGACACAACATGACTTAAATAACTTACTGAATATGACATAACATATGCATGACTTAAATAACTTACTGAATATGACACAACATGACTTAAATAACTTACTGAATATGACACAACATGACTTAAATTATTTAACTAAAATGTGACAATATGTGACACAAAATGACAAGTATTATTTACTGAATGCGACAAATTAAAACATGAATCGGTGAAATGTGACGTTTTCCATGAATTAAAATGTTTCATAATTGATGCAATGTTTCAGGACCAATTCATATTGAAATCTGACTGAACTGTAACAGGTGCAAAAAACTCCAAAAAAAAAAAATCATCCAAACTTGAAAGTCATGTTAACGGAATGGAACATTAAAATTCCTTTAAGCAGTTTATTTTTGAATTAGTCATTGATGAACCCATTTAACCATTCAATAAACATGGGATTGGTTCACAAAGAGCTTAGCATAATTTTCTATCAAAACAGACCTACTGTAATTCAAAGTCTACAGAAAGGATGTCAATAGTGCCTCCTATACAAAATAAATAGCTAGCCAAAACATTTGAAAAGCTGAGTACTTGAGAACAGGTGTGCAAGTACATCGTGTATTAAAAGACGATGTAGACGATTATACAGGTATGAGTCAAGTTTAACATGTAAAATAC
Organism: Atrina japonica; assembly: GCA_030159075.1. Taxonomy (NCBI): domain Eukaryota; kingdom Metazoa; phylum Mollusca; class Bivalvia; order Pterioida; family Pinnidae; genus Atrina; species Atrina japonica. Next base: position 554,874 of record BROG01000419.1, on the reverse strand, counting down.
AACTCAGCATTTGTAAAGATACAGACAGACGTATACAATAATCGACTTATTACATGTACAGGAATTTCGATTTTTATAATCACCGCTCATTCTCAAATTAATTAACCCTTCCAACCCTACAGACCGCAATACATGTAGACTGGTCTTAAACAATAGCAAACAACACACCACTCAGAAACTCAGGAGTGAATTACGGTCAACAATACAGTTTCTGGTGAAGATATACGTGTATAGTCAGGGATTTTCCATACTCTTTTGGGAATGGGGCCTGGGGCCCGGGGGCCTGGCGCCTGGGCTTGGGCCTTTTGAATTGTTCAGCAATATTCAATTGAAGTAGGGAAATCTAGAAACACACAAAATTATGTGAAAATAAAAGAATCTCTTCAAATTCATAGTCATTTGACTTCAATTGGAAAATTTCGACTGCAAATTAGGAAAAGAATGCATTGTTTTTGCATTGGGAATGGGGCCTTATTTTGGCCCTGTATAAGGGAGGAAATCCCTGATAGTGAAAGGAATGTACTATGTGTCTAACACACTCAGCTGTAATTATTAATAGTCAGACTTGATCATTTTTCTGCCCTATGTATCAATAGAAGTCCATGGCCAATGAATTCTGTTGGCTACATGTATTTTCATGAAACGCGATGCAAGTTAGCCTGGATTACCGCTATTATCCTGCATTTATTTGTGCCTTTTTTATTTTGTTCCTCATATGTTTTTCCAGTTTTCATATTTACCTCCGCAACGTATGTAAAGTAAATGGATATATTCTTATTTTTTTAGTGCACTAACTTTATTTTGTATAAAGAAACCCAAGAGACTCTTAAAACATACCACAGTGGGTTATTTAGTTGAACGCCAAATTACTGAAATGTATCAGGCAGAGAAAAATGTGCGGACAGACTGGGAATCGAACCCAGGACCTTCCGAACACTTGCAAGGCGCTTTTAACCATTGTGCTATCGCCAGTATCGGGGCTATCTATATATTATTGAAAACAAAAATAACACTGAGGAACATTTTTCTAGAATCACGCAACTGGCAATAATAAATGCAGGAGTATAACGGTAATCTGGGCTAACTTGAAAGTTCCCTATTCTGTTGGCTACATGTGTTTTCATTAAACGTGATGCAAGTTAATTAACTGTTGGATACTTTCTCTTATGTTTAGAGAAAAATTGATGATTTCTATCCAGCGATTTTCCAACCTACTAAATTCTGCGGTCAGGGTCTGAAAAACTGGGAAAATATACAAAATTTTAACTAAAACAGAAAAACTTTACTTGAAACTTTTTTTTGAAAACACTTTATTCTTTATTTCGAAATTCCAGTTTGGGAATTTCTGCATAATTTTTTTACAATACAAGTCATTCTCACATTTGGAATGGTTTCTGTAACAGGACCCCAAAAATGGCCTTGGATAGTCCCTGTATCTACACACAAACTGACTAACTTCAACTTTATCTTTTTACTTGCACAACTTTACATAATTTGTCTTTTACTCCAAAACAAAAAAACTAATGAAAGGACTGATAAATATATAGGAATTCTGATTTTTAACCACAACTCACAAATTAATTAACAATAATTTTCTGGTAAAGACACATTGGATAGTAGCAATTTGTGTCTTAGGCACACAGCTGTCATTTAAGTTACCAGTAGTCAGACGTGATAACTTACCATACCAAAGTTATGAAAGTGGAATGTCCGCACACTAACTTAAAAATAGCCACTTAAATCTTTTTATCCTATTTCCTTTTATAGAACTGAAATGTACGTACTGGTACATGAGATATAGATTCATGCATGAACGAGTTTTCAAAATTGCAAGCCTATATCATACATATTTACCATTGATAACAACATGATTATGTGATTATGAATTCAATCAGGGAATATCAAAGACTCAATGATAACAGGTATATATATATACATGATATAAACAAATATATATACTATATGTATGTTTAGAGAATATTACATTTACTTATATATAAATATGTAAAACTTTACATAATCAATTACATTTTGTTTGATTACATATACTAATTTAAGATTTTAAAAGATCTGTAGTGTAATGTTACATGTATAAGTTCTATTAAGTAACATTCCTGACAAACCGGATTACATTGAATAGTTCAAGCCGAGTTTTTGTCGTTTCCTAAGCAGGTATTGACAAGAAATACCTTTGATTCAGTTTAACATTGAAATTTGTACAAATCTGGGTACAAAAAAATCTATTTATCTTCACTACCAGCATATATACATGTACATATGGCAAACAAGTATTCTGAATGTATAGGTGAATCAACACATGATCAATACATGTCAAAAGGCTGCTACCTGTGGAACCATCAGTAAGTGAATAAGCAACTACAAAACCTTAACCAGAACTTTACCAGGTGGAATGATAGATGGACAGACAAACGGAAGAATGCAGACAAAATTTACAGTCCCCTAGCCCCTTCTTTCCCCTCCACAACAACGACACCCTGGGGCTTCTACTTTAGGGAACTAATATCCATACAGTCTCGGATTCTCAAGCTTCAGATGATTAAATGTGACCTAAAAGTAAAATACCAATGCCTTTGAAATATATTTCCTTGATCTCATATGAGATACATAATTATATCCTGGAAATCACAGGACACCTGTTACAAACATTCATTTACAGTAAAGTATTGCAACTATGCAAGTTAGATCTTGTATTTGAAAAGATGTTTTTTGATTTGCAAAGTCACCAACTGTGTTGACATGGACATCATGTTATTGAGCAGAAAAAATGCCCTATCCCGTTACACTATTCCTCCCTATTTTTAAAAAGAGTTTAAAAAGTTTAAACTTTATTCATTTTACAACAACTGATAAAGAACTTAAAGCAACTTATATAAATATCTCTCTCCGATGGTGGCATGCAGGGGTAACTGGCAGTGGGAGGAAACTGGAGTGCCCGGAGAAAACCCACGTGTCCGATTACGCTACCACCATACCCCCCTGTCAAGGATCAAAATCGGGTTGCATTGGTGAGAGGCAAGTGTGCTACCCAGACTCTTAACACTCTTAAGTTGTTTTGTTTGTTGCTATTTGTAACAGGTGAGGTAAAGAGGAGTGACCAGACTTAGATTTGAACTCAATGGCCTCCCGCAATGCATGAAGCTGCTCTACCCACACAGCGACACAATCCAGCATACATGTACTCAGTACCTGTTACATATATTTAACGAAACACACATATATAAAAACTGATATCATTGGCAATTTTCGTTAACAAAATGTTGTTTTAGTTTCAAGGTATTTTAACCATTGTTTCATTACAGAATTTGAATAAACCAACAGAACAAGTCTACAGCAATGTATCTCAAGTCAGACATCAGTAAACCAGAGTTTAAAGATAACTGAAAATATTGACAAATACCGTAAACAAAACTAAGTACAAAAAGGTCAACATCTCAAGATGGCTAATCAAGGGAGCGAACTGTCACCTCAGAATATTCCAAACATCGAGGTCAAAGGTATGTTAATATGTATGAAAAGCAAATATTAAACTCATCAACCCCTTGAAAAACAATGGACTCTTCTGTAAATCAATGACTTAGACCAGTCTAAATGTGTCTTTAGGGGGGAACGAGTTAAAGGTGCTCTTTCATAGAATTTCATAAAAATTTGCGTTTTTTTTCCCCACGATTATAACGGTACGATGTTACCAACAACAAAAAAATATATCCATAGCATTGTTATAGAAATAGGCAGAGACCAGTGGACATCAACAACCAGCAATCTTTCTCACAAAACATGCAAAAATCAGCTGGGATATCTGTGCAATTTGGGCTTGTAATGCATTTTATTGATCCACACATTGATATATACGTGTATATATACAAATGTACATGTATACATGCACTTTTAGTTTGAGGTTAATAAACCCACATATCAGCTGCCTTGCCATGTTGCCTTGTTTATGTCATGAAATTATATCATCCAGTGGACACTCTTTATGTATGTATCAAATATAGAGAAAATTACTCTCTAGGAGTTGCTGAAACTACTCATTTGTATAGAAAAATCTTTGTATCTTAGATTGTTTATCATCCTACATTTGGCTGGCTGTTAATCAGATATTAATTCACCGAGGGTAACTACATCATATCCCATACACCTTGGGCTGTAGTTCAAGTGTTCATTTATCTGTATATATTATAAGATCTATAATCAATAACTCAAACATGAAATTGGATTCTACATCAATCAAACAATGAAATAGATTACAACACAGGCTACTACTTCATTAATGTGTTTAACCTGCCCCAACTACTCTACACCTGAAAGTTTTCACTGCCTTTTAATTTTAGCCATTTTTACCCTTAGACGAGACGATGATTTAAAAATAAAAATGGAATTTTCATGCTACATGTACATTGTAAATAAATGAAACATGGACAAACATGCAATCCATGAGATATATTATATACTATAGTGAAATTGGGCAAATTTAAGACCGAGTGAATATGTTTTCTGTTGTAAAAGAGCGAAAATGACGAGAGGCGAAAATTTCCAAGCATACAGTACTTCTGTGCAAGAGCAAGTACCTTCTGTACCTCAAAGATGAGAAACACGACAGAGATGGTGTAATGATAGTTGATACACCTCAGGATCCTCATATTCTTGTAAACAAAAATCCATGCAAAATTGCACAATTTCAAGAAAAAGGACAACCTGCGGAGCTAACTCTGTATAAAAAATAGATTGTCACATTCATTTTAACCCTTTCATTCCTAAGGCATTATACATTTATATGTAGTTTGGAAATTTTGGGTATCATAGATTTTGTAAGAGAAATTATGTATATGTTTTCTTTATGTATCATTACTAATGTAATAATTACAAACACTACATGTACATGTTAACTCATCAACCCCTGAAGTCACATTTGGACCTGTCCATTTCAAAGAATGGTTAAGTCTATTGTCTTACTTCAGGGGTGTACGATTTAGAATAAAAATTTTGTAATGATTTTACACGCATTACAAATGTACATACATGTATGTATAAACTTGTTCACTCCTGAATTATGATAGTAGAACATACTATTCATTGATCTGGGTGAGTCTAAATGTGACCGCAAGGGTTGATAAGTTAAAGTAAAAATTATGAGAGTCTTTAATAATATTTCATAGCTTTATTTACTGACTTAAACTGACAAACAATGAGGTGTTAATTACATGTACATGTATGCACTGTATATTTGGATATTTTTGCGGTACTTTATTAAGTTCTAAATCTCTAACCTATAGTAAATGTGGGTTCAAGTTCCACTGGAACCTTAGCTGATTTTGTGAAAACGTTTGCCAGTTTCCTTAGGGAAGGCCAGTGGGCTCTTTTTGGGAACATTGTAACTGTGTTTTTTTCTGGACCATTAAGAACTAGTTGTCACCATACAACAACAGAAATAGTTTGGCATAAGACACCATTTAAAAAAAAGCAAACAAAAACAATGAAACAAACCAAACCAAACCAAACCATGAGCAGCCTCGCTCCACAGTACAGATCTACTAAGGTAAAGTGGCTTATCTGGTATTAGTCATAAACCAAAACAATACAGTCTACTTTCTAAAAATAGGTTGTTCAGGTAAAACATATTGTCTTGCACAGACTCCTTGCAATACGGAATCTCCAATAGTATTACAAGTAGCTTGTCACACCTGTTACAATTTGATTTAGATTCGCTGTGTTTGTAAACATGTGCCAATTTAGCTTGGTAGGCCGATACTTCTGTTATCTAGGCCTCTCACCGTAGAAGTCATGAATATTTCAATACAAACATTAATGTAGAAGTGCCACACATCACTAAATATCCTTGATTGCTATTGATGTTGTCACGGTTGTGACATCATACTCATTTACTCTACATTCATGAGTACGAATCTATATACCGTATTTGACCCATTATAGACCCAGGCGGGGCAAAAATCAGTAAAAAGGAGTGGGCGCTTAATGGGAGCGATAAATAGTCAAACTGACATAAAACAGTCAAACTTTTATATGGCACAGTGGTAAAGTTCTTGTAGTTATTACCAAGGACACCTATTAACATAATTCTGTTGCTTGGGGTGGGGGGGGATACAGATAAACTGTTAGTGTTACATGTACTTACAGTTTTTTTCAGGTCCAGATCTCCTTGTCAACCAGCTAAAAAAGATTCTTGATCTTAATATGTAAAACGGGGGCACTTATAGGGATAAGGGCGCTTAATGGATCAAATACATACAGCTTCCACTATGCATGGCATAAACAGGACCCATCACTCTATTGGTTTTACTTACAGACTAAGAGATATCTAACTCAATGGTTTGGGAACATGTGGAAAAGTGGTCTCCTTAGACAAGCGGTCTTTCCACTGTCAATCCCTATTTTACCTCATGTATGTTAACACCCATGATACAAATATATAATTCACGAAATTTTAGAAGAGTCAAACCTGTCTAATGTGTCCACCTGTGTGACCAGTGTCATATAGAAGACCACCTGTCTATGGTGACCACATTCTGAAGATCACTTGCTTAACTGATCCTTTTAATAAAACCACTTTTGAGAGACCACCTATCTTCAGAGGCCACATTTCTGTGGCAGACAGGGTGGTCCTTTAACATGTTTAAGAAAGGTTCCTCTAAGTGATGTTGTACATCTAACCTACATGTACTATAAATGGTGCTATCGGGGGAGAACATTGCAAAAATATCATTATTGGGGTTTTTTTTTCAAGGTCAATTTCATCAAATATAAAATTTCATTTTTCAGGTATGGAGCTTGAGGATATAGATCCATTGTTTATTCCTCCAATGGAAGATGCAAAACCACATTATATTCAAAACCATTCTGCTTCAACCAATGTAAGTCCAAGGGCGGCAAAATACAGAGATGGGAGAGCCAAGTTGTCTAAATATATCACAGTCCCAGAGCCCAATCAAACACATGGGACAGCTAGGAATTCTACCTATCAAAAAGCAAAGAGCTCAAGGCCGTCAACATTACATGGGTCAATTCACAGAGTTCCTGATGTAGGTTATGGAGGAACCGTTCGAAGTTATGGTGGAACAATTCGAAGCCATAACGGGTTTGATGGATTTTCCCAACATAATGGGGGAGTCGGCGTAGTACCACAGCATGGTGGCAGATACCTTGAGGGAACATTGAAGGGACTGCCACAAAATGGCTTGTCATTATCAAGACATCACGGATCTATGGCATTCAGAAAAACAATAGAATACAAAGACAATATGATATCAAATTTTACAATTGAATTGGATCAGCATGAACGACATAGATTTTCTCCTGGTGAAGAATTATCTGGGAAAATCATATTTGATATTCGTGGAAAACTGGAAATCCGTTTTATAGAATTTCTCATCATAGGTCAAACAGCCGTTTCAATTGCCAGGCGAACACCTCAGGGTGGATATAAAACATGGAGAGATATATTTCTAAATAAACGTTCTTATGTTGTTGGTTCAGCAGATGGCAAATGGACATCGATTGTTACACCAGGACATTATGTTTCCAATTTTCGATTTTGTCTTCCACAAGGAATTCCTTCGACGCTTCGATACAAAGATGAGGAGAATGGTTTTGGAGTTGACATTTCATACATGCTAAAAGCTAGAATTTGTGATGATATTGGATCTGCGTCAGCCAGAAGCAATCACTCGATAAATAGATATGTGAAAGTGCTCCTATCACGAAGGTTTCCGTTTCTGGTCAAAAGACCCTTTGATATCCACAGTATACCAATGGCTTTATCACCGGTCACACACAGTGAAGATGTGTCTCTTTCATCATGTTCCGTCTTTTTCTCCGATGTGGCTACAATTTATTTGTGTCTGGATCGGTCATGCTTTTTGGCCGGAGACGACATTAAAATCAGACTGGAGGTACACAATGCTAAGTCAAAGAAAATTAAGAAAATTAAAGGGGAGTTAATTCAGGGTATTACATTAGTTAAACCAAAAACTCATTTCACAAACACGGTTGCAACAGCGGAAGACAAACGGCCAAAAGGCGTCACTAACAAAACAACACGACAGAGAGTTGAATCGTACGATATCGTTATGCCCACTCATTTGAACATTTTGCCAAATATAAACCCTGGCTGTAGACTGATAAAAGCATCATACAGTTTACGAGTGTCCGTCGATTTCTCTTCCTGTGGTGGAACATTAGCACTAGATGTCCCAGTAAACATCGGTCCCTGCACAGACCCCATTAATCTAGAAAAGAGAAATTCAGTTCCTATATTTAACAAGCCAATCAGATTCCCACACTTCTCTCCTCATACTAATGGTGATATTGTATCAAATGGTGATATACATCAAATACGGAAATCAAAATCGGCAAACGTGCATACTAAATATAGCCACGGTTCTTCAATGTTGTGTTGTTGTACCGATGATACTATGATATAAGGAAAGATATACATTAAATTGCATGGGTTAAAAATGAAAATAAGTATGTTTGAAGTGCTACGAGTTCAGAACCATGCAAAAAGGGCAGCCAATGGCTAATCCGTATTAACAGATGCCTTACGAAACTAGAATTTGCAATCTCATATAGAAAATGGGAATATCTAGTATAACCCTAACACCTTGACGGGCTTCAGTCCAAACATAAAGGATCTACTTCCTGCTTATCAAAACAATATGAGGAGTCCAGCATTAAGTGTCATAAAGCATTCCAGTTCTGATAAACATGCATGCACACATGTATACTCCAAGCATATCATATATCATATGTATCAAGTATGTGCGTCTGTTTGCAATGTGAATGAATGTTTGAATGAAGAGCATCTGCAAACTATGTAAGTTATGTATCAAATAGTATGTAAAAGGGGATACCACAGCATGATTGCGAATTATGTCCAAATGAGAGATCGCTTGGGAATACATGTATATGCCTATGTACATATGATGAGAATAGAGTATACCGTATTCGACCTATTGAGCACCCAGGGCACTACAAAAATCAGGAAAAAGGGGTGGGCGCTTGATGGGACCAATTAATAGTCGAATTGACATAAAAAAGTTAGTTTTTATAAGGCAAAGTGGTAAAGTTGTTGAAGTTATTAACAAAAACACCTTTCAACATAACTCTGTTTCTAGGGGAGAGGGCTACAGATTGCCTGTTACCGATACTTAAGGATTTTCAGGTCTAGTTCGCCTTGTCAAAGATTGTCAATCGTATGTAAAAAAGGGGGAGGGGTGCTTGTAGGAACATGGGCACTTAATGGTCGAATACGGTATATGCATGTATGTACAATTTGTATATGAGGAAAATTTTTAAGTATATATTGCCATATAAATGTACATTTTAGTATGCATTAAAAGGGATTTTTTTTCTGTGTTAAAGAAAAACTACACAATAATGTTACAGGGAAGCAACCACTACTCAGATAATCTTTTTATTCTCCCTATCAATGTTAATATCCATGTTGTTTGCTTTAATATTATACATGTATGTTCTACTGCTGAAACCTGGACCAAGGTTCCAAACCAGAAACTTGGACCAAGGATCCAAACCAGACATGTTTGAGGCCTAGTTCTACTTCTGAACCTGGATCATTAGGTTCCAAACCAGAATATTGTATTTGAAGCCATGTTCTTATACTGAAAAATGGACCAAGGTTCTAAGCCAGAAACCTGGACCAAGGTTCCAAATCAGAAACCTGGACCAAGTCTACAAACCAGAATTTCTGTGTTTGAAGTCAATATATGCCATACATAGAAAATTATTTTAACAGTAACTTGATCCTAACAGCTGGATCACGTCAAGTTGACAGGGCCTGTCAACTCGACGTGATCCAGCTCTTAGGATCAAGTTACTGTTATAATGATAAATTTATTTTATACCCATCCAGAATAAACTAATCAAGTTTGTCACACGGTAAAATACGGATTTGGTTACATTGTGCTTTGTAACTACCGGCACTGTTGCTACGGGGAAGTATGTCGCGCAAGAAAATATCATCTGTACAAATGTGGAGTTTATTCATTGATCATGGTAACTTTCGGTGTCATTGCCATGGTAGAAATAGTCCTACTTTGTTTACTACATCATCTGTTTCAGAGAGGGGTGTTGCAGATTCAGAAAACTACAGTGTGATGATCCAGAAAGTCAGATCACACTCTGTGAAATCAATAGTATCAAACTCGGAATATTGTTATATAAGTATATAATAAAACTGAGTCTCAGACATCAATGAACTAAATTAAATGGCATATTTTATCTCCATTCAATAGTCAACTCCATCATGACCTATATAAATATATGATATGACTTTTTAACTTGTTAAATTACTATTTTGGGGGAAATTCTTGAGCAAATAAATCAGAACATTATTGAGCAAATAAGTATAAACATTTGTTTATAGGCTACATGAATGTATGCTGTCTACCTGCAAATGTTTGCCCCTGCCTAGTTTTGCCGTTTTACGACAGAAAGCATATCATTCACCTTGTCTTACATTCGCTCTAAATCAACATACAGTGTCATGGATGGCAGGCATGTCCATGCTTCAACCATTTACCAGTAGCTTGAAATTTTTGCTTTCATATTTTAAATTCGTCCTCTCATCTAAGGACGAAAATCACGAAAATAAAACAGAAGTGAAAATTTTCAGGTAAACTACATGGTATATATGTATGCACTACATCAGAAGGAAGTTGCCATGCAATACGGCTGATCTAGAACTTGTTGATCTATAATTCAGTTTGGCTGTGTCTAATATGAAATCAAAGAAATCTATAAATAGAATAGTACTCTAGTTATAGCATCAATAATTCACAATCGAAGACATTCTTGCTGAACAATAGTAATTAATAGTTCCTGTAAATCTAAGATGTAGGTATGACGATAACTACCCGACTTGTAACAAAATCATAATAATGAAATATGCAAGACATAACATTACTGAATTCATATCAAACCTAGATATATTCAAAGGGAGATAACTGCTGTACAAGTCATGTAGTCTTTAGAAATTAAAGATGTGCATCAAAGAAAAATAACTTGTACAGAAATCAAAATTACTGGACACAAGATAATTTATAGCTACAAAAATCTCAAATTCTTTTCTGACCTGATTTAAGCAACTACCTATCTTACAAGACTAACAACCGTAATGTTTACTTCCAAAACTTTGAGACCACCAATGGCACCATATAATTTAGTGACTTTTATAAGACTAAGTATTTCAGTGAACACGGGGAGGGGCCTCCGTGGCTGGAGCATTGTGCTTTGAACTATGAAGTATCTCACTTCTGGTCAGCGTACAATTGTAACGGAGCTATCTCCTCCACCATTAAAAACTGGCCGCCACCATATATACATGTAACTGAATAATTGTTGAATGTGGCGACCAGGGTAAAACACTTCAAAATTCAGTGCACATAACTTGACTTAAAAATGGAGACCCCGAATTAGAAATGAATAGTGTCAAGGTTACATGTACAACAAATAATCATGTCAGATAAATGATCAATCACAATTGATGCTACACATACATGTACATGTATGCTTTTTAAACATAAAATAAAGATGAAAAAAGAATTTTCTTTTTTATTTTCTTTCATAAAAATATTTAAGATTGACTTGAATTAAGAGACCACCTGTCATAAGTGACCATGCCTTGAATATTCTCTTAAAATGGGTTAGACTCACTGTATACAGGAGTAGACTATGGACATATGCATTGCATTGAAAATGACACACCTACAAAAATGAATGAAGTCACTCATATGTAACCCCATGACCGTTTTTTCGTTAGATCCTCTACGCAACATTTTAGGTATTTTCATTATCCAGAGTTACCACCCCTCGTAGCAGGTATCGATTGTGATGACATTTGTTTGTGCGTAAAGTGAGAAAAGTTATCAATTGTGACATCATATGTTTGTGTGAAAATGACGTTGTTTTCTCACATGAAGACATGACGTCACATTTGATACATTTACTTGCTGACATGCATGTAAGAGACAACTCTGAAAGAATTGATCAGAGAATGGGAGTAATGAGAGTTAAGTTTTTAATCATATTGCATGCATTAATAAGAATGTGGTTACATGTGAAAGTATGGCGATATGTTGCTTTGGTATAAATGTGGTGACACAAGTTTATCTAACTGTGGTACCTTGGATTAATTGCTATGTGCTTATAATGACAAAATTACGTTGAATACAATGACATTTTAAATGTAATGACATGGTTCCACCTAAATGAGGTGCTGATGAGATCAGTCTACATGTACACATGTAGTATCATCTAACACTTCTAATGCGGTGACAACAAAAAATCTACATGTGGCTACCTGACCAGGAAGTTGGCATCTGGGTGTTGTATAATTCTAAAGGGCTAGTGCTTGAAGAATTTTCTTTGTAGCCAATTTTGCATTTTCTGAAAGATTTTTTTTATGGTCTCTCACAATATGGCTTAAATTTAGAGAATATTTTGTACATAGCCAATATGAATTTTTTGTAGCCAAAATGGGGACAAAATAGCCAATGGTTAAATTGACTACCCACAGAGTCAGCACTGCACTACAATATCCATGTTTCTCTATACAAGTATATAAATGTAATGCTTGAGTCAATGAGTCATTGAGTGCAGTCTAACATGTATCCTTAGCTCATCAATCCCCTGAAGAAAAAATGGACTCATCTGTAAATCAATGATTTAGAATGTTAGACCAGTCCAAATGTGACTTTAGGGGTGAATGAGTTAATGTTGAGTAAAACTCTTGGATGTGTTATCGGTACAGGCGATAAAGATTAAGCTACATGTAGAACCGATAACAAAGAAATTGGTATTATACATACAGTATTACTGGTGATGGTGCATTATCTACAGTATAACCATATAACCATGGTTGTTCGCAAATAAAAAAACAATTCGGTAAATATTAGCATACATGTATCTATAGTGGATGTATACATGTATTTCTACTACCAGGGGTTAATAAACCCTTCTTGGGACAGGGTCCTGTACCATTCCAATTGGGAATTCTACTCTGTAGTGAAATAAGTCACTATGGTCATTTAAGTCATAAGAATGAAGCACAATACTAGCCTCTCTTATACAATAAACAATGTGGTTTTCATCTGAAGACTTCAAAGTGCACTTCTACATGTACTAAATTCTCTTTTTTACTGTTTAAACTTTAATACTGAATGTGAACAAAATGGTGAACATAACTGGGAAATTTTTGCTCAAAATTGGGAGAAAAAATTGTAAATTTTGCATTGGGAATGGGGCCTTTTACAGGACCCACATGTTGGTGATATTAATCCCTGACTACTGATGTTATTATGTCTACAGAATCTGTGATACATGTGTATACATATGTACTTTGTATCAGATATACCTTATCAAATTTTAATATCTTAGTTTAAAGCTCATGATCATATCCCTATACATTGCTTTTTTTGTTTTTTCTTTCTTTTTTTCTCCTAATTTTCAGGCAACATGCAGCAAGGTTTAAATATTAGATTTCATATGTGGTAAACATTCCTTTAGATGTACATGTATATGTATGAAAACATGTCCTTAAGTGGATCAGAATTTTGAATATTTGTCAATGATAAATTACAGCAGTGTTGTTCTGTTTTTTTTCAATTTTTTTCTTGCAACAGCTTTGCTACATCCTGGTAGATGTTGAAATGTTAATACATGTATGAATAAGATTAAAGATAAAGATACAAATGTACATGTATATATGTATGTATTTATATGATTTTTAATCATGTGTATATAAATATAAGTAAATTATATTCCATGATCAGTATTGTATGATTGTGTTCCAATAATAAATATTATATCAAAGTCATATGTACTGAAATATTGTCTTTTGTTTTATGTATACATGTACATGTTGTTTATTGTTGCTTAACATCCCACTCAAGAATCTTTCACTCATATGGAGATGTCACCAAATGCAGGTGAAGGGCTTCAAATTTTAGCCTATGCTTGGCACTTATGGCGTTAAGCGTGCTACCGACTGAGCCAGGCCAGCTCTGTTTTATGTAAAGTCAAACTTGTCTATAAAGGCTATTCATGGGAACTTGTACATGTAAAAGTAGCCGTTATACACAGGTGGGCTTAATAAATAAGTTTATTCATTTTAAAAAAAAAAGGTTTTTATAAATAGGTTTATTCATTACCAAAAAAAAAAAAGGTTACAAAATGTATGTTTGAACTGCCTTTATAGACAGGTGCCCTTTTTACAGAGTTGTCCTTTAATCAAATTAATGCAAGTTTGACTGTAAATTTCAATTCAATGGGAAACCGAAGGATATTGCAACAGTCCATGATTTGAAGGTGTTTGCCCATTTGTCTGTCTACCAGTAGCAACAATTTGATTTGGTTGTTACATGTTGCTCAGGCATACATGTAGATCAGATTTTCTAAAAAAAAAAACCACAAAAAAAACCCCAAAAAACTAAGTTAAAGTTTAAAGTGGCAGTTGGGATGTCCCTGTACATGTATACCATACTCATCTTTTCAGTCATTTCTGCTGATTCATAATTTAAAGGCCACAAAATAACAAAAACTGCCATAGCCCATAACAGGTTACACTAATTAAGAGGAATGACCATAACCTGCAGGTTACGATAGCTATATTGAAGACTTCAAAATGAAATTCATCAAGAATGAAAAGGAGGTTACGTTATTTGTATTTGTCATAACCTCAACGTAACCTGAATGATCACTGTCATGTTATTTTGTGGTTTGAATTTAATATACTGGGGGTGCTGCCAAAGACTTAAATTTGATGAGTTCCAGGCAATGATACTGTACATGTTTGAGGAATGGGATCTGGGACTTTTGAATTGTGAATTTTAACAACATTTTATTAGAATTGGGAAATATAAAAATAAAAACAAAATTGACTGAAAATACAAACAAAAATCTCTTCATATTCATTATCATTTGAATTCAACTGAAATGTCAACTGCAAAGTGAGGGAAAATGCATTTTTGCATTGGTTATGGGATCTTATTTTAGCCCCTATGATAGGGTGAAAAATCCCTGAGGCATGCATGTCTCATTGTCCGTTTGTAAGATTTAATTTCTGTTCTCAGAAGTTAACTTCTGTAAATAAAAAATGTCACTTACAATGCTGTGTATACAAAACATCTTGTTTTTTTGTTTTTTTCTTTCTTGTACCCAAGATAAACCGCTGATCGCTCACAAATAAACTGGCAACCTTTCTCACAAAATCAGCTCAGGTTCTGTCAGGGCTCAAACACTCATGGACTAGATCTAGAGGTGAGAGACTTCGTGATTTCATTTGAATTGGAATTTTGAATGTTGATTTATGCCATATCAAACAATTTTTAAGTCATTTGGTGGGGGCCACGTTTTAGTGGTGGATGAAAGACTTTGGTCACAAGCTACCCAAGAAGAGACCACCGGCCTTCCGCAAGTAAACTGGCAAACTTTCTCACAAAATCAGCGAGGATCGAACGAAGGCTGACTACAGCATGTAGAGGTAATAGACTTACATGTAGCTTCATGCTTTAATTTTAATTTGTATTTTAAAAGTTGTTTTACCCCACACTCAACAATCTTTCAGTCATGCATGAATGGTGGCAGCCTGGTTTTTAGTTGTGGAAGAAAGATTACAATAAGTCCAGGAAGAGACTACTGGTCTTCCGCAAGTAAACTGGCAAACTTTCTCACAATATCAGCTCTTCTGGTTCCATTGCCAGTTGGGATCGAACTCCAGCTGACTACAGGTGACAGACTTCATAGTTTAAAGCACAAGGTACTCAACTTTCCTCATTAAAGTTGGAGTTACATGTAAGTTATATTACCAGTATACATTTGATGCAACATTGCACATCTTTTATATATGTGGAAATCAGAAAGTTTATATTGATTTATCAAGTGATATAATATATCATTTAAAACTACTGGCCTTCCAACAGAAGGCAAGCTGACAAATCTGAGAAAAAAAAATGGTTTCTATCTACACACAAGATGCACAAAGTACAATGATACATTTACATATACATACATTGTAACTTATCTCCTACTCCCAAACTAATGACAGGGTTGCAGAGTTTTTGAAATTCACCGGTCTAACCCAAAAAAACCGGTAAATTTGACAAAATTCCGGTGAAATCTATCTGATAACTGGTCCAAATGACCAGTAATGTTCCATTTCTTTTCAATTGTGTATATATACAGACCAGTAAAACAATTTTCTTTGACCAGTGGAATTCCTTTACTCACTGGTCTGATTGACCAGTAATTTTTTTTTTAATTTCAAAATGTCTGGGGTTGTCCTTCTAGTATATATACATGTACATATAGTGATTAACTTTTGTTTGCTACTGTAGTACTGCACATGTATACATTTATTTTAACTAAGATCAAATATCTGTAACTATCTTTAGACCAGGAAGTCATAAGAATATATATTGCAGCATTCAGGATCTTCATTCCCACTTCATTAGCATAAAACACTTCAAAGGTACACATTCACTGATCAGGCCTTTTTTCGCCAATTTGGTGGAAACATCAGCTTGGTTGAACACTAAAAATAATTTATTGTGAATTAGTGTCAAATTGGGGGGGGGGGAATTGTAAAACAGTGAAACTTGTCTCAAGATTCCATTTTCATGAGAGACCACCTGTCTTATGAGACCACACCCTGAGGACAACTCATGCAATTATAAATAATACTTTTATTAAAACCTTTTTAAGAGACCACCTACATTTACACTTCATTAAATTTATCTTGAGAGATCATCACAAATGTGCCATCACTATACTTTCAACAAGTACATCGTACATGTACGTCACATTTTATGAAATTTGATATTTTTTACGACAACTGATTTTAATTCAATTTTGTCTTTTATTTAAACCCAAATGACAGACTGCAGTTGGAAATACCTAGGATCATATCTAAGGGGTGAGGGTTGTCACTCAGACCCATCCTACAAAAAACATTGGATTCTATTACATTAGCGTGGATCCAGTTTCAAAAATACCGGTACACAAATATCATGTTATATTTAAGTTGTTGTACATTTAAACAATGTCAATGACATTGTATCACAAGATTCATATAAATCAGCACAGAAATTTCAACAATGACATTACTGAGAGTGCAGCTCGAACGGCAAAAGACTGTTCGCAAAGATAGATAACACATGTCATATTTTTTCGGAAGTGCTTATGTTCTAAATATTCGATATCAAAATTAAACTGTGATGTCAGGTGTTGCTCTTGTGAGAGTGAATAGACTCCAAATGAATGCTTTTTCTGACATTCCTTGTAAAACATGGAGCTGTGCTCACTTTCAAGTTCATATTATGATGGTTGATTAATGCAATTTATCATTTGTTTAAGATGAAGATTATTCAGATTTTAAACTTGAGTAACAGAATATTCGGGGAATGCTGCACACCTTTGCCTAAAGCTGCATAGATATTTCAATTTCAATTCGCATATGACAATGTCATTTTCAATCGGTAGAGGTAAATGCCGAAATGTACTGGAATGAAACCCAAATTTTTGATGGGTCACATCTGTAGTCTATAGTATAGATATCATAACCTACCTGTAGTAGGCTGTACAGTTTATTGTGCTAATATAATCAAAGATTAGGGTTTGATATTAATCCAGCTGTAAAAAAATTTTAGTTGTCTCAAAATAACTTGTATCTCAGCAGCTTTACCCTTCATTTTGACAGTTACGATACATTTCAGTGTTTTATGTACATTTTGTTGGTGACATGATTTACCCAAAAACACATACATTAACACCCAAAAAGACCCAAAATACAATTAAATCAAAATAAATTTGCATCAATAATCATTTTAAATGCTCTTTCTCCATATAAATATTTCATAGACAACTTGAAATTAAAAAATAATCAACATTTATCAACTCTCACAGAACTTATGGACACTGTCATTTAGTAAAATGAAGAACCAAACTGGTCTTCTGAAATCATATGTTTTCACAATATCCCCCAGTATTCTTCATATATTATGTCAAATTTTTATCATACAAATTCTACGAATTGTGGAAAATGATGATTACATATGTATTAAATGTCTTTACCATGTCATTTATGTAACATTATGGTGCATATTAAAATGTCATGCTTACTGTAATAATATATGGTTTCTGAATACATTGTACATTGTGAAATTGGATAAAACAGCATTATCAAAGTCAAAAACATCTACAGTCATAAAAATTATTCATCATTTTAAATTAAGATTACTATAATTGCTACCTGATAAATGTTTTGGGGTGTTTTACTTTTAGGGTTTTTTGTTGTAATTCGGGGTCTTTTCGGGTAAATCGTGCTGCCCCATTTCGTTATTTCATTCAATGAAATTGTACATTTCGGTATATTTCCGCTATGATACTCAAATATTTGGATTTGATATTAATCCAGCTAAATAAGAATGTGTCTGTGATCTCAAAATAGCATACACCTTCCAGTACATTCCAGTACATTTCGGTATTTACCCGTACCCTTTTTCATTGCCAAGGAATATGGCTCGTTTCGGACACGGAGGTCGTCATAAAAATAAATAATTGAGATTTCCTAGCTCATGTAGTTCTAGATGTATTAAATATATCGATAAATTAGAATTTACCTACTTGTTTCACAGTTGTTCTTCTCTTGAATTCGTCTGCTGCTTTGAATCAGCCATGACAGAAGTCGTAAAAATAACTCCTGAGGGGTGGTCACTAAAAGTAGTAGTCGGAGGCGGAGTCGGATTCGAGAATCGGCGGATTCGAACAAACAATTGTCGATTTCTTCCCCAATACTTATTCAAAGAATACAATATTTTCAGTATATCTTTATTGTGATATTTTACATCATTCACAGTAGAAAATTGTATAAATTATTTTTTGGACTCGATTTACATGACATTGTCCTACGTTGGCACACTAAAATTAGTAGTCGGATTTGACGGCGGAGTCGAGGTATTGGATCGATTTAAGTTAATTTGTTATGCTTTAACTTAAAGTAAGGTATATATCACAATCGTTTATGATAATATCCTTCTAAATATACCATTGAATAACACTAAAATCACTTATTTTTCGTTAATAATCATAATTTGTAATCGGTTAGTAATACTGCCGAGTCGGATCGAAAAGATGCAAATGTCCGATTCCTGATAGTATAGTGTTTTCGGATTCGATTAGCGGCGGATTCGAAATAAATAATCATTGATTTCCCATTCATTTTTAATTCCATTTAAATAATCTTTTAAATAATAATTAAGGATATATTCTGAATCATTTGCAGTAAAAAGTTACTCAAATTTTGTTTCGATTTAGATTTTCTATATTTTGTCTGATGCCAGCACATTAAAATTAGTAGTCGGATTCCGTGGCGGAGTTGAGATGTCGGGTCAGTTTACACTAATCTGAAGCTTTTTGACTTAAGATAAACTGAATATAATTATTGTATATGATCATAGTTATCTTTAAATATTATCAAATGACATTCAAATAGTATATTTTTGTGTAAAAGTCAAGATTTACGAGATGCTATAGAATCGGTTCGAAAAGAGACAATGTCCGAGTCCTGATTTGAACGGACGCGGAAATCTGAAAAGTAAACATTGAAACCATACTATAAAAAGAGACATTGTCGGAGTCCCGTTTTGAACAGATGTCAATATCCTTCATAAATGTTACTTAATTTATTTACTGTTATTATTATTATTATTATCATCATTATTAACATCACTGGATTGACCAACATCAAGAACAACAGACCTACTCTCATTACTAGCAGACAACTCCGGCCACTCATCAGAAACCTGGGAATCCTTCACAACAGGCTTTACAGCTAATTCAACTGACAGAGACTTCCCAACAGCCTTGATGCAGTCTAACAAACTGTTCACCACAGTCTCTGTACCCTTGAAACTCAAGTGAAGACCATCCCTACTGAGCAAACCTCTATTCAGAATACCATTAACCATAAAAAATAGAATGACCTACAAACCTCAGATGTCTATACATTGAAGATATCAAAGACAAAGCCCTATTCAAAAACTTTAGCCTTCTCATTGATCCTTGAAATGTAACCTGACCTGACTAAAATATTCTTGAACCTATTGTCACCCCTAGACAGAACAGCAGATATCACAACAATAACCCCTGGGTTGACCTGACAAACCCTATCTACCAAATCTTGATATTTTCCTAAAATATCCTCCACAGGAGCTCCCTGAATGAGATCATTGGCCCCAACATGAAACACAACTATCCTAAAATCATGAACTATATTCCTGATTTCCCTCCATATCTGCTCTATTCTATGACTGCTCCTTGATATAACAGTAACATCACCTACCTTATCAAGATATCCCTGAAAATACTTAGTTTGGGAATGCCCAACAATCAGTGTAGCCATACTCAATGTAATACTTACCTATACCTGACAAAATCTAATACTAAACTAATATCAACCCCACTTAACTCACACAAGCTTTATCTCAACACAACTTAACTAGACTGATCCTAGCAACTCCTAACTCAAACTCATACTAGACTTATCTCAACACCACCTAACTTAATCCTTACTTATTTCACACACTTACAACAATCTACAACAAAGAAGATAAAAAAGCAAATTATTATCAAAATAAAAACTATTTAAAGTTAATAAACAATATAAAAGGCAATAAAAATATTGAACTTATCTGGATTAGCACTGGTTTCTACAGCAAAAGCACTTTTGGTAGCACTGTCAATATTCTGATCAGAGTTCTGATAGAACATGAGAATTTACACTTCTACTCTACCTCCATGATTACATCTCATGTAAAGTATTCATGAAATAATTGGGTGAGAACTTCTCAGGTTAAGACAGCTCAACAGCTTATACTTAAAACAAATTATCAGCAAATACAAATTGAAATTTGTGAGTATGTATTCACATAGATAGACAGACAGAATGATAAATAATAAAATGGCTAGTTAGATAGGTAGATAGATAGATAGATAGATAGATATATAGATATATAGATAGAAAGATAGACATACAGATAGAAAGAAAGATAGATAGATATGCAGACAAATACATGTAGATAGATAGATAGATAGATAGATAGGCAGACAAATACAAAGATAGACAGATAGAAAGATAGATAGATAGATAGATAGATGGATGGATAGATGGATAGATAGATAGATAGATAATATGATAAAAGTATGGGTCTATAAATTCATAATATGGTTTCAATGTGTGTTTACTTTTCAGATTTCCGCGTCCGTTCAAATCAGGACTCGGACATTGTCTCTTTTCGAACCGATTCTATAGCATCTCGTAAATCTTGACTTTTACACAAAAATATGCTATTTGAATGTCATTTGACAATATTTATAGACACCTATGATCATATACAATAATTATATTCAATTTATCTTAAGTCAAAAAGCTTCAGATTAGTGTAAATTGACCCGACATTTAACTCCGCCACGGAATCCGACTACTAATTTTAGTGTGCTGGCATCAGACAAAATATAGAATTTTCTTTTTACTGCAAATGATTCAGAATGATATCCGTAGTTATCATTTAAAAGATTATTTAAATAGAATTGGAAATGGATGAGAAATCAACTATTATTTATTTCGAATCCGCCGCTAATCGAATCCGAAAACACTATACTATCAGGAATCGGACATTTGCATCTTTTTCGATCCGACTCGGCAGTATTACTACTAACCGATTACAAATTATGATTATTAACGAAAAATAAGTGATTTTAGTGTTATTCAATGGTATATTTAGAAGGATATTATCATAAACGATTGTGATATATACCTTACTTTAAGTTAAAGCATAACAAATTAACTTAAATCGATCCAATACCTCGACTCCGCCGTCAAATCCGACTACTAATTTTAGTGTGCCAACGTAGGACAATGTCATGTAAATCGAGTCCAAAAAATAATTTATACAATTTTCTACTGTGAATGATGTAAAATATCACAATAAAGATATACTGAAGAAATATTGTATTCTTTGAAGAAATCGACAATTGTTTGTTCGAATCCGCCGATTCTCGAATCCGACTCCGCCTCCGACTACTACTTTTAGTGACCACCCTCCTGAGGTCTGAGATCGAGATTAGAGAGTTATTCGTTAAAATAAAATGGGAGATACCGATCCCGAACGATTAACACTCGAAATCAAAATTATATTCGAAGTGGTTCGTATAATACATACAATTATACAGTATACAATAAATTTTGGACAGTAATAGGTCCTCAACGGAAATTTTGCAGAGTATGAAAATATATATATTTTTTAAATATTTACAAAATGAGCAATGTTAATATGTTGGCCATTAAGGCATTTTGGGAAATTTGTGGTGCAAAATATCCAAAACAGCTGAAATTTTGAAAACCGTCCTCAATTAAATCCTTCAAGTTAGTCAATATTTTTTTTTCTTTTCTTTTTTTTTTAAGATAAAGGCAATAGATGCACAATGTATTGTAGTTTATCAGTACGTGCCCCGCGCACAATCCGGTAAGGCGATTTACCGAAACAGACTTGAATTACCGTAACAGACCGAAACAAGGCCGAAACAAACTTAAATTAGTAGACCAAGATACAAATGTCGAATATTTTAAAAATGTAATTTTTAACCTGATTTATGTGTATTTATGGATTAATTCCGAACAAATTTCCAAAGCAAGAGTCAAGACCGAAACACACTACAGTTACCGAAACAGACAGAGACAATACCGAAACAAACCACAAAGGCACATTGATGACCATAGCAAGCTACAGAATGTTTAAATAAGTATTTAAAATGTATTTTGTAACATGACTTATGTAAAATTATTGATTAAATTTAATGAATAAATCCCTAAAACAAGACCAAGCACACTACAATTGCCAAAACAGGTCGGTCTTGTTTCGGTAATTGTATCCAGTCTATTTCGGTCTTGTTTGGGAAATTAATTAAGAATTTAGCCATAATTATACTAAAATTATGTTACAAAATACATTTAAAATATATATACAACAACATTTGTATCTTGCTTCAGTAATTGTGGTGTGTTTCGGTAAATCGTCCGACCCGCACAGTCTATGTTTGTTTGTTTATTGTTGTTTAACATCCCACTGAAGAATATTTCACTCATTTGGAGACGTCACCAAATGCCGGTGAATGGCTTCAAATTTTGGCCTATGCTCGGCACTTACGGCCATTAAGCAGTGAGGGTTCTTTAACGTGCCGAAACCTACTGTGACACGGGACCTCCCGCACAACCTATGTTTATCAAATATGTTGGTATGTTAAAGCAGCATTAGCTAAGTTAGGAATATTTTTTTTTTCGAAAAGTGTGTAATAATCATGAAACGATTGTATACCATAAAAAAGATCACCCGACAATACGATTTACCGTCGAAAACAGAGTGCAGATGCCATAAAATAATTAATATTGTTTTTGTTTACACGGAAACTGAAACAGGATATGGCGTCTGATTACTTTCCGATCATCTTCGTAGATGTCCACGAGGTTTGCTGGTTGAGTGAAGTTACAAGGAAAACTCGCACCAAAGACGAATCGTACCAAGACAAAGACCTAGACCGACTGAATGACAAACCTTACCCAACAAGCAATAGAAGAATACCTTTGTACTACCATATTTTGATATCACATGTCAAGATATTATCATTCATGTGTAAAACATTGACGGTCGTATTGAGCATGTGTTTACGTTGCCTTTTTATTAAAACTATAACTTTGGTGCTACTAATAATACTTCAATTCAATGATACTTAAATATTGTGAATGAATATGTTTATATATAATTACTCCATATGATATTTTCATTTCATTTCCCGTGTACATTTGATAGGCCTGTGAATATTTGGAACCGCTGACTAATGACGTCATAGTTAGCACAGGACAAAACAAGGTCCTGCGGGAAACATTTTTTACATTGAAAACGCCCATCTCCAGGAAATATGTATTATGTAGAGGTTATTCAACAACTCCAGTAAGATATAAGACTTTTATTCAGCCCAATGATTCAAAGTTTAAAATTTAAGTTATGTATTCCTATTTTCGAAGTGAACTGCACGGACAGTAGTGACTTCGACACCTCAGTTGTTATTGTTGTATTGTTGTTTAACGTCCCACTCAAGAATATTTCACTCATATGGAGACGTCACCAAATGCCAGTGAAAGGCTCCAAATTTTGGCCTATGCTCGGCATTTACGGCCATTGAGCAGTGAGGATTCTTTAACGTGCCGACACCTACTGTGACACGGGACCTCCAGTTTTTACCTTCTCATCCGAAAGACAGGAAACCAAACTGCCGCCGGCGGGACTCGAAATCACGACCTCACGATCCAGAGTCGAGCGCGCTACCGACTGAGCCAGGCCGGCTCAGCTCTTATTTAGTACAAGAAGTAAAAGTAGAACAAATCGAAATAATTTTTAGTAAACACAGCTAATACCCTTTAAATTAGTCTGAAAAACTATAAGTGGTAATATGTTGAAAACGACATCAACATCTTTTTATTAGTATTTTTCAAATAAAGAGTGGAGAAGTTGTATGTTTTGATACTTTGATTCGACAAAAATTGTGTATTAAATTTTTCTAACAGCTGTTTGGGAATTTTAGCATCCATACTGTCCCTAGAATATGTGGTTGTGCAGTAAGTGATGAAGCATCTCTCAAACCGTTTTCAGGATATTGCTAAGGAACGTTGATAATGGTTTGGTGGAACATTTGCTGGATCCTGCAATTCATCCCTGTTTGTATGACCTTTATGGCAGGTAGCCTGGGACTGCCACCATAATACTTGAGAATTACTTAAGTCTGAGAATATTCTCATTTTGGCCTGCTTAGCCAATCAGATTTCAGGATAAGCCGAAGTTGAGTTAAAATTTTGACTCCGGTAATTTTTAAGTTTTATGTTGCCAGGACCGGATACCTTGTC
Source organism: Atrina japonica (assembly GCA_030159075.1). Lineage (NCBI taxonomy): Eukaryota > Metazoa > Mollusca > Bivalvia > Pterioida > Pinnidae > Atrina > Atrina japonica. Next base: position 529,868 of record BROG01000419.1, on the reverse strand, counting down.
GGTATATCAAAAGAGCGTAAAACATATACAAGATTTTGAAGAATTACCGTCTTTTGGAAGTTGGCTATGTATGGATGTAGGATTACCAGAATTGGTCTTAAAACTCTGGTTCATTAAAACGACGATCATAATAACGCTTGCTAACAAATACTACTGTATTCCTGTAATTTTTCGCACTTTTTAATTTTCGCCACTTTCCTTCATATACAAATAGTAAGGCCGAGTTAATCAAGTGCCAAACCTGGGTTGCTCAAGCAATTTTTACAAGATGTATAGGATTTTAAGAATCTTTTAAGTCTGTGTTTATCTCTCTTTTGTTATTGTATACCAATCTAAGAAGTAAGAAAGGGGGTAATACTTTTTTGAAAAAAAAAAACAGTTATAAATGCCCCTTTAAATGAAAGCAAATTTCTTAAGCTAAATAACTGAAGCACCCACATATATGCCATCCATGTCACCATGATGATTTAGGATGAATTTAAGACAGTGTGAATATGCGTTCTATTGTAAAAGAGCGAAAATTTTCCTACACACAATTTGTTGTTTGAGAAATTGTATGCATATATTGTGTTACACTTTACTTTAACTACAAGGACCCAGTTTCACAACAAATTGTTATTATTTAACCTATGGTTAGCCTTACTGGTGGTTTAACATTGGTTAACTTCAGGTTAAATTTGACAAAGTATTGTGCAACCTGGGCCGGTACTCTAAATATTTAATTTACCTAAAGAGGGTCCAGATAGAGTAAAGACACCGAGGTTTTATTAAAAATTTTCCATAGCATAAGCTTTGAGTATCCAGTGAATGAATACAACGATAAAATCAGTTCTCTCTTTTCATCTTCAAATCACTTTATTTTGTCAAATTTCTATCCATATACAACACAACATACATGTATTCAAATTCAAGTGACTTGGGCAAACCGATCACAAACAACGACCATGCCGTGATTAGCATTGGTCTGCTACCAAGCTATCCTCTCAATCAATAATATAACAGCATTCATTCTTCTTCACACTCCCACTACAACATACACTAGTCATTCACACTCTCTCTCTCAGTATGTCTAGAATTCACTAGTACAGCTTCACAAGATATAAATGTAAATGCTCTCACTATTTATAAACCTTTGTTATAAGGAATTCTCATTGTTTGTATTCCTGATATGGCAGATTATAAAACGATATATAAAGCAGATAATACTCTGTAATAGGTCCCTAAATGCTAAATATGACATTTCCAAGTCTGAAAATGTGAAATATGACATTTCCAGGTCTGAAAAATGCAAAATATATTTCTGGATTTGAAAATATTAGATATGACATTTTCAAGTCGCAAAATGCAAAATATGACACTCAAAAGTCTGAAAATTTTCAGTATATTTCCAAGGCTGAAAATGTTTTAACATAACACACAGACTGAAGGAGTGTAATATGATATCAATTATCATGATGATGGCCTGAAAATACTTAATATGATATCAGTGACCCGAAAATACATTTTTACTTTCCTTAAACACTAATCATGAGCTTATGTCCAAGAAGACAGGGCCACTTGTATCATTAAAGAAAAAAATAGAAGAGAATAGAATTAACATCACATGTAACTAAGCACTGAACAACACTTCAATAAATATAACATAAAATTATCAACATAATCAGAGTCACTGAGGTGCTTGAGGTATAGTATATTTCTATAACTCTAACAAACATTAATATGATCTACATTCTTTTATTTTTATTTCCATTATTATGTATTTTCTGAGCTGTATCTGTGACTAGCAGCTGGTTTATAAACCAACTGCATTAAAGTTTATGATTAAAGATTAAGTTTAAGTTTTTTTTTTAAACTTTTTTATCTGATCATGAGGAACTACGTAAACAAAGTGAATTTTGAACGTTGTTTTAAGTCACACTCAACAATTTTGACCCATATGGTAGTGGAAAGAAAGTGGTTAGTGTACCAGGGAAGAGACCACCAGCCTCTGATTCATATGTCTGAATTTTTGAAAAACTAATGGAAACCAAAATCCAGATAAAATGGACAAATGAAAAATATCCAGCAAATTAATATATATTGTCTGAAAAAATCAAGAGTTCAGTAAACAAACAAAATCATTTGGATAAAAATGACAAAGGAAAAATACAACAACCGACTCTTGCAAAATAAATTGGGAGCATAATAAGTGAATGTTTTGATTAAATTCTATACCAAAATAAATAAATAAATGCAATTTGTCTAAAAATTTAAACTGAAAAATATCATCCATTCCATTGCTTTAAGAAACGCATTCCCCGATTAAAAGGTGTAGGGATGAAGAGGAGCAACAACGTCTAAGATGCTTTAACCCTTTCAACCCTACAGGCCACAATAGAATGGTCATAAATAATAGAAAGAGCATACCTTTAAGATACTCAGGGGTGAAAGGGTTAAGAGTTCCCTATGTAATTTGATTGTGTACTTGTTGCAGGTTTGACAATTCAACAGAGGATGTTTACTTCTCCATTGCACCCGATTCCATCTCTGGGTTTTCAGAGGTCCGTGTTTGTCCAATTTTAACCTGATTTGTATATTGTCTCCTAAATCTCCTGAAGATTGATACTTTGGTATCTGTGCTTTTAACCCTTTCATCCCTACGGACCATAAGAGACCTGTCTAAACAATAGAAAGGAGGGTACCATTTATAAATATAGGGTGAAAGGGTTAATTAATAACAGGTGTAATTATTCATAACCTATCATAGGTCTTAAAACTTGACTTTAAGAAGTAGGGTTGATAAAATTGTCCTAAGTTTTGTTATAAGATCTAGAATCTTAAGATGATGATTTAGGACCGTTAACTTTTTGATTAAAATGGACCCCAAGAGTCTACATCTTCCTGTAATGTATAATTCCCTACAGAGATTGATATAGGTTTGGAGTAGATAAAGAAATGTCTCAATCCTTAACTATATTTTGTAATTTATCCAAAAATGAGCCCACAACATTGTGGACAAAATGGCCAAAGATAAAAAAAAAAGAGATTTTGTCCCAACATTGGACAATGTAACACCGGGCAACTCCAGATAGTCTTAAGAAAGGACAACTTGACAGTGGACAACTCCGGACAGATATCACAAAGTAAATGCCTAAATGACAAACACGTATTGCAATTAACATACAAAAGAAATAAAAACAATGATATGACAAGATAAAGAGTTACATCCCCTGTTTCCACAAGGCGACATACCTGAAATAAAATAAAATCTTGCAGAGTTACCTCCAGTACAATCATTTTTGCATGTATTAAAATTTTCAACACATCTGAATCCATGAACTGGAAACTACTCCCCTAATGATTTTCCAAAACAAAATTTGTTCCGATTCACGACAGATTTTCAAAACACAGATGAACATAATAACAATAATGTAGTCTTCAAAGTTGATAAGGAAGATGTTGGTGATGGCGACACAAGAGAACCTGATATACTGATTCACTTGTGCTTTTGGTTAACAAATCTTCGGTAGACGACAAGTCAAAGTACAGATGTGTTAAAACTTCACCTTTAAAAAAATAATCTCTTAAAGTCATCAACTTGTTATGAATAGATCATATATACTGGTACAGCCAATAAACGTAAAGCTTACGTCTCGATCAAGGATACCAAACGGTGATCAATCATATATAAAGGTATACATCTACCAAGTTCAATTGGCACATGTTTACAAACACAACTAGTCGAAATCAAATCATAATGGGGGTGGCAGGCTACCTGTCGACACAAAAATATTACAGCTTCAGTAATGCAAGGAGTCCGTGCAAGGCGATATGCTTTATCTGTACAAACTATTTTTGGAAAGTACACTGTATTGTTTGGGTTTTTGCCCGGACCCGGATGTGCCGATCAAAATTCCCTGAGGGATTAACATATTTAAGAAAATGTGTATCATTTTATGTATTAAATTTCTTTTTCACTAACATATTTACTCAATTCAATAATACATTAACTCCACTTAAATCATTTACCTATAGACCATTTGATTATAAGGGTTTCTATTCATACCCAAGTCAAAAATTTAAAAACACCATGTTACCAACTTGCTCTAAAATTCAGAATATTCATCAATCTCGGAATAATCTTAACTTGGCCTGCTTTATAGCCAATTAGATTCATGATTAGGTAAAGTTGAGAAATATTCCATACATTCAAACATTGCACCTCTGAGTCATTATTCTAAGTCATTAAAAATCAAGGTCTTACCACCTTTCTTAAAATAATGTTTGTACACAATCTTGTATTTTTTTTTTTTAAAAGTGAGCAGGGTAAACATATTTTCTAAGTTATTTAGCTCATTCTCTCCCAGAGATGCAATTGACTGAGCTATATATACTGGATGCTATATTGATGCGAAGATGATTTCATTGATGCTCAAGATCGGATAAGATTGGTTAAATAACTAGTTGCATGTCGTTTTATTTTTAATTAATCAGAGTAGGAATTAAACTCTTACAGAAAAATCTTTGGTGTACATGATGTCAAGGATAAACTGGGTCCTTGTATCTATCCTGGGATAAAGTGCAGCAATAAAGAAGATAGCTTCCATCTATGACAATGTGGAAAAGATACCTAGTCATACAAGTTATGTAACCTTTACTCACTTTACGTTTTTAATCTCATAAAAATCACTCGTTTTCAGTTGTGTTATTTGTTTGGCAATGATCTGTGTGTCACTAGTTTTCATAAATAAACAGCAGACTACAGGAGATCTGAATTGTACGTATTTTTATGTCGTCAGTTTCATAATTGCTGATTTTCCACGTTTGCAGACATTAACGGACCACATTTTCTAGCAGACACGTAAAAATATTTCAATAACAATGCGATTTTAATTTCAAACAAAAATTCTGATTGGACTGTGACATGGGTAGTAGTGCAGTGTGATCCTATAACGAAAGTCCCTAATTTCCAAAGAGGCAAAAATATGGCTAAGGCAGTCATGTTAATGAAGCTAAGGAATGATTTATGTGTAAACCAGGGCCTGAAGTCTTCACATTTACTTAGAACTCAAGTTCAACTTTTATTCTATTATTTTGACTCAACAGTTGTTTTGTAAAACTTCTGAATGTGAATGATTGAACTGGAAACACATTATAATTTTTTCTTTTTCATTCACATAAAAATTATTGTGTCAAATTTATTAGATTCCCATCAAAATGAAAAATGCCTTTAGTATGGTACTAAAAATTTCAGTATGCACTCAAGCTATTTTTCAATATTTCTGAAGTTTCCTTCAAATGAGCAAAAATTTTCATCATTATCTGATAAATAAAAAAGTCCAGTTGCAGCATAGATTTTGTGTACATGTATTTTCACCTTAGACTTATATGAAGCGAGTCAAGTTTGCATCCCACCTAAATTTGGTGATTTCTGGCCCTTTTCACCTATATCCCAACTGCATTATATTTGATGTATTTTCAGTAACCATCTGTAAGAACTGTACTGTAGTGACACCCCCCCCCCCCCCAAAAAAAAAAACCCAATAAAAACAACAACCAAGATCATATAATGATAGTTTTGTCTGTTAAACAGACAACACACAAGGTAAAATAAAATTTAATCTACACATAATCTGATTCTTTAGAAATCTACTATATGCAGTAGTTGAGTACATGTAATGTTCCATTTATCTAATTAAGGTGAAGGCAATCATCATAAGCTCTCGTCACTTTCTATAGCTTGCAACTGGAAATCAACTGACGTATCTTCTAAAGGATCTTCTATTCCATCTGCGAAAAAAAAAAAAAGATTAAAAATCAGTTAGGGCATGTTCAAAGTATGAACATTTCATATACAGAGGCACACTCATTTTGATAAGTTAAAGACACAGGGATATCAGGAATTGCATTTGATGTCAACATTCCGCAAATTTTAAGGTTGGTAAAGGACTTGTTTGCAATTACTTTGTGTTTGTACTTTGTTTCACTAACTGAAATGCTGAGTTACCTGTTTGGTAACGGCTGTTGAGTTGTCTGTACCCGTAAAACAAAGATTTGTTCCTTACATATTTCATTGGAATTTGACTGTGGACTCACAGTGGGTGTAACCCGTCAACGGGGGATGCTGACTCCTCCATGGCACTTGATCCCACCTCCGGATTTCCAGAGGTCCTTATTTCCAATGTCCAGATTTGTATATTGTTTCCTGGATTTTTAAAGATGCAACAAGTTTTGGTTCGTTCCGGAGATTTGCAACTTTTAAGCAGCTTCACTTGGCGATGGTTCCTGCCCAGATTGATTAAAATAACCCCAATGATTCCTGAGATTGCCATTCAATAAACTAAAAAAAAACCACCCAGATAAATCCTCTTATGAGAGGTCACCTGATCTGAGAGACCACATTGCAGTGGCAGAAAGAGTGATCCTTCAAGACACGTTCCACTATACTGTAATATGAGCTTAGTCAAATAACAATGTAAGCAACAAAACAGGTTTATTCAAGATTACAATACAGAAAAGGAAAATACAAGATTTTTTTTATTTCCATCCTACCAAGAATCTGTCACTTGTATGATGTCACCAGCTCTAGGGCCACATATGGTAGAAAATGACACACACCTACGAATTCATTTACATGTGACCCCCAAAACGAGTTTCCTTGGATCCACTATGTGACATATCAGAAAACGGAAGTGATGAGAGATTGGGTTTTAATTAGATTGTCCTAATGGAGTATGTTCAGGATTTCTACTCTCTCAGTAATATCGTGCCAGCTCTGTACATTTGAAAAACAATGAGCAAGGCATGTAACACACACTTGGGGTTATAAGTAAGCAAACAACGTCAACTGACTTACGAACCTGTTTCTTCGAGTTGGGCTAGAGACTCGTCATCCTCAGTGACGTAGCGTTTATCGATGGCTTCCTTGATCTGGTTATTTATTCCCTTTGGGTCCAGATCCATGGCCCATGAAAAGTTCATCAATGCTAAGTGTGTATTACCTAGTTTCTTGTGAACCTGCAAAATAGATGTACCCGCTATGTAAAATGTTTGAATGTAAATCACCTATAGGTATTTAAAAGGATTGATTTTTATCATGGACCATTTGAAAAATGTTATTTCAGGTACGAATGCACCAGATTATTCTTACTATGGAGAAAACCAGCATACGACTGACATCAAAACACTGCTGTGTGTATATCAATTTTTAAATTCTCGTTTTGTTTATGGGTTATAAAACTATCTGAAAGTGATGACAATATGAAAAATAAATTTGTTATATCATCATGGAAATATATGAACAATGGTAAACAAAAGGGCAGACATATCAAAATCTGTTTCTAAATTTGGAGTTTTTTTAGTAGCGAAATTTTCTCAACCTATACATATTATGTAAACGTAAGAATGACACTTTATCCTCTAAACTTCTATTTCATTCCTATTCCAACAAGAAACTGCTAAAGACAGTATGGCCGGATTGCATGAAGTGATATGAAAAATCAGCAAAACATGGCTTTAATTCTTGTTTGAATAAATCAACATATGACAACAATAAAACAAGAGTATCCTAAACCGTACATAATACCCCCGTCATGAATAAATTGTGAAAGGCTTTCACTATGACTGAAATGTTAGTATGTGTTGTATATATTTTTTTCAAGTGCTAGTTTGCTTTTCCTTTTATGATACCAATCACACATATTTGATCCCGAAAAATTCTAGCGAAAACACTGAAAACCAGTCACAAAGGGACATAACTCCAATTCTGGGGAAATTTGAATTACGACAACATAACCCTTATTATATGTTAAACATTACTGCTTGTTGTGATACCATACCAAATTTGAAAGAATTTGAAATAAAAATACAAAAAAAGAATGTTTGTGCATTTTGTTCATAATGCCCTTATTTGGCAATAAAAGGGGCAAAACTCCACCAAATTACTACTTTGATCCACCCTAAAAAATTCTAACCCAAATAATTCAATTGCATGTGCCACAGGTTATCTACTGGCCAAGTATGAAGTCTGTACCTCTATTCATTGCTGAGAATTTGCTTCAACCAAAATATTGATCCCCACTCCATTACTACTTTGATCCATCCCCCAAAATTCAAAGCCATAAAAATCAACTGCACATGACACAGGCAACCTAAAAGCCAAATAAGAAGTTTGTACCTCTATCCATTGCTGACCCCAATTACTGCTTTGATTCATAACCCCCCCCCCCCCCCAAAAAAAAAAATTCAAACGCACATAATTCAATTGCACTTGCCACAGGTAACCTACAGACCCAGTTTGAAGTCTGTACCTCTATCCGTTACACAGAACTTGCTTTAACCCGAAACTTTAACCAAATGCCGATCCCCACCCAATTACTACTTTGATCCACCCTCAAAATTCTAACCCACATAATTCAATTGCCACAGGTAACCTACAGGTCAAGTTTGAAGTCTGTACCTCTATCCAATACCCAGAACTTGCTTCAACTTGAAATTTAAACCAAAATGTTGAGCCTCATCCCAATTACTACTTTGACCTATCCCCCAAAATTTAAACCCACATAATTCAATTGCACTTTCCAAAAGAAACCCACATAATTCAAATGCACTTTCCACAAGAAACCCACATAATTCAATTGCACTTGCCACAGGTAACCTACAGGCAATCTGCACCTCCATCAATTGCTGAGACTTTGTTTAAACCAAAATTTTAATCAAAATATTGATGGACAGACGGACATCGTCAATGTTTAGACCGGACTTGTTTTGCAATATGGCCAAAAATTGACTGTGTTTGGGAAAGAAAAGAGGAAGAGGGGTGGATCTAACTAAATAAATAAATATGTTATGTTATTCACAGCTCAGGTGAGCTATACAGATCAGATGAGATAATAGCAATACCTTTCCAATTAAAAAGTATACAAGAGATTCTTTAGGAACAATTTGCTTTAGCTGCTCCAATTCTGCAAGGGCCTCCTGAAAAAAAAAAAAAAAAAAAAAAAAATATATATATAATGTATGGTGTTAAGCATCTCAATTCCTTCTGCTATGCTATAGTCCAATGTAAATAAATCCCAAGCATTACTCAAAGGTACATCTTTACATCATGATTAGAGAGTGGCCCATCATTTCAGTATTAGCTAGGAACGGGTGATGATGGGTGAGATTGTTAAGCAACTTCTGATCTTAACATAAAAACAGGAAAAGCTGTACATTCTAGAAATTTACATTTAATCCACTATAAAAGCCATAAAAAAAAAATCATCTGGTTCTTGAAAATATGGTTAGGAAGGTAGTATTTCATGTTTTTATTTCCAATCCCAAAAGGGAAGAGTGTAGTATTTCATGTTTTTATTTCCAATCCAAAAGGGAAGAGTTTTCATGTTTTCTTTTGATGGATTCTTTTATACGTGAAATTTCCTTTGAATGTATGGATATGTCATGGTTCAATTGACTCCGAATTAAGACAAAGTCAAAAGTAGGTTGATTTTTTTACCATACATCAATGATAACAAACCCAAGGTAAAAAACTAGGAAGATAATTTCTTTTATTTACTTTAGCCAAAACCAGGAAATCCAAAACATATACAGTGGTAACTTGCCTCGATAAGGAGACCACTTTGATAAGGAGACCACTTTGATAAGGAGACCACTCCACATTTCAGACCAATAAATTTTAATTCTCTTTACAAATAGATAACTAATAAGTGACCATTCTAGTCAGTCAGTTAGGTAGTCGTAATAGGGAGGTTTCAATGTATATAGTTTTACTTTACCTTATGTTTATCACTGGCAAACAGAATAGAAGCTCTATGGAATTTACAGAGGGGATTTTTGGGATCTGTTGCTATAGCTTTATTTAACGTCACAAGTGCACTCTCCGACTTCTGCTGGGCGTGCTGAACCTAAAACAATATACATACATCTATGTTAGAAAAGAAGAAATACAATGGAACCTGTCTTGAAATATCTCTCTCATGAAAGACCACCTGTCTTCTGAGACATTGGTTACATAATCCTTTAAATAAAACCTCTCTCGAGAGAGACCACCTGGCACGAGAGACCACATCGCGGTGGTAGACAGGGTGGTCCCTCAAGACAGGTTCCATTATGCTGTAATATGAGCTTACTCAAATAACAAAGGTAAGCAACAAAACAGGTTTATTCTAGATTACAATATAGGATATGTAAGCGGGACGTAATTACGGACAGACAGACAAACAGTTAGGGGGATGGAATTACAGGCGGGATAGAATTACGGACAGACAGATGATCCAAACACTAGATGCCCCCAGCAGTCCTTTCAGGCCGGGGGGCATAAAAAGTAAATGCAAGAATGTTTTGTTTTACATCCCGCCAAGAACCTGTCACTAATATGAAGATGTCACCACCTCTAGGCAAAGTGCCACAAATTTTGAACTATACATACACAGTGAGGGTTCTTTTATGCGATTTTGATTTAAGACAGAAGTTTGGTCTTCATTCACCTTACTGGATTCCAGATTTACCAATTCCACATCCCCCCAAAAAGACGTGTTATTTGACAAAAACAAAAATACTGCAAATGAATGAAAAACAATATCCTCTCAGATCTATTTTTTTGGGGGGGGGGTGTCATGGGTCATAAAAAGATATGCAATTTTAAATTTTGTTTTACTCAACACTCAATAATAATTTTTCAGGCAACTGGTGACGGCCAGTTTTCATTGGTGAAGAGTACCAGGATACATTGTACCTGGGATAAGACCAACAGCCTTCCGCAAGTTAACCGGTAATTTTTTTCACAGAATCAGTTTAGGTTCCCGTGGTAGTTGAACCTACGCTGACTACAGATGAAAGACTTCATGGTTTAAAAAGTGATGCACAAACACTTGGCCATGGAGGCTCAACAAAGATATTGACAACACTTACTACTCCAATATGACACAGCAAGGCAACACTTTGTGGATTTATACTGACAACACTTACCACTCCAATATGACACAGCAAGGCAACACTTTGTGGGTTTATACTGACAACACTTACCACTCCAATATGACACAGCAAGGCAACACTTTGTGGATTTATACTGACAACACTTACTACTCCAATATGACACAGCAAGGCAACGCTTTGTAGATTTATACTGACAACACTTACCACTCCAATATGACACAGCAAGGCAACGCTTTGTAGATTTATACTGACAACACTTACTACTCCAATATGACACAGCAAGGCAACGCTTTGTAGATTTATACTGACAACACTTACTACTCCAATATGACACAGCAAGGCAACGCTTTGTAGATTTATACTGACAACACTTACCACTCCAATATGACACAGCAAGGCAACACTTTGTGGGTTTATACTAACAACACTTACTACTCCAATATGACACAGCAAGGCAACACTTTGTGGGTTTATACTGACAACACTTACCACTCCAATATGACACAGCAAGGCAACACTTTGTGGGTTTATACTGACAACACTTACCACTCCAATATGACACAGCAAGGCAACACTTTGTGGGTTTATATTGACAACACTTACCACTCCAATATGACACAGCAAGGCAACACTTTGTGGGTTTATACTGACAACACTTACCACTCCAATATGACACAGCAAGGCAACACTCTGTGGGTTTATACTGAGTGCTTTCCTAAAATGAACTTCAGCAAGGCTAAATTTTTCCTGTTTATAGTATATCATTCCCACACCATACCTAAGAGAGAGAGGAAAGCTGTTTTAGTGCAAATCCACATTCAGAGCAGGTTAAAAATTTGCTATCACATGATTTCTATGTCACAATTCCATTCATATGTTAATCTCAGAGTGGTTTACCACAATTTTCTATTCATCATATCCAGACAAGTAGGTCTATACCAATTACTAAAAGAGATCATAACAAGTATTGTTAGTTCATGTATAAATTTTGCATTAAGCATTCTTGTCAGCTGAAATTATTCAACTATGAAACATGCAAACCATCATTTACTGAATGGCGTGCCATTTCAAAAACTACCTAAAACCTTAGTGGTTTCAACCATAGGACACTAAAAACAAAGTCTTCTGTTTCACTTTAATGAATCATTAACAGTATGATACACAGGAGTCCGATAAACATCCTATGATTGATGTACACCTGCCTTTAACAGGTTAACTCTTACAGAGCTTTTATTAACAACAAACACATGAGACCCAAATTAGGAAATGTACTCCGGGTGTTATGTGATCAAGACACAAAATCAAATATTGGATTTGATTTCTATGTGATGTGTTTTTTTGCTCTGTAACTTGTATTGTTGTTGATGTTTGTTTGATTTTTAAAAAAAAGATGGTTGGATGGTTTCTCTGTAATTTTTTTTTAAAACAAATACCTACCACGCATTATAATGACGGGAATCGACTCTTATTGCATTTCTAAAGCAGGACATCGCTTTATCTAATTCTTCTGTGAAAACGTATTCGTGTCCTAATAAAGTGTAGGCATATGCAAAGTTTGGGTCAACCTGAAGAATATAAACAAGAGCATGGTTTGAAGCAGATCATACATCCGTGTTTATCACAGGAGTAACAAAATCATGAAAAAAATAAAAAATATTTTATCAACAATGAGATAAATATGAATAAAGGACAAATGTGTCAAGTTTTAGTATGAGAGAGAGAGAGAGAGAGAGAGAGAGATATGATATCAACTTTACCTGAATGGCTCTTTGAAAAAATTTAATGGCTATGTCGTGTTCTTTTTGTAAACTAAAACAGTTTCCTGTTGCACACCATCCCTGAAATAAAAAAAATTATGAAGCTATAATTATTCAGTAAGAAATGTTAATAATATCAACTTTTTTAACATAATTCTAATAAAATTAAAGTAGTACAGGTGTCCACAAGATTCCTGTGGATGGAATTGTCGCTATGTTGTAAGGATTCGCGAAGGAAAAAAAATATATAGCAAAGTTTGAAGTGCCCTGCCTAGCAGCAATTCTCCATATTTCACAATGTACATTTGAACTACCGACTTTTAAAAAACATCACAAATATTCCTCCTCATATTTCATCAACAGCTGTGTATTCTTTACAGCCATCTCTGTGAGGAAATCTAATCCCCCCCCCCTCCCCCCCAAAAAATTCAGTTTAGATATGAAAACTTGGAAAAATGTTGAATCTAATTTTAAAAAAAATCCAAGATCTGCGTATAAATCATAAAATACAGATCACATATCTTAAATTCTGGTGTGGAATCCCAATTCCTCTATTGAACAAGAGTCCAAACAATGAAAAAGCAATAGAGTCTCACCTTTCTTAATGAACACCTCTATTAAAAGGGCACCTGTCTATTACGGCTAATTTGATGCTCTGTTTTATGTACACTAAGTCTTTTCACTTTGTACAGAGCATCAAAAACTATGTAGGTGATGGGTCACAAATTTTGACTTCTGCTATCTTGACATGGGACCTCAATTTTAATATCTTACCTCTGGTGAATTTTTATCCATATCTGAAAGCTCTTGCGCCAAGGTAGATAACTCCACCTCTCGTTGGAGATGCCAGAGGGCAGTACTGTATATTTCCATTCCTTCAAAATGATACGGCTCTAATAATCTAACTTGTGAAAATATTCTCTCTGCCTGTAGGAAGAAATATTCAAATTAGGAGGCTATCACCGTCAAGACATTCGTATTCAAATACGAGATTTGTTTTAAAAGTCATACTGTTCTAAATCTCAGTAAGAATTTATTAATCAGTGGTTGAATTAAGTGGTGGTCCTGCAGTCCGACTCCAGTAGATTTGCCATGGGACCACTTGAATTTCTTGTGCAGTGGTGTTTTTGCTATTTCCATTTTCTTTGTATAAATATTAGCATATGGGCAATTGAAACTCTAGTTAGGCAAGTGAAATTCAAGATCCACCAGCCCTGATGGGCAGTCTAGTTTTCAAAAGTTGAGTTCAACGACAACAAAAGATGCCACCAGATATTGGAACCTTAATTACGTGGTATCTACCAGCAATGTGTGTTTTTCTTTATGTGGTACTTCTCTTTGTCTATGTTTGATTATTGCAGTTTAATGTCATTTTTAACAATATTTCAGTTACAGCAAAATCTGCTTTAGCAACCACCTGTGTATAAAGACCACCTGGTCACAAAGACCATATTTCTGTTGTCCCCAACATTACTATTTGTGTACAAATCAACCTCTATATAAAGACCACCTCCCTATAAAGACGGGTTTTCTTGTGTTCCTAAGAAAGTCGTTATATACAAGTTTTACTGTATATTATGGTGGCATCAACCTGATGTTCTGAAGGACTTAATCCTATGCAGTGAGGGTTCTTTAATGTGCCAAGCCTGTCCTTGACACGGGACCTCCGTTTTTACTTCCTCATCCGAAGGACAGTAAACTGTCTTGGTACATCTAAGGTGCAACTAGAGTAATATAGCGCTACCCTGATACAAAGACCAAAAAAGAATTAAATATTTACCTTTTGATTATCTGCCATTTCAAAATGAGCTCTTCCCACCTGGCACATGACATATCCAGTGTTATACTGATGAACGGGAAGTTCTTGGAAAAGTTCTATAGCTTTTTTACAGTCAAACTGAGAAAGAGCTTGAACTGCTTTACCCATACTTTGTAAGAGGTGTAAAATTCCGGCTGGAAAGAAAGGAAGGAAAGAAGTTCTGGATTAATCAAATCTCATAATAATCACATATTTTTTTCTTTTCATTTGTATACAACATTAAAACTTATGTACTTCGAAAACTTACATTGAAATTAACAACATTGAATTATGCCATCTAAAATCAATTTTCTGGTTCCAAGACAATAAATTCTTAAACTATGGCATGGTATGTTGGGCTTTTTCATAAGCCATTCATAAAAGACTTTATCAGTCCCATCACTCTCACAACAATTGTCATATGTTATTGAACAAATTTGCAGTTTCAATGATACAAAGCGTATTTCAGATTCAGTTAAAATTTGAATCAGTTATAAACAAAAGAATGCACCCCTCCCCTGGATATGTGTCCCTAATTCTAAATGTCGGCTAATGGATGCCCTTTTAGCACCAAACTTTCATCATACTGAACTGTTCTATTTGCAGAAACTGGATCATTGACCAATAATGCATAACTTATCCATCCCTGAAAAAAAGAACAAAAAAACAATGGACTCTTCTGCAAATCAATGGCATAGCCCTGTCCAAATCTGTCTACAGGAAGAAGAATGCGTTACATTTCAGTGATATTTCCGATAACACTTACATAGAGACTGGTGTTGCATCTGCATTATTTGATTCTGTGTTGGAACTTCTGAATTCAATGATGGCTTTGTGTCTGGGTTCAGATCTACTTTATTATTTTCGTTCAGTTCTTGCTGTGACTTGCTACTCCGCGTCTTGGATTTTCGACCCATGGCTCGTGGACTTTGAAATCTTGTTTTGTTGCTTTGACTTTTGTTATTTTCCTAAAAATCAGGTAAAATTTATATGATAAGGCCAAAAAAAATTAATCATTAGTTTCTCGGACACCCCCGCATAACCAAAGCGGGTTGTGTTATACTGTATCCGAAAATCAAGCATTCAATTGACCAAGATGTAGATCAGTGTTAAGTTTAGTTACTATGTGAATGAACTTCTGTGCCGGTGGTAAAATAAGTTTATTATCGACACAGATTGTCTGTGGGGCATGATTATTCTTGAATGGAGTATTATTGGAGGATATAGAGAAAAGTGCAATGTAAACAAACTGTTTACGTGTGTTACAGATGGAAATGTAGACCTTGGGAATTAGGCGTATCCAGCTCGGCGGTATGAGGAATTGCCAAAACGGCACTAATTTACTTAATTGGCACTAGAAGTTACCGAATCGGCACCTTTAATTATTACTTGTTCATTTTTTCCCACAAAATATATCATTTTAACAATAATTTTATTGATTTAAAAGTAATATTTCGACTATTTGTGAGTGATATGTTCATTTTCAAATGTAGGATACAGAGGCCCGTTTTACTAATGTTCATTTTAAGTCTGTCTTAACTTGCTAGTTGAACTTGGGAAATTGTGCTTTCAACCTCCCACTCTCAGTGGTCAACACAACTGTGGATTACTTTGTTTCAGTGGAATAAAGAATCATATAACATTAATGTACATTAGTATAGACTTGCACACCAATGTTGAAATGGACCCCTGTATATTACATTTCAATGAAACATCAGAAATGTATTTGAATTAATCCTTTCAAATTAATCATATTATTGTTAAATGAATATATATATATATATTCTTTCTTTGAAAAAAATTAACAAGTTACAATTCAAGGTGCCAATTCCACAATTCGTCATACCTCAGCATGGTACGAGTCATATTCTGTAAGTTTTGTGGAAATTAGGAGAAGTAAAAGTGAATGTACCCGTAACGTTATGAAATCTCTACGAGTAAATGATGTTGTGTCTGTCTTTGGGAGGTATACAAGATACCACATAATCTGACAGCCAGAACAAAAACGAAAACCTTCAAGAAAATGATGATAATGATTGTGACTCCCAACATAGTTCTGATCCTGGGAGTAACTTGATATGTACAAAACCTATTGAGGTGCCTTACTTCAGTAGTGCTTGTTTCAGAGGTATTTGTTTTTACTGTGGTACTGATGATAATCTCCACAAGGAGACTGGTTCTTACCCTGTATGTTCTGAGTGCTAAACAAAAAGTGCCCCTTTAAAAAGGAAGCATATAATGGCGTCAGAACACGATAAAAAGAAAAGAAACATACATACATTATGCCATGGTACAGAGAATCGAGCATTGGACCCTCCGCTTGTAAGTCAACGCTCTTACGTACTGAACCATCATTTACGGCTCACTTCTTCAGAGACTTATCTATAAGAGATGCAATGATAATGCACTGCTTCCAATGGCCATTGATCTATGGAAAGATCCATCTCTTACCTTTACTGAACTTGAATTATTACTGCCAAACAACCGTGAACTTCTGCGTACTGGAGGAGGATTATTTTGTATTCTGTAAAAAAAACACCAAGAAAACGATAGACCAACATATACATAAATATATATCAGGCACCTACACATTGAATGGTGAAAATCTTGAAAGATGAAAAAGGATAAAATCAATACCTTTGAATACTATAAATTGGGAAACGTTCAGAAGTAAAGTTAAAGCAAATCTATGAAAAGGGAGGTTTTCATTAGTTACATACCGGCACGAAGATCAATTAGGATCTATCACCATGTTGTGGGAGAGTCAAGGGAATCGCAATCTGAGTGACCTAAATTTCAATCTGAGTGTCTTGAATCTTAATCTGAGACCTAAATTTCAATCTGGGAGACCTAAATCTCAAACTTGGTGACCTAAATTTCAATCTGAGAGACCTAAATCTCAAACTTGGTGACCTTAATCTCAATCTGAGTGACCTGAAACTCAATGTGAGTGTTCTTATTGACTTATTCATGATAATTTTTGCCGAGATTGAGATTTCTTTGTCTCTACAGTAACATGGCATTTGATGTTTTTTTCCCTCACATTTGTACTTATCTATATTATTATCCGAATCATTCTTCCAGTCAAAGGGAGGTAACTTGAATAACTAGAAGGGAATGCATAAAGAAATAGCTGAACAAAAAATTAATTACAGGTGTTCAACTTCAGAGCGAGTTAACTATATCTGTGAAGTCTTGCTGGATTCCACTGAAAAATGTAGAAGTTATTCCGACAAAATTATGTCAATAGATGGTTGGACAAGCACTTTCTAGTATACCATTCCCAAACTTTGTCGAAGGGGGTGGGGAAATAAAAAGATTACAGAGACATACCCTGAGGGTTGTTCCCTTGTGTTGGCTGAATTACTGTAAACTGAGAACACTGGTGGTTTTGACATCGGCAGTTGATTCTGACTCCGTCGTGTTACTGTCTGTAACGAAAGTCATCAAATACAATACGATCCTGAATTTAGCTGAGCAGTTAGTAACTTAATATAACAACATACAAATATTATAGAAGCACCTGTTGAGAAACAATATTATACAGTAATTGAATGTTGATGAGGTTGACACCTTTATTTATAAACCCAGAGGAAGTCGTGTTAACTGAGAAAAAATCCTTAGGTGAATATTACTTTCCCTGGGGTTTATAAATTAAGGCGTAGATCGATATCTTAAGTCAACAACTTATGTTATCTGGCAAATCTATATCAAAGAAATACCACACATGGAACAAGTATGTTTGCAGCCTTGATTTTATCACTACAGTTACAAGGAGAAGAGGGACCTCTGTGACCGAGTGGTAAGAGAATCAAGCTTTGAACCATAGTCTCTTACTTAGAGTCAGTGCTGGTTCCAGACTCCATAGAACCTGACCAGATTTACTGAGAAATCTTGCCAGCTGTCTCTTCCCAGTTAAAAAACTGGGTGCAACCATATATATTGCACCATATTTACATTTCCCACAGCAGTCTCCCATATAACCAGTGTTAATCTGGACGGTGTTCACATCTGCTATAAATGAAGTTCCTCATATGACGCCACATAAATGATGTAACTTCATTCATAACATGACGTCAAACCAAGATATGTCATTCAGTACTGTTCTACCTTGAACTTCGCTGATCCATTATAATGAGACTGATCAGGTGTAAGGCGGGGCATTCAATTCCATTATTTTGTTTCTCAATTTGAGAACTTTGACATGTAAATATAACAAATAAAGGCTTGTCAGAGTGCATTTATTGTTAATATGGAAGCTGTTAGGGTGACTGACAGATAAATATTCATGGTGCCCGAGTGGGTGCCATTCTATTTATCGATCACCCAAACGGCATCCATATTGACAATAAATGCACCCTGACGAGCCTTCATTCATGAAATATATCAGCAACTAGAAATCTAAGAGTCACGTAATAAAACATTTTGTAGGCAGGGGAGGTAATTCTCAAGATATGTTCAATCATAAAACACGCATTACACGATGAAAATTATTTATGTATTAAAGTAAAAAAAGCAAAAGAAATTATCAAAAGACATTTGCAGAATAACGATACACATAATTACATACAAATTCTTGGTTTTAACATAATCAAAATCAAGATATTTTTAATCAAAGTGAGTCCTCTGTTGACATTTGGACTAACCTTTTTGGGAGCCCTCATATCTAGCATGTTGTTACTATCAGTTAAAGCGGCTGGCGACGGGGTGATGAAGGGTATCCCTGGCGACGGTGTAATAAAAGGTAAGCCAGAGTGTTGAGGTTCATGTGGGCTTGGTGTATCGAGTGGCATCAGACCAAAGCTGAAAAAAAACAAAACAAGTGCTATAGTTTATACAACATTAATTACTGACGTCTGGCAGCTTGTGATATAATGTAGTTTTACCTGATGGAGTTAAAAAAATTTTCTTGACAATTAATACATAAATTATCAGTTTTATCACAGTGGCATGTAAGCATGTAATCTTGATTTTTGAGACTGATATACTAACAGTTTTTTAGAAAAAAATATATTATCTCATAATTTAATAAAGAGAAAACTAACCTTGGTGTCATTGGACTAAGGAACAGTGCTTTACACAGCGTACCTATCACCTGGGGTTGTTCGTTACTCATGTTATCTTTCGGTTTTGGTTTCCGTTTTGTTTTGGGGCAGTTTTGAGGCATGTCGGTAATGTTTTCTGGAGTGACCGACAGCGAGTAAGAGATCACATTCTGTGGCTGTGGTGTCTGAAACAAATCAACGTTGATTGTGAACCTCAATTACCTATCGAAGGCAACAAGAAGTGTAAGAAAAATTCAAAACAAATATAAACTATACTTAAAAACATAAACTATACTTAAAGACCCAAATCATGAGTCCCTGACACAATTTTACTAGCTTTCCTAAATAACATCTGGTCAAGGTAAATCTTACCTGAAGTCGACCTTCTTGTACTGTAACACTTTGAGTGGCATCAGAGACAGGGGTCAACACGTCAGTTATGTTTAATATCGGTGGCTGCACCTTGAAGCCTACGTTAGTCGGTATCTGATTCAACTGTGTTGTTGGTGTGGACTGTGAGTGATTGGGAACATGAAAGACACTGGAAGGATCACTTTTATCACCTGAAAACCAATCACAATAAAAAATACCTTAAAAGTTTTTCTTGCGTTAGTAATTCTCACCTTATCTGTCCGTAGTTTTGCTTGTGCATCCATACTAATTTGATTCTAATGTCATTTACTTCACAAAACCATGCACCTAATGTTATTTCTTCCTTTAGGGAGGGAATCAAATATGGTCGCATAACCATATAGCAATCCTTGTGTTTTAAGATGTGACATTTTTTTTTAATTGACACTGCTGTCCACACACATTACAACCAATTGCCTGCTCCCCCCCCCCCCACTTGAGTCTGCCATTTTCATGACGATGAACTTATCAGGATCACCTAAGCATTTTACTTAAATATTCATGGGGATAACTTTCAAGCATTTTATTAACCAATACCATAATCAATGAAAAGAGGAAAGGAACTACAATGAACCCAAACGATATCATCCTGCAACCATATTTTTTGGTGTTCAAATCGGAATACTTATTTTCCATGATTTTACCACAGAAAATACAGGCAAATACAGAAGGTAAACAGATCTTTTATAGAAATACATTTGGGAGAGTCTTTTAAATCCTGTCAAGAATTTTTCACCTATATTAAGATGTCGCAAGCTTTAGGTGAAGTGCTACAAATTTTGGCCTGGGCAGTTGCTGTGAAGGTTCTTTCGTGTGCCACGCCTTCCATGACAAGGGACCTCGGTATTAGTTAGCATCCAAAAGACCTGTAACTTTCACTTTGTGTGCTGAGCGCTTGTCAAAGGAACAATCACCACCATTTGTTTTAATAATACATCATTAGTATGCCCGGGGAATCTAACCCCAGACCTCTGTTTGCAAGTCTGACTCTCCTTCACTACACTACCACAAGCGGTATCAAGTTGAAAACATATACTCATACAATAATATTAATATGTTACTTAAAAATATGCAAATATGTTTAACAGAAGGTATGAAATATAATTATATCTGTGAGATACATTTTCGTTTTGTTTTTTTAAACATTGAATTTTTGTAAATGACTTACCTAGAGAGCACAACTTTTCAAATGCTGACCACAACAGTGGATTGATTTTTAAACACTTTTTGTAACATTCTATGGCTTTTTGCATTCTTTCAGTTTTGCTGAAAAAAAAAAATTATACAAAAATTCCAATTAACAGATCTCTGATTTTAAGTTCTTTGATACATGTGTAGGACTTTTATGATCTGAAAAAAAAAAAAAAAACCCAGAAACAGAGTTTTTGAAATTCATCGGTCTTACCAGAAAAACCGGTGAATTTTACAAAAGTCCGGTGAAATCTATCTGATAGCTGGTCCAAATGACCAGTAATTTTCCATTTCATTTCAATTATGTATATATACAGACCAATAAAAAATTTTCTTTGACCAGTGAAATTCCTTTATTCACTGGTCCCGTTGACCAGTAATTTTTTTTTAATTTCACAATGTCTGTAGATACACCTTTCTAATACCGTACCATTAATGGGAATGGGAATAGTGGCTTTGAAAGCAGGTAGATTAATCACATTTATGTCAAAAAGTCCTGGAACTAATTACCGCTGCCATTTATAGACTAGATACAGTCGAACTTGTTTTGAAAGACCACTCTCATGAAAGACCCACTTGGTTACTGTATAGCTGTTTAATTTCACGTGGAAATTTTTTTTGTGTTTTTCTGAAAGAAACGTATTCATGGGTATCAAAATTTCACGCAAGATTAATTATGAACTGTCTTTCTGATACTTCAGAAGTATAAGGTATTATATTCATGGGTATTTAATTTCGCGATATTTTCATTGACCGTGAATATAGCGAAATTAAATCCCCTGCTAATAAAAGCTACTATACAGTAATTAAACCTATAAATAAAACCTCTTTTGAGAGACCACGTCTTGGGAGACCTTATTTCAGTGGCACATGCGGTGGTCTCTCAAGACTGGTTCTACTGTATTAGTTTATCCTTGATACATATTGTTTTGATATGATAGATACATTTTTTTATTTAGTACTGATACAATTTACACGGAAGGGAATCAGGTGGCTTTGAAAAATTCATGCCATCGTGGAAATATAGCAACAAAGGATAAGATTGTTCGAGACTTTTTGGGGGGCATTTACGTACCTGTACATAGCACCTAGTAAAGAGAAGACATGACAGGACATGCTTCCATACTCTGTCTCTAGCTCATCCGGAGTTTTGTTTTTTGTGTATATATTGCCAGCTAATACTTCTTCAGCTTCCGACAATCTGTTCAAAAGAATGAAATAAGAGTTGCTGTACAAACAATCCATCTGATTTTTTTTAATACTTAAAGTGGAGTTAGTTGTGTTTTTATTTTTCAAGAAAAATCCTTTCCTTTTTTTACTTCTTAGACTGATATACAATAACTAAAGAGATATTGACACAAGCATAAACATTCTTTAATTCCTATATATTAAGTGAAACTTGCTTGAGAAACCCAGTTTTTAGTTGATTAATTCACCCTTACTATTTTTGTTTACAATTTCCAAAATTGTCCAATTTCCTATACTTCATGTCCTTGATATACGTTATATTTTATTCTAATTGTTCAATTTGTTCAAATAAACTATGTTTTCCTTGCAGTGATTTTTTTTAATCTTCAAATAGTAAAATATACAATAAAACACCTAAATATTATAATGAATCTATATATTTTAAGTGCATTTTATAGAAGTACCAAATTATTCAATTTATCGATATATCGATATTTTTTACTGATCGATATATCGATATTTTTTTCTTACTGATATATCAATATTTTTTACTTATCGATATCTAGATACAGAATTTCTCATCAATAACAGCCCTATTATCATGATTTAAACCATAACTTTGTTTTTCAGGTATGAAATCAATACTGTATTGCAATACAGTATTTCTTGGATATATCCCTAATATGCGTGTTTGGGAGTCTTAGAAATTTATATCATTTGTCCGATGAAAGCACGGCTGGCTTAGTGGATTAGCCAATGTAGCCACTGGCTAATCTATTCTACCTGAAATGGCTACAAAAGACTAAAATTAGCTACAAAAATTTTCTTTATTTATTCATATTCTGAGACACTGAAAAAACTAAAAGAAATCATTTGAAATACTCGTGTACGGATTTGGACACAAAGATTTCTTCAAGCCCGATCCTTGACAAATGATAGAGCTGATGATTGTTGATCCCTTTGAAATATATTTTTACGCCACAATAACAATTTTTTAGTCATACAGTGGCGGCCACTTTTAATAGTGGTGGAGGCTCTCATATTATTTTGTGGTCTTAATCAGATCTGGTTCCAGCGGGACTCGAACCAGCGCTATCCAGAGGAAAGAGACTTCACTGTTGAAAAGGCAATGCTCTACCCAATTGACCACAGAGGCCCTTTCTGTTGTTTCCAGATGTAATAACAAACTGAACTGATGTTTAACAGAAATTAAACGACCGCAACTCACTTGTTGATTTCCATACAGCACCGTGCCATGAGGAATCGGCACTGAGGAGTGGGACTATCATGTTTCTGTAGTAAGGAGTACGCTTGGATTAATTTCCCTGCTCTATAATAGGCTGTGGCCAGGAGATACAAGGCATCATTGTTGGAAACTGAAAAATAAGAAATAAGATGCACAATTTCAAATTGTAACATTTTTCATAGGTTTGCAAAGATGAAAACAATGAATGGAGATAAGGGAGGCATATGGGTTTCTTTATGACAATTCATAATTGGGAAAAATTAAGAATTTTATGATATATTTACAAAAAAAAAAGGATTCCTCTTTTCGGAAGAAAATAATCATCTCTGTAAGTATAAATGAATAGTAAGTACAATAACTTATAAGCATAGAAAATGGTACAATTATGAAAATGAAAGTTGAGCTTGAATGTTTACAGCATTTGGTGGTGACAGACTCTGGACTTTCAATACTAGAACTCCAGTCTAGGACATTCTCTCTCAGGGTTCTGGGGCCCATAAAATTGGGAAAAGAATCAACATTTTCCTGCACATCGAGAAAATTTATTTGGATTGTATAAGCATTAAATGTAATTGTAAAGGAAACCAAAAATAATTGATTAAGAACATACCCTCTGCAAAAAGTCTTTCAGCCAAAAAGATGGCATCTGCATACGCATAGTGATTCAAAGAATCCCAAATGGCTGCCTGCAAATTGAAAAAAAAAGACAGATTGATGGTAGGTCAATGGAATTGAAAGTTATGAAATAAAGTATACAAACTTGTACATATACCTGCAAGAATTAACATGCAGCTAAAACAACTATGCTCTAGTGTATACCAGGGGTCTACATTAAGGGATTTTTTTCACTTGTCCCATCGGACAAGTAATATCAAAATGTAACTTGTCCAAATCACAAATCCACTTGTCCGAAATATACAAAGAAAAAATTCACAGAATTAAAACCATATATACATGTATTTTAATATTAAAGTAATAATAAAAATCAAAGGACAGAAAGTCCTGAAAGGCAAGTCCTTTGTCAAATCTGAATTGGTGAATTTTTAAATGAATACATGTATATATCTGTACGTACATGCAGTTACTGTTTAACCTGGGAATATACATCCTTGATCTACTAAAATCAGAAATTAGTATAGGCTGCCGTATACCATGGTACATCTTTAAACCAAAACATTTATTTGAAATATAAGAAATTAGTGGATGCTTATTTTTTATTATGCATCAGTAGAAATTTATACACCGCACCTGTTTTGAAAGTGCGCACGCAAATTTTTTTTTCAAGATTCGGGTTCGATATTGCCTTTTTTAAAAATAATTTTAATCTTCGGCCATGTGTTTCCGTTCTTGTCCTCCATTTTTTACGATGACTGTCTACATATTTTCCATGTAGGGAAGCATCAGAATAATCAAACCACCATGAGACGTAAGCATACAAAACTTAATAGAAATTATATTTATAGAATCTTTAAGCTTATCTCTTGATCAAGATCATGGATCAAGACTGAATCTAATTAAACTGCACAGATTCATTTCAGTGTTCAGTTGTTTATCAGTGATGGTCATCCGTTTCGTTAGGAAGAATTTCTGTACCGATTTTAAACATTTTCAAAAATTTTATCAAAGGAAAAAATGCTTAAAATCAAGGAAGAAATTCGGCCTTCAGTTTCGCCAACTGCTTGATTTTAGATATGAAGTATGAATACATAATTATAAAATTTTATAAAATTCTTCGAGTTTACCTAATTTCTGTGGAAATGCTGGGTAAATTAGGGAATTTTATATGCCCCAGCTGGGGTATATAAAATTCTCTAATTTTAACCAGAGTTTCCACAGAAATTACAATTTTACTCCGCATTTCCACAGAAATTATCAATATCTAACATACATCTTGAAGACATAAGCCTGCCTAACATAAACAAATAAAGACATTTTTTAAAAAAAAAAAATCACAAGTTTCCACAATATATCAATCCTAATGTGTATTTATATGATTCTCTATTATTGACATACTGTTTTTTGTTTCATGTACATGACTATCTTTAACTGTACTATTAGTGAAATGCAATACAGAAATTGTGCATCATTGAAGAATATTCTTTGTGGCAATTTCACTTATATCAGATGAGTTTTTCCAGTGGTTTCGAGTTTGGATGGATTTAGTTAACAGTTTATAGCCAACATAAATGTTTACAAAATATTCTCTAAATTATATACTCCACATAACTTTTTTGTAGTCAATCAATGACAAAATTTGTCATTGTTACAGAGTCAGTCTTGACCATATTCCATTTCACAATCCATAAATATCATTTTACTTGTGTTTTACAACTTAAGAAAATGTCCATGATTTCTCTTTTAGTATCTTCTACTTTTGAATTACAAATCTGAAATAAGTCCTTATTTTGTGGTTTTAACAGGAATCAAATTTTTTGTAAGCTATTTATTGCCCAAAATATTCACATTATTGGGTTGTCAGAGTTAGGGCCCTGGTGTCAGCCCATTTACATAAAGACATATTACTACAATTAAAGTATACATTTCAAATGAAAATATAAAATGTTTTATTATTTCTGTTGATCTTGGCATTAATGAGGTATAACCTTATAAAATTGTGTAATGAAATTTGTGTGCAGAAGTTAAACATATATATGCTTTTTGAATTGATACAAATATAATTTTACTTTATTTATTTTGTTGAAGACCGTAGGCAGAATACATGTGGAAACAATTTCTCAGTACACTTACCCTATTGCAAATCTAACAGGAAGATTATTTCCCTTTCACTTTCTTTCAAAACGATTTTCGTGATTTACAAACCAGAAATTTGATGGTCAGTTTAGTATTTACATGTGTAGATCACAGTAATGTATTGGATAAACCAAAATAAAATGTTAATAGATTTCATAATTAAATAATCTACATGAAAATTTGCATTAGTAAAATCAAAATTACGAAAATGATAGAAAATAATTTCGTTCGGTCCCCATTTTTATTGCTTCGGTCCAATTTCAATGAAATTTGAAATAATAAAATTTTAAAAAAAATTTCGATCGTTCGATCAAAAATCTGAAAATGAAATCCCAAAGAACTACAAATCAAATTGGTATGGCCTAATATTAATAATAATTGTTGGTTTTATATAAAACAAAGAAGAAAATAACATAAGTGACAAATATTTCTGTCGCATGGTTGTAGATCAATCAAGACTTTCAACAGCTTTAAAAAATGTTGCATTATTCATTTCCCTTTACTCCCTAATTTTTTAAAAGAAAAATGTTCGTTCAACAACCTTAAAATTACATTGTTATTTGGTATGTAAAAGTAGTAAATAAATGTAGATAGATGTCTCAAATACGAATTGGGTTAAAAAATTTAAACATCGGGTCGAACTGATTTAAAGTCGGAACACCTGTGTCCTCAGCACAACTTTTTTTATGGTAAGATAACGGTACATCTTTTTTTTTGGTGCCGTTTTATGCTTCATTTCATTTTTGAATATACATGCGAAGTCCTATTATTCTTTTTTACTTCTTTCTTTTTTAAACATTAAATCTTTTTTTACAGTGCACTGACAAAGCTGAAGAAAGAAAAAGCAAAAAAAAAAAAAAAACAAACAAAAAGAAAACAACTAAAACAAAAAGAAAACAACTAACAGATATAATACATAACTACATTCGCAAGAATTTTGTGGCGTGATTACAATATGAAACAGAACCGATTTTGCTTCGTTTCGTTTTTAAATATACATGCAAAGTCCTATTATTCTTTTTTACTTCTTTCTTTTTTAAAACATTAAATCTTTTTTTACAGTGCATTGACAATCTGAAGAAAGAAAAAGCAAACAAAACAAAACAAAAACAACAAAAAGAAAACAACAAACAGATATAATGCATATAACTACATTTGCAAGAATTTTGTGGCATAATTACAATATGAAACAGAACCCTGAAATGAACCAACCAAATAGAAAAATTACTGATTCGAGCTCATATCTCTGCTGCTTTATAACAGTTTGTGCTGAAACTTTAAACATAAACGTACCATGCATTACAACATTACATATTGTCATAACTATCAATTATTTCCACATGAAATATCCATGGAAAAGTGATTATCAGGTTTTGTGAGGTATATGTCTCTTGGAATTCCACTTCTTCGGTTTCTAAGCAGTCAACTATTGATAAATACTGTCTCATACCACGTGGGTCGAACAATAATATATTTGCTATCGGATTCATTGTAAAACAGAATTAGTAATTACAGTTGACATCAAATTATTGTTAAGCTTCAAATTATGTCTTAACTTATGATTAATCATAAACTACTCAGCAATGTTCTCTGCTGGTTTGGTTCGGCTATTGGCGTACCCTTTTTACACCATTTGAAACGAGAAAAACGTTATATTTATTGTAATACTTAAAATATGTCAACAATATATGGTGCGAATACAGCAACTAATGATCTACGTTATGTTTCAGCGCAAACTGTAATAAAGCAGCAGAGATATGAGCTAGAATAATTTTTCAGTTCGGTTGATTCAGTTCAGGGTTCGGCATACCCTTTTTACACCATCCCTATATTTTATTTTTTCAGAACTTAAATAATCCATCATTTTTATAAAGTACCAGACATACAAAAAGAACTAGAAAATTCACTTTTGAAATCTATTGTGAAAACAAAGATGTGAAATCAGTACCCATAACAGCTGAACACTTACAGAGATCTGTTAACCTATTGGGGCAGCACAATTTACCCAAAAAGTCCCCCAAAACATCCAAAATGACCCCAAAACACATAAAATGACCCCCAAAACACACAAAAACATTTAAAACGTAGCAATTTTAGCAATCTCATTATAATATGATAAATATTTTTTATGACTGTAGATGTTTTTGACTTTGATAATGCTGTTTTATCCAATTTCACGATGTATTTCTGAAACCATAATATAGTCAGCATGACATTTTAAAATGTACCAGAATGTTACTTATATGGGACGGTATAGACATTTAATACATATGTAATCATCATTTTCCACATTACGTAGAATTTTTATAATATAAATTTGACAAAATATGAAAAATATTTCAGGAATCGTGAAAGCAAATAATTGAAGAAGACCGATTTGGCTCTTAATTTTACTAAATGACAGTGTCCGTAAGTTCCATGAGAAGTGATAAATGTTGATTTTTTTTTAATTTCTAGCTGTCTATGAAATACTTATACAGAAGAAAATGCATTTAAAATGATTATTGATGCAAACTTATTTCAATTTAATTGTTTTGGGGTGTTTTTTTGGGGGTGTTTTGGGGTAGTTTTTGTTTTTTGGGTAAATCGTGCCGCCGAACCTATTGTACTGTCAGTCAGACTCAGTGTCAATGCCAATGGATGAGTGTTGATTTCACAGATAGAAACAAAGTGCAAGTTGTCTGTGCTTCAGTAATGTATAAAACAGGACACAGAGGAATTGTTTTGATATATCTACCAATATAACCAACTGGTATCTTACAGTGCGGTACTACAATCAAATTATCTTGAATATGTCTCTTAGCCCCACTTTTCTTTTCATCAAAAATTTACCAAATTTTCTGTTACCAATCATATCCAATGTAACGACAATAAGTGCCACCAAACTGTGTTATTTATCGCACCAGACGATTTCGGTTGAGTGTTTTATGGAAACCATAGGATTATACTTTAAACTGTTACCTTGACTGGTTCTTGAAGCAACATATTCGTCGTATTACTTCAATGAAGACCTAATGTGTACATCGTGATTATTCAGTGGCCGCCATTTACTTTAGTGACCTCAGTTTTGACTGGCAGTCACGTGACGATCGGAAGGGGGCATAACTCCGAATACTTCAAGTCTGTTCAAGTTGAAAATAGGTAAATACAGTTGTTATAACGACAAGATATAAACAAATTGTCAATGACATTTTAATCTAACTGTTCATTAATTTTGGAAGCCAAAATGAAAATACGATAAACATTCATCATTATGGAAATCGAAATATCGTAATAAATTGTTAAGACCCGGTTTTGTTTTGTTTTTTTTGGGGGGGAGGGGGGTGAAACTACAGACACACTCACGGGACAAACGTAATGGAACGCTATCATTTTTACTATATATTTCATATAAAACCACATTAAAAAAAGATATATTGTGACGCTATTTCTTATCACAATTCAATAGATTTTTCACCATTAAACAGAGAATGTTTCCAAGCCCCATTGATAATTTTGGTATAATTTGATTTCTAAATTGTAATTTCAAACATTTGGCAAAAAAAAAAAAAATAATAATTAAAAAAAAAATAAATAAATAAATAAAATAAAATAAATAAATAAATAAAATTAAAAAAAAATTAGAACTCACGATTTTACTTACCCATATAGTGAATTTTCATCACAATACTTCAATATTCTGTTTGAATAGATAAATCTTTTAATTTCTAATTTAGAAACAAAAATTCAAAATATATATAATGAAACTAGATTCAATTCTTTGTTTAACAGTGAAAATTCTATTAAAACACAATCAGAAATGGCTTTGCAATATTTTTTTTTTTTTAGATATGTGGTTTAATATGAAATATATAGTAAAAAATTACTTTTGTGCCGTGTCTGTAGAGTAATTTTATAGAGATATATAGCCTTCTCTTACAACACAGACGAAGTAGATTAACTTTTGATAAAAATATAAAATAGACATATCTTATTCTACTGTTTACTTATTTACTTTAAAGTCATACTCCATCCTGCATTAATCACCAATTCAAATGGCTAAAATCTGTTTTGTTTGTGGTTTATTTCGGCGACGATAGCCCCAAGTTATCTTTTATAGGCTATGCGGGACATGTGTATGTAAGCTAACTGCACAGGCCTATATCAGTGATATATAAACGTTTTTAACTTGATGAGAAATTTCAACTTAAAGATAAATGCATGTAGTCGAAATAAATTTATTTTGCCCATTGAATTTATCCCCGAGACAAAACCACACCTACAACACTACAAAATATTATTTAACAAATCATCAACGCCTAGAACGTCTAGATCTAGCATGCCGACTTTGGACCACGTGACAAAAAATCCCACTTCCTCCTCAAGGGGATAATTGTGGAGGGTACATTTTTTTCTGAACGATCCAAAGTACAATCACTGACTAGGCCGAACTTTCTGCCCCGATTTTTTGTGGTAAAATCCTGATTTTACCACAAAAATCGCTTAAAATTTGGCCTAGTTATCAACAAGAGTTTTAAAGCAAAAATTACATGAATGTATATAGAAAAACCTAAATAGATGTACATAGTTAAGAGTAAGAATAAATGTACAGGCCTACATTTCAGATTTGATAAAAGAAAAAAATGTATTGTTAACGTCAATTTGATCTTTCATTGATTTTGCTTTCATAAAATTTCATTTACTTTTTTTTCTTTCTTTTAATCTAAAATAAATTAAAATACTATTCAATTCATTTTGTGCCTTGTATCTTAAGTTGAAATAACATCGCGTTATTTTTGTTTGTTGCCACATGCTGCGTATTATAAGGGGATCCATGGTCCATGTATGGGGATGGGACGTACTTAATATTTACAATTTACCTATAATAATATTTGTAATTATCAAATTTACAAATTCTTAATGTAACATTTATACCGGACGTTTTGTAAGTTCTTTATATAAACTATATCTGATACAATTCATGCGAAAAAAATGTCGAATTACGGTATTTTATTTTGTGTAGTATGTTGTTTTAATTCTATGTAATTCTGTTTAACTCATGAATAACCAGAAAGAAAAAAAAATAATAATAACATAAAAATTTTGAACGTACATTAGGCTATTTGTGACAAGAGAGTAGTGAAATGTGGGTTATCTAGCTTGGAGTATTTCAGAGCAAACCATTAAAACAGAAATACAAATGTATGTGAATAAATCATATAGATTCTGAGTCACCACTAACTACTTTTCTGCTCCATGAATCTGTAAGCGATTTTTATTGCTAAAATTTGTCTTTAGCTTCTCCCAGACCCCGGCCCCGGTTATATTGAAACCCCGTTCACGGCCACGGAGCCATATTAGCTCTATTGACCAGGTACAATACAAGTTAGGAATTACTTTATCAAAAATTTACTCAACTCAACTGGAAAATTTAGTAGATCTGCACTGAATGGCTATAAGCATTTTTTGTTTCAAAGATAAAAGTTTTCGAGGTAAGTTTATCTGAGTTGAAAAAAGTAAAAGAAAGTTTAAAAATAGCATGTCTCTTTAAGATGGTAACAAAACCTCTCACTGTTACCCGTATTCGTCTCTTAAAGAGGAATGTTTTCTGTAAAACAGGCAATGAATGACTCTTTATTGAGAGTATAAATATAAAATATGAAAGTCAAGCAAATTTCGGATGACACCAAAAGCCCGAGGTTCCGTACCACGGGAAATGTCATCGAGACGACAATATAAAGCGTACCAGTGTGAATATAGACCGCAGTTCCTTGCACGAAACTGGCAGTCCGCAATTTTCAGACTGCAATTCGACCTCTGGGTGCAAGTTGTTATAGGCAGCTCCATAGCGCGCCATTTCAAATTTAACCGCCACCAGAATGCTGGCTTCTGATTGGTCAATTCAAATGGCGCGCTTTGGAGCCGCCTGTGCCGTCATACCAGAAGTGCGTCATACCGGAAGTGAAGTCATGCCGGAAGGGCGTCATACCGGAAGTGAGGTCCTGTTGTTATAGGGCCAATCGTTGAGCTTGGAGGCGTGTCTATGACCGGAAGTGGAAGGTTGTGGAGGCGGCCATCTTGGATAACAAAACATTGAGAGCCTTCGTTAGAAGAGGTCGGGGTCATGAGAGGTTACGAGAAGTCAACGGCTAAAGATAGAAGTTGGGTTTTTTCAGTTTTGGGCTGAGAGTGAATCTATTTTTAGAACCTAAACCTTGGGGTTTTCCCTGGTTGGAGTGAAATCAGCAGTAGGTGTCACCACAGTAGTTGACGAGAGTTAACGAGAATTGACGAGAGTTGCTAATAGGCGATGGGTTTTCCTTAGTTTTGAGGTCTAGAGTGAATGAACATTGATTAGATGGTGATGTATTCCCCTGATAGCATAATTAAGTTGTAAGTAATGAAAACCTTATTAACGTTGCTAGTTGTCAAATTTTTTCTAATATATTGAAAATTACCGTTTGATAAGGTAAACACTAAGCCTGTGTAATAAAAATTCAAACACTCACTCTATGCTGGTAGTGGTTTTCTGACGATGTTGACTCTTCGAGCTCCGGATCGTAAATGAGTTCTCAGAGGTCTAACTGAACCTATACTCTAACCTCTAGACTTTTTAAAGTCTTGTGACTTATTTTTTTTCTTCTGAGATATTTGTTATTTTAATGAATGGAAAATAATCTAGTCCTATCTAATAAAAAATAAAACACTCACCCATGGTGGTAGTACTGGTTTTCTTATGATGTTCACACCTCGAGCTTCGGATCCCAAATGAGTTTTCACAGGCTTAACTGAACCTCTCTCTAGTCACAAGACTTACCTTATTAGACTTTAATCTAATGAAGTGAATACTTCAGTCATAACAAAAACACAAATGAAATAAAACGTTTAATGTTGAGCGAATATACACTGATAAGTAGTGTTTAGTCACTACACTATTTTTAAACTCGCCGCTACAGAATAACACAACAAACACAAAACCTGCATACATTTAGTTAAGGTTTCTTTTCGAATAAGTTGGATGGCCCTTAAAAGGGCGTTGACTGCTCCGAAAGGCTGAATAAGAGAGACTCTAATATCTGTCGAGTAGACGTCGCCAAAGACCAACTTCTCTTTCTTTCTGTATCATCAGTCGATTTATCTCTGCCTTATGTTGTCGAAGATTGGCTAATGCTTCCTGAGCTAGTACGTATTGTGCAGGTACTGGAAGTGAAGGGTCAGGTCTAGGTGGTTCCTGGTGTTGTGTAGTAGGTGTTGCAGGGGTCCTACCAGAATTTATCAGTCTGTGTGGCCTTACTACAATACGTGCCCTTCGTGTAAGAATGGTTCTCATGTTTCTCTCTTCAGGTTGCATATCAATGTCGGATGAGTTATCCATGATGAACTAATACTGAGACTCAGACAGTACTATTTTATATAGAGTTTATGACGTACCCATGACGCATTGATTTTAGGACGAGTTTCATTCTCCCCTGTCATCTGGCCACCTGTTTTTGACATCATGATACTTGGCATCTCACCACTTGTTTTTGACATATGGTCACCTGTTTTTGACATCTTGACACTTGGCATCTAACCGCCTGTTTTTGACATCCGACCACCTGTTATCTGGCCAGCTGTTTTAGACATCTGGCCACCTGTTTTTAGGTAAATACTGTCACTAGTTTTTAGTATTTCTAATTCTATATGAAAATAAAACGAAATAAAATAATTCCTAGTTTTATGGACCTGTAAACATAAAAAACTAGAATAAAACATAGCGTTATGAATATATATGTGTGATGATACTTCGTTTGAGTATCTGTAGAGTTATTTTCTTTTCATTATAAATACATGTATACAGTTACTGTACTTCGTTTTAGATTTGACAACGAAAGCATACACACAGGATGGCTAATTTACCCAACTTTGATTTATTGTTAAATGAAAGACAAGAGCAGGCGAGAAGTCAAAGACAGGCCCACCAGACAGACCAACGGGGTGAGGGATTTAATGCAAACAGACAACTCACCGATTATAGTGATTACTATGAAGTAGACACCATGAGTGAGCGTAAATCACGCAAGTTTAAAACGGCATCGAATGTGTACCAAGTCAAGTTTAAACATTTTTCTAAAGATGCCATACACTTAGTATCAGAGGTATTAGATCATATGTTGACTTCTATCAAGAACAAACTACAGTGCTAGGATCGGGATAAGATGAGAGTCAATATACATCATCCATTTTTAAAAAGTGTGGGTAGAATTTACGGATGCCAAAGACCTGAATGCTGATCTACTCATGGAGAAAATTGAGAAAGTACAACAGAGTAATGGAAATTTTAGAATCGAAGATGGATCTACCATCAGTTCGGTGATCCATGTCATACAACCTGTAGGTAGCGGGGGTGGAAAACGAAAATATCTCAGTTTTGACAAAAAAGTCATGCTGAACAAGAAGAGAAGTTTGATACAGATCAAGAATACAGACAAGACCTGTTTAGCTCGTGCTATTGTAGTTGGTCGTTTTCATTGTCCGAAACCTGGACTTGGAGATGGAGACAAGTACAAAGCCTGGCAATTATATTGGAAAAATTTGATTTATGGCGATGCAAGTAGACATGCTCTTCAACGACGATAAGCGCATGACTTACTGCAACACTTTGGATGTGGTCCCCAGAAAGAGAGTGGCCCTGAGGAATGACAACGTTTCCAGAGTGCGTTGTTACCACACTGCCGTTTGAAAATCTACGAACTGAATACCAACGCAAAACGATTGACATTAAATGTACTGTATTGTGGTGTAGGATCCGGGGTCCCCATTCACGTCTTGTACGATGATCATCATTTCAACTGTATAGTATCTATGTCTGGACTCTTGTAAAATACAATTACTATTGTGATCGTTGTGATGTGGGTTATGATAATGTAGAAGATCACCGATGCCCTCAGTGTTGCTTTCGATGTTTTGCAGCGTCGCCCTGTGTTCCCGACAACACGATAAAACCTATAGAATGTACACATTGTCAGGGAACATTCACATCGACTCAGTGTTACGAGAATAATTTAAAATCTTAAAGTAGAAATACGACCACGTCTCCATGTCAGCTGATGACTCGATGCCCCACTTGTCAATTATGGATGAGTAAGAAGCAATTCACACGACACTGCTGTCAAGAAAAGAAGAAAAAATGTCGCCATTTTAAACAGATCGTGGATCAAGATCATCGTTGTTTTATACAACAGATCTCTTCTCAGGATGAATCATCTTCAACCCCTTATTACATTTTCTATGATTTTGAGTGTACCCAGGATACCGGAGAACACAAACCTAATCTATGTATTGCTCATCGAGTATGTCCCCTGTGTACATCGGATGACTGGTGTGAATAGTGTAAAACCATGAAGGATCATCGTATCACATTCCGAGGTCACGAAACTCACTGATTTTTTGACTTGGTTATTTGAAACGACCGTGTATGATGGCATACATCAAAGACAGAAACTTTTACATGATGGAGCTATAGCTTTTGGCCATAAGTTTAAAGGGTATGATGGACAATTTATTTTACATCATCTGGTACATCATGCCTGTGAAAAAACTGAAGTGATCATGAACGGTTCTAAGATTATGTCTATGACGACAGGAAACATCAGGTTTATAGACTCGTGTAATTTCTTGTCATTTCCTTTAGCTTCGTTACCCAAAGATTTTGGATTGACTGAACTCAAGAAAGTATACTTTCCACATTTGTTCAATACAGATGCTAATGCTGATTACATAGGGGTATATCCCCAGCTATGTGTTACAACCCAGAAGGTATGAAACCTGATGTACGTCGTGATTTTGAAGAGTGGTATCAAGACCAAATTCGATAGGGTGAGATTTTTCATACTGTGAATCGGATGTGACTATTTTACGACAGGCTTGTGTGCATTTTCAAAGCATGTATTTGAAACTAGCTGATGTGGACCCATTTGCTGAATCGAGTACGTTTGCCAGTACAGCGAATATAGCATATCGTCGCAATCATATGCAAAAAGATACGATTGCTATCATACCTCCACGGGGATATCCTTTGGCACGACAGTATTCCACCCTAGCATTAAGATGATTGAGTTGGAAAGAACATCGAACTGATCAAACGATTAGACATGTTCGTCAGGGAGGTGAAGTCCAAGTAGGGTCTTATCGAGTGGATGGTTATCATGAAGACTCTTGGACCATTTACGAGTTTCATGGCTGTTTTTGGCACGGATATGCCTTATGTTTTCCTAACTTACAGCAAGACAAACATCCGTTTCAGCCCTCTTTGACGTATGAAAAAGTGTATCAAAAACCTCCAGAGAAAGATCAGTATTTGCGTCAACACTATCAAGTAGAATTTTATTGATAAAACGTATGAGGATTTTTCCGACCCATTAGTTCCTAAAGATGCTTTATTTGGTGGTCGAACGAATGCTACTCGTTTGCTTTGTGAAGAAGGAGACATTCGTTACGTGGATGTATGTTCTTTGTACCCGTTTGTCTTGAAACATGGGACTTTTCCAATTTGACACCCAGACGTGATCACTCATGATTTCAAAAGTCTAGATGTTTTTTTTGGGCTGGTACAATGTCGAGTTATTCCCCCTCGTCAGCTGTTTCATTCCGTTTTACCTTATCGGTTTGCAGGAGGAAAACTACCTTTTCCTATATGCCGTACTTGTGCTCAACAAGGAATCGAACAGGAGATGGGTATTAGTTATGGATGCTCTCATACGAATCAAGAGCGAAGTTTGTTAGGTACATGGACGACGTGTGAATTGAATAAAGCTATAGAGAAAGGCTATGTGATAGATCGTATCTTTGAAGTATGGCATTTCCCTATCAGTCCAATACTTTATTTCGTAGCTATATTGATCAGTTTCTCCAGATTAAGCAACAGGCTAGTGGTTTTCCTGCTTCCTGTCAAACAGTCGTCAGTACCTCAAAGAGATTGAAACGAGAGAACAAGATCATACGAGAAGAAGATGTAGAGAAGAATCCTATCTTACGTACCACTGCTAAATTGTTTCTGAACTGTATGTGGGTAAATTTGCTCAACGGACTAATTTACCTCAGACACAGTATGTGGAAAGTTACGAACAGTTGCTTCAAGATGACGCTCGTGATATATTACATTTAGAACTGATTCCAAATGACGAAGGCAATGATGAGCTAGATATGTTGCTGATGAATTCGAAACTGAAGGATGACTTTGATGAACCAAATGGTTTTAGCAATGTAGTGCTAGCAGCCTTTACCACGTCTTTAGCACGGTTACATCTCTATGCCAACCTAGAACGTTTGGGAGAACGTGTGTTATATTTTGATACAGACAGTATCATTTATCAACACGATCCACAGCAGTGGAATCCCACTATAGTGAACAGTATAGGAGGATGGACAGACGAATTACATGGTGATTCTATCCTTTGTCTCGGGAGGTCCTAAAATTATGCGTACAAGACTCGTCAGGACAAAACGGTGTTTATAGTCAAAGGAATCACTTTTGATAGTCGTACCACTTCTACGGTCAACGTAGATACATTGAAACAGATTGATTTCTCCAGAAGGTGATCGGATCGTAAGTCCATCTTTCAAACAATTTCTCTACTTTTTCGGAACCGGCGTCAAATATGTCCAGAATATTGTACTTTATAAGGATATCTTCGAACGAAGCGTGCAAATGTTCGGTCTCGGAGACGTAAATCTCGAAAGACGACAAGTTTAGATTTTTTTATTGGAATATTTCGCACTTATCGGATGCGTTGTTTTCACGAAATTGGTCGTCATTTTTATTTATGTCCTTATTAAAAATGTATCATTTAATAACAAAACTCGAAGAACCCGCGAGATTAACGAGATACATCGATAACATGAACGGCGATTGGCACGTGGGCGTGAAATCCATCCATTTTTGGAACGGGCTGTACAACGTTAAAAAAGCCCTCCGATTTGGATTCGGTAACTTTGGAGTAGAATGTACCATCGAAGCGGGTTACTATACTTTTAAAGAAATAAAAAAGCGGTTATCTAACTTAACGCACAGAATGATTATCGATAACCATAATTCAAAATTACGAATCTACATCAAACCTGGAGATAGCCTTCAATTGCCTCCCTATATGAATAATATATTCGGGTTTGACAAGGAATCGTTAAAAAGTTTGACAGGACAAAACACATCGAATCGTCGAAACTCGTAGATTTAACGCCTTTAAAACTAATAAATTTTCATTCCAAAGACGTCGAGGGACATGTTTACGACGGACAACCAAGCACCATCGTCAAAAGCATACCGTTCCCGAACGTAAAATAAAAAAAAGTAAGTTATACCACGTCGATTTCGAACGACCGGAGTTCGTGAGATTGAAACGTCAAATGATTACGGAATTAAGTTTAGAGGTTAAGGACGAAAATGGAGAATTGATCGACAACCACGGCTATCCGGTTCTCGTAGTCTTAGTCGATGTAGGATTTCTATTACGAAGACAAGGAGCGGGAAGAATTTAAAGAAGAATTTTAAAGAAGAACTCAGAGAATACCTCTCGGGGAAAATACAACACACTTTTCGTATAGAATGTAGAAAAGATCAAATCAACTCTCACGGATACATGGTGTTGATCCCGGGTCACTAGATTGGTGGGCGTATTTGACGTGACTTTAAAATTAAACGACGTGGAAAAAACTAGTCTAAAGTCATCCCCTGACGCCGCAGGCTTACCGCAGGGCTTACCACAGGCTTTCACGACTACAAATCCTCCTTTTAAATTACGCGAAGGCGAGGTCATAGATTTCCTGATTAATAATTAATTAGAATTTATATCCCAAACTCGAATCGCCTATGGCGCGCGAAGCGATGGCGCGCGACGGTGGTCAGAATTATCGCCTTCAACGGGTCGGTGAAATAGAAAAAAATTTTAGAAGAGAGATCGAAACTCGTCGATCGTTGTACAAGAAGTATCGCAGAGGACTAAACGCCACCGACGGTGTGGACACTTCGTTGATCTCGGGATCAATCGTCGTTAGCGGAATCGGTTTTTTAATCCCGATGGCCCTACCGGTTCAGGTTGTAGCCATCATCTGCGGTAGCGTCGGTCTGGCGCTGCAAGGAATTCGCCAAATCGTGCATGCGAAAATGACCAAGCACAATGCTCTAAAAATATCGCTCAATCGAAATTGAATAGCGTTCAAGATCTAATAAGTAGGGCGATGACAAACGATAATATTTCTGAAACCGAATTTAAACTGGTTTCCGACGAGCTAGAGAAATATCGGACCATGAAAAAGGAGATCAAGCGCAAACCCGAAGTGGAAAAAAAGGACAAAGAAACAAGTAGTAGAGGACTCGGATGCGGAGGATATAAAGAGAAGATGTCCTAAAACGCATTTCAAAATGAAATTCTATTGTATGGCAAATTTATAAACATTAAAAATGTTTATAAATTCTCTTTTTTATCGAGTCTCCTAATTAATTCTCTTAATTTTGTTCCTCCACAAACATCGCATAGTTCGTATCGGGATGTCGTCCATTTTCCACATTCTATACAAAACTTCATCTTGTCTTTATTCCTTTTCATATAATAATGATGATGTTTACAATATAAAGACTTTGCTTTTGCTTCAGTGGGACAGGGGTAGTTTCTCCTCATTATAGGCATGTGACACATTATTTTATCCTGGGGTAAATATATTAATACTTCCTTAGTTCCATCTTTAGAAAACATTTTATTTAATCGGTAGTACATTTTTATATACAATATTTGTCTTTTGTCGATTGGAAAAGACGGTCAACTTCACTCATCCCTCTATGACAAACGAGACGGTTTCAATTTCCATATCACAAACTTCTCGTTTCTAAGTAGTAATATTCCATCTTCTTCTGCGTATGGCGTTTTCATTTCACAACATTTACGTTGTGCCAGGGCATGCTCTTCTTATGAATGTTTTATTCTGAGAGTTAAACGACTAGCCAATAAACTACTTACACAAGGTTACGTTGTTGAACGCTTGGAGTCGTCGTTTAAGACGTTTAATGGTCGATACGGGGATCTTGTTAAACATTATGAAGTCCCCCTGTCAGAGATATTATATAGTATTCTGGATCACGGCCACAGACAGTGACTCCGTTTCACCAATCATGCTTTTCACCGAACTTGACCTCATCACCAAAATTGACCTTTTTACCGAATTTGACCCGCTCATCGAACTAGGTTTCCATGGAATATTTGCGACGGATCTGGCATGCCAGCAGAAGACGCTGACTCCTTCTGGACACCTGGTCTTGTCCCGTTTGGGATTCGTAATTGTTCTTCATGTTGAGACCATTTGCACATCTAATTCGTCGTGTTATAATGGATTTGAGTTTTGATTATTGATTGGTACTTCTTCAATTTTACCTTTAAGTCATAGAATATTTTTCCTTTCATTCGACATCCGACTCGCTGTCGCTACTTAGATCCAAATCGGCTCCCATCACTGACGCGAACGTTGAAACCTTCTTCACCACAATCCCCTCGGTAAGTTTAATTTGGATGGATTAGATAGAGGAAGTTAGAACCATCTCACCCTTATCCGTTCCCGTATACATCTTTGCATAGATGACCGGGGAAGCATCCGGTTTGTCGGCATTATATTTGAGAATGTTGATGTTTTCCGAATTGATCGGCTTTCTTCTCCCTCCTTTTTCAACTGTGGAGCGAGGTCCTCAATCTTTGATCTTATGAATTCCGTAATTTTTTCCATCATGTCGATAATTTTTTCCTCTTTTTGGTTTTACCCTCGCGTTCATCGCAACACACAAAAGGCGTAGAGTACCCATTCAACTCACCCGTGGTGGGATCTCTATTCTTACATACTCCAAACGAAAACAAGTTTGGGGTTCTTATGAGGAGAGGACCAACACCGTTCGGATAAGAGTATTTTATGGGCACCATTTGATATGGGACGGCTTTTGTTGCTGCATAAATTTCTCCCACTGACAATTTAGTTTCATCAAAGTTCTCAATTGTCGCACTTGTCATTTTATAACGCTTTTTGTTTTTCTTTATGTCTTTTTCATTCAAAATAATTAATGGTTCTGTTTTAATATCAGAATCAAATTCCTTAGCCCAATTTTCCAAATTGAGGTATATAATCGTATATACGATTCTCGTTTTTCAACCGCACAGCTTTCTAAATCGTATAGAAGATATGGTACCACAACCACCACTCTTCCCAGGCCCAGTCATACCGCTCACCCATATGATGTAAATTTTCAAAAAACCAATCAAAACCGGTAGAAATCGTAAATTCGAGAAGAATCGGTTTTATCATGTTTACTATTTATTTTCGATATAAGGATTCAATCTACCAAAGAAAAAATCTTCCAGCAACCTCTTTAAATAATCCTTAAATATCCTTATATCTTTATCTTATATGTATAACCACCACGATTTTACGATATCCATCTTTCAATTGAGATTGAGATGTAAGCTCAAACATTACCTCTTCATATTCGTCTTTATCACCTTCTTCATATATGCATTGCCAATCACCATCCATATACACCTCGTCCTCAGCACACTCTTCCGTTAACAATCTTTCCACTTCCACCCAATCCACTTTTTCATCCCAGGGTAGTTTAAACGAAAATGTTTCGTTGAATACTTTCTAGGACCCGCGACATTCAAGAGCGGTAATCCAATCTTTACTTTCGTCCCATTTTTCACGGGACCATTTGAGATTATATATAGTCCACACATTTTTATTGGGAAGATTTAATTCTTTCAATTTGGAGACTGGTAATTCCGAAAAAATCTAATTTCAATTCGGGAGTAAGATATTTCCATTCTTCGATCAAAGTCTCGCTAGTTGATAAGACAGACATGTTTTCTTACACTAATTTTCTCTTTAAGTCATTTTCATTCAAAAATATGGTTCTATACCACCCACTATTTCTGTTTTAATACGAGTTGTCATGTTATCTTAAAAAGTCCCGTTGGCGACCACCCGGCGTGCCGCTGGTGTTGGTGGCGATCAACCATCAAGCGGGTCGGTTATCGGGGGTGGTGGGTGGCTACCATCTTTGAGGGGTGATGGTCGGGGGTGGTGGCGGTGGACCATCTTTGAGGGGTGATGGTTGGGGGTGGTGGTTATCGATCATCTAGCGCGGAAGGTGGTCGGCGTGGTGATAGTGAGGTCGAGGGTGGTGGTAGTGAGGCCGGGGGTGGTGGTTATCGACCATCTAGCGAGGGGGTGGTCCACTAATTGGGGGAGAATATTGGCGCACATTAACGTTGCGAGCAGACGCCCTCTTTACCCTTGACAGAATGGTTTTATTGTGATTTTTATGAATTACGTCATAACTCCATTCATTATCTTTGTAATAAACATCGAAATAGTTTCGCTAAATTTTACTCTCATGAAGAATGATGTATTTCTCCTGAAATAATAAATAGATTGCAATGAAATATATAGCATATAAGAACCGGAGCCTCAACGTCCTGTGAATAAATTGTTGTAAAAATAG
Source organism: Atrina japonica (assembly GCA_030159075.1). NCBI lineage: Eukaryota > Metazoa > Mollusca > Bivalvia > Pterioida > Pinnidae > Atrina > Atrina japonica. The sequence goes on along the minus strand of BROG01000419.1, from coordinate 487,075 downwards.
GATAAACGATGAATTCTAGAGTAGTTACTGAACAAAACATGAATTAACTAATGATATACAGTGAAAAAAAACTTTGGGAACTCACTTATGTCCCACCATTGTATCATAATACGGGTGGTAGGAGCGCAAATTTTGTATGCGGCACTCGGTCTACTTTTACTTTTAGAAAAAATAAACAGGCAAAGCACGGATGAACATTTAATAACTTTAAAATCTTACACATGTATGTAGATTCTATATTATAATTTTTACATGCGAATGTGGAGCCGGCCTGGCGCAGTCGGTAGCACACTCGACTCTTAATCGCGAGGTCGAGTCCAGCCGGCGGCAGGTTTGTTTTCTTGTCCTTTGGATGAGAAAGAAAAAACTGAGGTCCCGTGTCAAAGTAGGTGTCGGAACGTTAAAGAACCCTCACTGCTTAATGGCCGTAAATGCTGAGCATAGGCCAAAATTTGAGGTCCTTCACCGGCATTTGGTGACGTCTCCATATGAGCGAAAGATTCTTGAGTTGGACGTTAAACAACAATACAACCAACGTACATGTGAATGTGCGTACATCCTTTTCTCAACACTTGATTGTCTGTGACGTCACCAGATTGACAATTGTTAATGACGTCATCGGCTGTATCTAAGGCAAAACAGTAAGATTCGCTTGTTTCCACAAGAATACAGCGCTCAAGGAAAAGGAGTCTTGTGATAAATTCATTTTATATTTTTATATTTTATATTGAACGATAACGTAAGTATTGAAAGTTGGTTTAACGAATCTATTTAGATGTTGCTTGTATTAAAATTATAGATAGATATTATTTTAGTAATTATATTAGGCTAAATCAATTTATAATTCTATCAACACATCGTAGTCTGGTTACGGTAAATACACACACGCGCCATAATTATATTTCAATTAATTTCATTATCCCATAGCAGTTTATTTATTTAAATCCCAATTTTGTTTTAAAACAATATCTTTGAAGCTTTATTTCTAAAAAACAACAATTTTTCTTTACGGAAATTATTTTGTTCGCTTTGTCACTTACAAATATAGGTCTAATTGCAGTTTTCATGAAAATAAATAGACACATTCCAAACAAATTTAGAAAGATGGTCTAAAAATATGCAAAATTTGTGAGTTAGGTCAATTATTTAAAAACATCGATTTAACACGGAATTATGTGGAAAGGGGACATACATATGGCATGAGCCAGTATAGATGGGTGGCAAAAAGTGATGGAACTGTTTTATTTTATTAAGCATTTATGTTTTGAAGTTTCTGTGTTTCGTAATATCCATTTTGCTTTTTATAGTTTAGATAGATGTATTTAGTTGTAATGTTTAATTTCTTTCTAACAGAAACATTGAATTGTGTCTAATAAATAATTATATTTTCTATTAAAATTGAGATTAATTTAAGTATTTCCCCCACAATTCCCTATTTATACACTTTTAAAGATTACATAAAAACTATTTATCCCGAAAAACCTATCGGTACTATGAAAGGAATCCATGGAAATATATCACAAAACAAACATTAATGGTCAATGGTGAAAATTGCATTGAAGTTGAATAAGAAATACTTTTGTTATATTATTGGGGTTTTCTATAAAATATATAGCTCTAGAAAAACAATGCGTTTCCCCCGCCTTTGTCACCTTCTGGCACTTACAAGTGTCAATCTACAATTACAAATTTAATATTTCTAAGGTAGAGATGCAATTCCTATTGATATATTCTGTATCGCTTTCTCTAGTATTTTCTATTCCTCTTTTTCCCCCTCGTTTTCCTTTTCTCTTCCTTGACGCACGACAGCATGCTGATACCTTGCTACACACTTCTAGTGATGGCGGTATACCACTTCATGGGACATAACAGACTGGAGAAAGGTGATTTTGTTTTTGTAAATTTTTACACCCCTTCTCTATATATTTTTACATTTCATCTCTACAACATATTACTATACCACATCCCTATACATTACCCCCTTCTTCTTGTTAATACACATCCTATCCATATCTTATTACACCTTATCTCTGCCTTATGTTACACCTCATAACTTAACCTTTTAACACCCCATCTCGTCATATTATAACACCATATCTCTACATCTTGTTTCTCAGTCTTCTTGTGTTTTAAATTTGAATAGTGTTTTATGCCACTCTCAACATTTATTCAGTTATATGGTGACGGTCTGTTTTTAATGGTGAAGGAGAAAACCCGGGAAGAGACCACCGGCCTTCCACAAGTAAACAGGCCAATATTCTCACTAAAAGCAGCTTAGGTTTTAGCGGGACTCGATTCTGCACTGACAGGAAGTGAAAGACTTCATGGTTTAAAGCCTGATGCTGTAACTACTGGGCCACGGAAGCCCCCTCTTCATCTCAGATACCAAAGTAGAACTTTGAGGATGACCAGGATATACATGTATCTACAAATCTGGTAAAAATGGACCAATAAGAACCTCTGGAAACGAAGAGGTGGGATCAGATGCCATGGAGGAGTAAGTATCCCCTGTCAACCGGTCACGCCCGCCGCGAGTCCACAGTCAAGTCTAAATGAAATACGTGAGGAACCAATCCTCGTCACAATTGGTACAGACGTCTCAAAAACCGCCAACGAAAAGGCAACTCAGCATTTTACCTAGTGAAACAGAGTAATAAAAAGTTGTAATAATTGCATTTTTATATACCACGCCTCATGGCCCTGCATTTTATCTTTTCTAACGTGATATGAATGAACCAAGATACGACACAACCTTGTGATTTCTATCTTGAAAGAGATTAGATAAGGCAAATGATATCTATATCAAGTCCATATATCTTCTACCTACACTTTAAACTACAGTGGAACCTTGTATAAAAAACACCTGGTTTAGGAGACCAAGTCGCAGTTTTATTTAACATTTTTCCTTACTAATGAGTGATAACATTTTCTGTTGTCCATCGATAGGTTCTCCACCTCCCAAACCATCAGATGAGGAGAGCAAGAACAACTTTTGTGGTCTCAGACGTTGCTTCTTATTGGTAAGATGTTTTTAACTAATCAAATATATATCGATATTGCCGTAACACTGTAAACCATACCGTCCATGATAGACTGGTCTAAACAATAGTAATAAGCATTACACTTAGATATTTAGGGGTGATTGGGTTATGGTTGAACATTCTTCTTCTACATGAAGTCCTCACAGTGAACTAAAAGAATACAAGTTAACACAGGATTTTTTTCATTTGTTTAGGAACTTCCTATATTGAACTTGCAGTGAAGTTAAATTGGTGTAATACTTTTTACAGTTGTTCGGGTTTTGGTTCTGCAAAGTTATGTGGTATGGGATGTATCTACTGAAAGAAAATCGATCGCGCCATCGATGACATTAGTAAAGGAGCTTAGCCACACAGCAAAGGGACGTCTTCCCAAGCGCTCATTATTGTGCAACATATACGAAGAAAACTGAAAAACCTGCTCGTTTTAATTTTCGAATTTAATGAAAAATTGATACTTGAAATATTTGTAATTTTTTTTTATATAAGTATTCTGGTTTTTTTATCTGGTGTCTTTTTATTCTATTTTTTCTGTAGCTGCATGACGTTTTATAGAGAAAGTGTGATATTTTACATTTAACTTATTTCACAACCCAGTCGATTTTCTAATATTCTATCAAACCTATTCTAGCGATGGAAAAAGTACCTTTGGTATTGTAATTCAAATAAGCAAATTTAATTTAAATTTAAATGTAATTTAATTTTTCCGGAAATAATTAGTATCATTTGTATGTAATGGTGGTTGACTATCTAAATTATATATGGAATTCTTTTAACATGTACATGTTTAGTCATATGCGAGTTTTGTTAAAATGTTTGTAGTTTAAACACAAAGAAAATGATTATACAGTTTATAAACGATTTTGACTTACTTAAAGGTAAATAGCAAATAAGCGTATTTCTTACAGAACCCCATTAGTACAACTGGGAAATAAATAACAATCAAGAAAGTATACAAATCACGTGACGGGATGTATAGTAAATTACCCTATATTTATTTCATACACAAAGTGGGAGTCACATGACGTGGCCGAGTGGTTAGAGCATCGCGCTTTGAACCATGGTGTCTCTCTCTTCTAGTCAGAGCAGGTTCGAGAGCCATGGGAAAGTTTTCCAGTTTACTTTGGAAAGGCCGCTGGTCTCTTCCCAGGTACATTGTTAGCGGGTCCTCTCCACCACTGAAAACTGGCCGCCACCATATAACTGAAAAATTGTTGAGTGTGGCGTAAAACACTATTACAAAATAATAATAATAATAAAATACACAGTGATATGCTCTTATCTGAGGCTCAACAATCGCTGTCATATTTATGTAGAGGCGAAGCTTGATATCTCATAACTGAATATCTGCATGATGCGGTGATAGTTCCCACATACGTTTTGTTTGAACAATGCAAGTATAGCTATAGAAGAAAAATCCATATAACCTGGTGGGGTGGAGTCTTGTGAACCCTTTCTTGACCTGGACAAGTTTAAATTTTAGGTAAATAAAGCATAGGATTAAATTTACACTAACTAGAGTAATCGTTCCTACTTGTCACCAAACATAAGAGAGTATCCAGTGAGGAATAAAACGTTTTTCCCGTGAAGCTTGTCATAACCGGAAAATGATTAGGATCATACGTATGATAATCAAAAGGTTACTCCGCCCTGCCATCTTATGTGAATCGGATAATAATACTGATTTTAAAACCGCAATGAAGTTCACGAGACAAATATTGCCCGGACAAGACAAGCTGCATGCCATACTTAGGTATTTTATCACTTGAGAAAGAAATTTGTATAAGGATTTCTTTATGGTTCACAACTTTACCCAAGTTCTCAAAATTTGAGTAAAATCTTGAAGTTGAGCAAAAAAAAAAAAATGCCTGAGAATAGTTTTATGGCCCTGAGCCCTGGTAACGCTCAACCATTAGACACTTCCACTAGCAGTTTGTAGATACTGGAAAATACTTGAATACGACTTGTGGAGGTTCATGCTTATTAGAATTGCAGGTAGATTGACGGGGAATAAATAAAATTTCAATATATAGTATATTGCGATATATCCCAGTGAACTAGAAATTAAAGATACAACAGAATCAAGCACACACGCTTCATACTTAGACATTTTACTTAATATAAACACAGACGGGAAATTAGCAACTCAGCTATACGATAAACGCGACGATTTCGGCTTTCCCATCGTAAATTTTCCACATTTAAGTAGTAATATCCCTCAGTCACCCGCATATGGGGTTTATATTTCACAAATGATCCGATATGCCAGGGCGTGTACAACATATGAAGATTTCATATACAGAGGTAAACTACTCACTGACAAATTATTGACACAGGGATATCGAAAACCGCGTTTAATGTCAACATCATCTTGTTAGTCAAAGATATCTTGCTCTCTTCCGACCTGTTTAGATTAACTTGTAGAAGTAGACTGAAAGGGACGGGTCATTCGTTTCTTTTTTATACTACTGTTCGTATGTCGTTTGTTCCTGTTCGTTTCTTGGCTGCTAAACGAGAAGCGACATGAGAGGGGACACGAGCTAATGTTTTCTTAGGACCCGTCATTAAGTTGCTCACTGCTTCTTTTCCTCGTTGAACAAGAGCATTTTTCAATGAACGTTTATTCTGTATCACATCCATGCCCGTATTCAAAGCAAATTTAGCTATATGAGGAATGGCTTTCGTCATGGTAGGTTTGAGAAAGTCTGACCAAATACCTTTGCCATATTGCATATCAGATGTTCTGGGACTAAATGCTCCTACGAGTGTATTGACGATACTCCCTGCAAGTCTTAATGGATTGATGATCCCACCTCTCTGAGGAGAGATCAGACCATGAGTTGTTCTCGTTAACGATTGAGTCAGTTTAGGGAAGAGAAGCCCATAGCCTTTCTGACGAGGTACCCCTTTATGAACGATGAGTGTCATAATGTGTCACTATCAATACAGTCCTTAGGAATTGATTCTAACGTGGGAACTTGAAGCCTTTATAGATTCAATGATTTGCTTTCGAGGGTAGTTTCATACTAGGATTAGGCATGATGTACCCCATACACCCACTTAACATAACCATCCAGAACTGACTATTATCATCTTTCAAAGCCAAATGAACGACGCAAGCTATGATGATAGTAAAGGCAAGAATTACTTGAACAAAGAATACAATTTCATTCCGAGGTATGTTTTCTCCGCACCATTTCCATGTAGTACTAGGCGTATGACTCACTCTATCGGGTGGTTGCTCGGTGGGCTCATTGTTAACTCTGATAGACACTCGGCTTACCGAGTCTACTGGTCGATCAAGTTGGATTTGGGGATCCATGAATCAAAAGTAGAAGGATATCCTTTCCAATGTACCTTCACTTCTTCTATAACTCGATTTTTACCTACACGCCTTTTTCTATGATCGAGAATCTCGTCGACTTCATAGACATCATCTGTTTTCACAACGGGTTGTAATTCAGATTCGTAAAACGTACCTTATAATCGTTCTTGATGATCATCCTGGATGTAATACACATAAGGATAACGATCAGGTACTCGTTTCTCGACCCTGAACAGTTCCGTGGTCCAGTTAGGTAAGTATCCCTTATCAAATGTACGTTTTACTTTACTGATACGTACGCGATCACCTGTATGAAACTTGGGCAATGGACGGTTTTTAGAAGGGGTACCATATAAGGTCTCCCAGACTTCTAACACATTGGAAGGATTGACTTCTATGGGACTTCTACCAATACTACGATGATACGATTCATTATAAGCTTGAACAATCTGAGGTAGAACGTCAACATAACGACGTGAACGAGTATGAGTAAAATATCTCCACATGCGAGCTTTCAGGGTCCTTTGAAAGCGTTCTACAATACTAGCTTTTGTTTCTGTATTGTCTGTCGTAAAGAAATGAATATCATGAAACGTTTGACAAAATTCACGATTCAAAAACTCTTTTCCTTTATCAGATTGTATACGAATGGGACGTCGTCCTTTAGCTTGTTTTAATACTGCTTGAAACCCTCGTACTATTTCTTTGGCAGATTTATTTTTCAAAGGGATGACCCAAGCATATTTAGATAGAACGTCAATGACACATAAGAGAAACGTATACCCATCATTGTGTGTCTTGATGTTGGATACATCCGCTAAATCTAATTGCCATTGTTCATCCAGATCGGTCACTCTCGTTTGGTTACGAGGAAACTTTCTCTTGATAGATTTATGAAGCGTATACGTGTCTTGTTCTTTCAACCATTGTTTGACCTCATTTAGAGAAATGGGGTACTTTCGACGTTTCACTTCTCGATAGAGAGGTTGTACACCTGCATATCCACCCCGATTAGAAGGATCATAATAGATGGATGCTAATTTGGCATTTTGCGGAGATTTTGAGTTTTGATCCATTCTGGAAGATGAGAACTCTTTTGAGATTTTTTAATGGTAGACCAGGCCGTAGGAGTCAATCTTTGCCAATCAATTTGATTCCACTAATCCTTTTACAAAACTATCAAGTCCCGAGGGTTGATACCCTTTTCTAGGTTGTGTCCGTAAAGCATCAGTTACGAGATCGACCATATTGGTCCCAGGTACGGTCTTTCCTTTGTATTGTATTTGACCGTCTTTTTCCCCATGTTAGTATATCAGAATGTTTCTTGAGATGTTTAAATAACAAAGGGACTTTTGGTTTTAATGGAGCAGTGACACTGGATGTAATAGCTGTCATAAGATCTTGATCATCAGGAGACATTTCAGTTTTAACATCATCTTTGTCTTCTTTGACTTTATCTGTTTTCTGAGACCAAGGTCTCTCTTCTACAGGATGACGAGCTTGTTGTAGATACGTACGGTATCGATGAAGTTCTTGACCAAACTTGGCTACCTTAGCTTCAGGAGTCAAATCATCACGATCTACAATCGCATCTAATTCATTACCTAAACGCACCGAAGATGCTACTTCAGGTGTATGAGGCAAAGGATGTAAATTTCTTTCTCTCCATTGTTTGAGTTCCTCCATGGTCCTCTCGGGAACTAAGATCATTTTTCGTGTGCTCATGGTTATAGAATAGATTTTAAGACAGGAGAAGCTATGGCTCCTAGTAATGACGCTAATAAGGGTAAGATAGATAAAACACCACCCTGTTGATTCGTTAGGGACAGTCAATTGAGGATGAACTAGTTTTCTTAAGACCCGTTTCTTTGAACCCAAGTGTTGTTTCTGGCGTTTTGTTAAAGGAATCACTCCTTTTACTTCACAAATTTTCATGATCGTATCATCAGGGGCATACCGTAAGATCATCTTTTTAAACTCAATAGGATACTGCTTTTGTCCTAAGACTTTAATCAAAGCAGCATGAGATTCAAGCCCATGCTTACTTTTTCGTGGTGCCATGATGTAACTACAACTAAGTATTCTATACAAATGACTCAATACATGATCTGAGGTAGTTTTATAAACTATATCAACATAGGATGTTGAAGTCGTTTATGATCTTGAAGTTCTTTACTCGTACTAAAAAGAGCCCGACACCATAGACATTTGTAGCTATTCATATATGAAGTAGCCTGTGTGTTAGGCTGACTGGTGATGGGAGATCCAAAGGTAGAAGCAAACGAAGGTAAACGAGTAGACTTTGAAGTAGATGTAACACGTTTGTTCAGCTGAGATGACACATCTTTTGCAGTTAAAGGTTTTGGTAATAAGGGAAATAACAAAGACTGCTTGGGAGTATTAGTAGGAGTAGACTTCTTATTGACAGTGACTGTAGGACTGCTTTAGTCTTAGTAATAGAAGGTTGTTTCCGTTGTGTAATTTTGATATTAGGTCTACCAGGAAGACGTATAGGTTGTCCAAAGATGTTTCTTCTTGAGACGACTAGCCCACTGTAATAGTGATCGAATGATTACCCCACCTAAGAACCCTGCTCCTCCCCGTTTTAAGATAGCAGTTTTCTTAGCTTCTTCATCAGCTTTTGGGTCAGCAATGATTTTTAAATGATCAGCATTTCTCTGTATTAAGGTTGCTGTAGGTTTAGTCACTGGAATAGTACCAGACAGAAGATTTTTAGCTCCCATACCAAACCATTTCAATAAAGCGTCTCTACCTAATTCTAACAGTTCTTGACGTCTGACGGGATCTTTCTCTAATTGTAATTTTCTTAAAGTAGTCCCCAGTTTACTGGTGGCTTTAGGTAAAGGATTCATGATTCTACGTTAACAGGAATACGTGAAATGACGCCCTAGAGAAAGTTACTGTCTACTTATAAGGTGTATACAACACTATTCCTCCCGTATACCAAGGATGAAACAGATCTGATCTTAATCTTAGATTATCAGGGGTAGACGATGTGAGATCAATCAAGAGATAACCATGAGGACGATTTGTAGCATCGTAATAAGCATGGTAGGTCTAATTGACGTGATAAACTGGTCACTTGAGATTTATCTCTAGGATTCTTAAACAGGACGAGATAATGAGCATTCAGACTTATGATACGATACTGTTTAGCACGATCAAACAGGTTTTGAGTGATGTAGATCACACTTGTGTTCCGATGATGAGCTTTACGTGTAAACCATTCTACGATAGAATCGAGAGCTTTACTACCCATCATATCATCAAAGACAAGTAGGTGACGATGAGTTGGATCAGAAACTAAGACTTCGTCATCCTCAGGTATATTTTGAACGAAGTGAACTTTATGTTCCCGTTGTAAGATTTCATAAGCAGGTTGCCATTCACGATAACACCATGCAATTTTGTCGGGAGGGGAATGAATCCATTGATCCTTCCATTCTATCAAATGTTTTACAAATACAGTTTTCCCTGATTTGGTAGGTCCCGCCACAACCATGGTAAATTCATGCTTTAATTGTATCGTATCGGGAGATATGGACTGATAGTAAGCCATTGTAATACTAGTAATGAAACTGAGAGATGTAGTATTATATACATGGTCACTTCAGTCATGTAAGTATTATATACATGGTCACTTGAGTAGTATATCAACTAAGGTATAAGACAAAAACGTTCCGAGTAGTAGTAGTAGGAGTCATGAAACAACTCATACTCCGAATAGACCTCTGACGTCATTGATTGCGTGTGCGTTCATAGTCTCTATATAAACCAGACATTTGGTTTGACTCGGTATCAGTTCATCATCATCATGGACAGATTTCAGAATATCCCTTCTGAAAGTGATTTTGTCAGAGGAATTCATCGGTGTTCGTCGCCGAAGAGAAAAGTAACAGTGGTAAGGCCTACTCCCCGTCGGCCAGCGTTTTTAGACCGTCCACCGCCACCAGCACCTTGCAGATCTAGGGTACCACCCCCTAGACCTCCTCCACCCAGGGCTGTACCATCAGCGCCTCCGCTGCCTGAGCTGCAGTATACCATGGCTCAGGCAGATTTGAGGTTACTGAGGCTGCGGGAGCAAGAAATAAGACGGCTGATCAAGGAAAAAGAAGCCCAAGTCAGTCAGTTGCGGCGACTCTTGGATGGAGAATAGAGTTTTTAACTCATAAAACAAACGGCCCTTTTCAGGGCCACCTAACTTACACGAAAAGAAACCTTAACTGAAACTATGCAGTTTTTGTATGTGTTATACTATAGTGGTAAGTCTAACCTATAGTAAGTAAGTTATTTCTTTTACTTGATTGAACAAATTTTATGAGATAGAAATTCAAAACGAGTCAATTCTAAAAATAGTAACATAAAACACTTGAGAATAAGTTCAGTTAGACTACTGAGAGCTCATTTGACATCCGAAGCTCGAAGAGTCAACATCGTCAGAAAAATTGGGTGAGTGTTTAATTTTTTATTATATATACAGTAGTACAAGAAATAATATAAAATAATACAGATACTATTTTCACTATCTGAACTTTGATACTTGTTGAAACGATGTAAGTGAACAACTTCATACTTCGCAACTTTGTCACTTGTGTCACTTGTGCTACTTGTGTCACTTTGAGACTTCATAACTAAGAACGTTGCACACGTTGCAAACATTGAGAACGGTACACACGTTGCAAACTTTGAGAACGGTACACACTTGATCACTTTGACAAACTTTGAAACATGAGAACGGTACACACTTGATCACTTTGACAAACAAAGTACGTTACACACTTTCATGTTCTATGGTTCTCTCTCCTGCCGTGAGATTAGTAAGTCCCTGAAAAACTAGATATCCCATGATTCCATACCCAAGATGGCTACCCTTCCTAACCTTCCTTTTTCACTACCCACCCTCCCTCTCTGGTTTAGTGCATACAGTCCATATAGAGTCATCGCCCCTTTTGTTCCACCCCTATAGTCTATACAGAGTAATCTCCCTTTGTTTCATCTATACAGAGTGATGTTTCGCCTATAGAGTCTATACACAGTGATTTCCCCCTTGTTCCACCTATACAGTCTATACAGAGTGATCTCCCTTTAGTCCTACTCATACAAGCTATACAGAGTGATCTCCCCTTTGTCCCATCCCTACAGGCTATACAGAGTGATCTCCCTTTGTACATACTCGTCACTCTACAAGCCTTAGTACAACATGTTCAAGCTTGACTCGCGGTTACGAGCTCGGCCTACCGCTTCTCGCGAATGCGCACTCTCACCGACGGTGGCGCCACCAACTACTGGTTTCGCAAACCTGGAAAAACCCAAAGTTTCGGTTCTAAAAATAGATTCACTCTCAACCCAAAACTGGAAAAACCCAACTTCTCTCTCTAGCCGTTGACTTCTCGTGACCCCGAACTCTTGTAACGAAGGCTCTCATTGGCTCGTTAGCCAAGATGGCCGCCCCCACAACCTTCCACTTCCGGTCATAGACACGCCTCCAAGCTCAACGATTGGCTCTTTCTCCTTATTGCCATGACAACATGACCTCACTTCCGGTATGACGCACTTCCGGTATGACGTCACAGGCGGCTCCATGGCACGCATTTTGAATTGACCAATCAGAATCCAGCATTCTGATGACGTCATCAAACAGCGCCACTGGTGGCGCCCCCTAGCGGCGAAATTCAAAATGCGTGCCAGGGAGCTGCCTATAACTACTCTTGTTTATAGATTTGTCAAATTCGGTTGAGAAATATAAAATCTACTGCGCTCACAATGAAAATATAGCATACTAAAAGGTGATAAAAAGTATTCGTGACCTTGTCATTTGACTTATGAAATAATTAGGGTGCATTATTAATAAATCGTTGTGCAAATATGCAAAATTTTAAAACATTTGAGTGGACCGTTTTCTCTGTATCTTCCCACAAGTCCAATTAACAGATCTAGACTGGTAGACTAACGGATACACGATAGCCTTACTATATTTCATTCACTTTGTGAGGGGATAATAAGCGAGCTCTCGGACTAGCGATGACGTGAAAATTGACGCAAAAAATGTCAGATTAATCCCGTTCTGCGTTTTAGCAACACCCGCACAAGACATGTTTTTTGTTTATAACTTGTACTTTTCTTTTCTTTATGCTCTCTGTCTCTGTCACTCTTCTCTGAATTCATCATAAGCGACCGAATTCCCGAGTTACGAAGTTAATTCTCCGACGGCTGATGACCGCTTCCTGGGTTGCCCATATTCTAACAGGACCCACTCCCCACCTCCCAGCAATAAAGGCTGTTTGCCACCGTTTAAGTGAAGATTTTAGTGTGAAATAAAATAACCTGTTATTTCTTTCTGTATGCATAAATAGGGCCTACATGTTGTTCATTCTGGATAAATGTTTTATAGATTTTTAAATTTCTTTCATCGAAAAATAATTGTTTATAAAAAACTGGTATTTACGAAAACCCGTAGGTTCTATGCATGAAATGTATTTTATATGGCAACCGCCACAAACTTATCATGCCCTCTTATTTCGAACTTTTACATGTTCTCCATTTTAATTAGGCATTTTACAATTTTTGATACAAATTTATTTCACTTTTCGTTTATTTAATAATTCTAAGAATTAGGGTATTAGGAGCGCGATTTTTGTATTCGTCACCCGTCTACATTTACTTTGACATATTTAGATCTAATTCAATCACATATAGGAATCAGATGAAATGAAGAAGATATGACCCGGAAAAAAGTAAAACGACAGAAATAAAATCCGACACATTGCAAAACTATAGCGCCCCCTCCGAGGGACCAAGTGGTGACTTATAAAAATAACTAATGATAGCCCTAATCAAAACATACTGCTTTAGTTTAGGTTTTACCGACTTTTAATGTACATAATTTTGATCAGAACACTCCCACATTTTTATAAATCAGCGTGTCTATGGCGTCTTCAGATTGGTAGTTGTTAATGACGTCATAGTTTGTATCAAAGGCAGAACAGTATGCCTCGCTTGATTCCACACGGATGTACAGAGCTGAAGGAAAGACAGTCTAAACTGTATAACCGTATTTCTACCTTTAATCTGATCATTGAACGATAAAGTAAGTACTGAAAGTTGGATAACTAATCTATATGTTGCGAGTATCAATGTTATTCAGCTTAATTAAGCAAATTTATAATTGGTAGAATTTATTAGATCTATATAAAGTATCAACCCATCACATCCTGGTTATGCTAAACTACACGCAGCTGCCATAAATATGTCAATTAACTTCATTTTACAATAGCGTCTTAACTTTTTTTTATCTATTTTCATCTTGTTTTTGTTTTTCTTTTGTTTCGTTTTTGTGTTTTTTTTCAATTTCTTTATATTTTATTTCTGAGAAACAACAATTTTTCTTTGCAATAAGCCAGGACACTGTTTATTGACACCATACAATAGAAAAAGGCTAAAGATAGAAATGATGATGTGTGCTATGAATTCTCATTTTTTTGATTTTGTACAGAGAATTCAAAGAACATGACCCTGCATTCGACCTTTGTTTTATGAAGAAAAAATGAAGAAATACCAATAGATAATCGAAACGCAAGTCCATTAGAATACGACAAATTACGTATGTAAATGGTCTCAACATGAAGAACAATTGCGACTCCCAAACGGAATAGGACCAACTGTGCGGAAAAGGACATGAATGAACTAAGATATGACACCGCCCTGTAATTTCTATGCTGAAAGATGTTGAATAACGTATATTATGTATTAATATCAAGTCTATATGTCTTTAACGGACCTACACCTAGAACATATCTATATCAAGTCTATATAACTTTGCCTACACTTTAAACTACAGAGTAACCTTGTCTAAAGACCACCTCACTTACGAGACCCAACTCGCAGGTTTATTTAACATTTTCCTTACTAATGAGTGATAACATTTTCTGTTGTCCATCGATAAGTTTTCCACCTCCCAAACCATCAGATGAGGAGAGCAAGAACAACTTCTGTGGTCTTAGACGTGGCTTCTTGTTGGTAAGACGTTTGCTTTGTATACTTGGGAAATTCATCTATTTGCACACCTAGACTGGTTTGGAATTCATCAAACATTTTCGGCTTAGTAATTTATTTGCAGGTATATTTATTATACAAGTTTTCGGCTTAGTCTCACCAATGTCTTGTTAGTTTGTATTGACATTTAGATATGAAATGAATCAATTTAGTTCTTGGCGTTTTTGTGTATTCTCTTCATTAAAATGACCAATCCCATTTATCTGTTTTTTTTGTCATTACACGTTTGACAGTAAACGTATCCAAACCGGAATAAATGGACGTCACCCAGAAATAAATGAATAAAGATATAACCGATCCGCAGTCCAACGACCTGCTACGTGATTCTCGAACCTCAGTGAAATTTACTTTCTACCTGCAGATGAAATGAACATTCAAATTGATTTAGACCATGTACATCACTTGATACTAAAGCTAAATTACAAACATATCATTGGAGCAAGACAATCTGAAATCTATCATAAATGATCTGAAAATCTTCGATAACAAATATGTTTGTTTTCTCAGTGTAACACAATCTTATATTAGGATTTTCACGTATACTAGTTTTGGCTTTAGGTTAAAAACATTCCATTCGAGAAATTTAAGTGCATCCATTCAAGTTGCAGAAATATTATAGCTGACTTGGGAAATATCTTTGCTGTGTGGCTTTGTACCTTGAATTCAGACGACGGTACGACTTGGAAAACATGTCTTAAAAGACAAAAGAAAATAATTTTTTGTCTCAATGTAACACGATTTGATATTAGGATTTACAATTTTAAAAAAAAACGTTCATTTGAGAATTTTACGTGTTTTCAAGCTGCAGAATTATTTCAGCTCACTCGGGAAGTCTCTTTGCTGTATGGCTTTGTACCTTGAATTCAGATGGAGTACGTCTTGGAAAACATGTTTTAAAAGACAAAAGATGTAGGAAATTTCTAGGTTCAATATTTGAAATTGACATATTGATGGTTGATGAGGGCGATGATTCCTACTTTCCTTTCCTAGTGTCGTACCCACTGTTTCTGACTATATGATGTGTAATAAGATCTCCAGTTAAACTAGGAAAGAAATTGATTTAAATTAACAGCCACAGAAAAAAATCCAAAGCCAGTAATAGCAAACAAACAGACAAAACGAAAAAAGAAAAACATAATCAAAAGATCATCAGCACTTAGAGATATCCTGCGAGTACGATAGAATAGTTTTATTGTCGTATTCCATTTGGTGAGAAGACAAAGAGTTTGATGCCAGTAAGCGACTTTTCTGATTAGTAATCAGATTACGAAAGATGAGACTGGTTCTTCTATTTCCAACATTAGCAAATTATCAGGTTGTCTATCGACGCATTGCCGTAACTTTGTCAACCCTACAGAACAAAATTGAGATATTTAGTAGTTTTAGTAGAATATTCTTCTTATACAAGAGGACTTCACAGTGACCCAAGGGAGACGAGTTAACTCATGATTTCATTCATCTGTTCATCTGAGGAACTTCCTCTTTTGCACTTACAGGAAATTAATTGTGTATAATAGTTCTGATGGTTTTATTGGATTTTATTTGGGATGAGACATATCTATTGAAAGAAAATTGAGTCTGCCATCCACATTTTTGTAAAGGATCTAAGCCACACAGCAAAGGGACGTCATCCTGAGTGTAGTTTCTACAACACATTATCGCGCAACGTATATGCAGGAAAAATCCGCTTGATTTATTTTTGAAATTTAATGAAAAATTAAAACGTTTATTTATTTTTAATTAAAAATTAAATATTTGTCATATATTGATATTGGTATTCATTTTTTTTTTATCTGTAAGCTTTTTATTTGGATATTTTGTCGTCAGTCGTATGGCGTTTAAAAAAATGTAAGATCTAAACTTATTTTACAATTCAATGTGTTTTCTAATATTACCTCAAACCAATTCTAAGGATGGTAAAAATAACTATGTTACTTTAAGTTAAGTAAGCAGTATGGTTTATGTAAATATGATTTTCCAGGTAGTGTTTAAGTATTGTTTCTATGTATTGATAGTTGACCATCTATATTATATCTGCAATGGAATTATTTTTATCATGTACATGCTTATTTCTATGCAAGATTTGTTAAACTTTTTGTCGCTTAAAAACAAATAAAATAATTATGCAGCCTATAAACGATTTTGACTGACTTATTTCTTTTGATATAAAAGTACATTTATTTCTTAAAGAACCCCATCACTTCTTTCTGAGTACAACTGAAAAATGAATAACAATAAAGAAATTATACAAATCACGTGACGGGATGTATAGCAAAAGATCCAGTATTTATCTCATACAAAAAGTACATTTATTTCTTATTTCTTAAAGAACCCCATTACTACTTACTGAGTACAACTGGAAAATGAATAACAATAAAGAAATTATACAAATCACGTGACGGGATGTATAGCAAAAGATCCAGTATTTATTTCTTACATAAAATGGGGTCTATCTGGGCGAGTGGTCAAAGCATCGCGCTTTGAACCACGATGTCGTCTCTTTTCTAGTCAGTGCAGGTTCGACCTTCGCTGGAACCTAAGTTGAATTTTGTGAGAAAGTCTGCCAGTTTACTTGCGGAAGACCTGCGGTCTCCTTAGGTATATTGTTACTGGGTTCTCGCCTCCACCATTGGAAACTGGCAGTCACTATATAAATGAAAAATTGTTGAGTGTGGCGTAAAACACTATTAAAAATCAATCCTACACAAAGTAAAGTGTCGTTGTCTGAGGCTCAACGATCGCCGTCACATTTATGCAAAAGCTAAGATAGCCATCTTTTTACAGTGGTTACTCTTAGACGGATTTGGCTATGCACTTAGATTTCTTATTTGGCCTCCTATTATACCACTTTCCCTTCAGAAAATATGTTTAAAATTGTAGCTCAACTGATGAAGCCTAATTGACAGAAAAAATCGTCTTGAGCATTATAATGTTGGTATTATGTTTATAATATATGTAGAGGCAAATTTTGATATCGCATAACAAGCTGATTATCTCCACGACGTTGCGATAGTTCTCACATACGTTTTGTTTGTTTGTTTGTAGGAAAGTATATACATGTATAAAGGTAAAACTACGAAAATTTTAACCACAAGGAAGTTCATGAGACAAACGAAAGTCATTGGAAATTTCAAAAGTTGGGTTACTGTCCCTTGCCGATGGGACAAATCCACCCCGAGTCTGAAATTGGATCCAAATAAAAGTAAAACTTGAGTAATAGCTCCTGATTGAGATTGGAGCGCAACTCTGACGATCCTGCTCATATGGACTTTTATTTCAAGATATAAAAATAACATACAAAGTATTGCTCCTATTGGTGTCTAAAAGACTATATAAAATTCGGTTAACATTGGACAAACACGGAGCTCTGGATAACCAGAGGTGGGATCAGATGTTTTGTCAATTAATAATGACAATTTACATACATATGTCAATGCGATATATTCCAGTGAACTAGAAATTAAAGATACAACAGAATCAAGTACACACGCTTCATATTTAGACATTTTACTTAAAATATACAGACGGGAAATTAGCAACTAAACTATACGACGATTTCGGCTTTCCCATCGTAAATTTTCCACATTGAAGTAGTAATATCCCTCAGTCACCCGCATATGGAGTTTATATTTCACAAATGATCCGATATGCCAGGGCGTGTACAATACACGAAGATTTCATATACAGAGGTAAACTACTCACTGACAAATTATTGACACAGGGATATCGAAAACTGCGTTTAATGTCAACGTTCCGCAAATTTTACGGTCGGTATAATAGTCTTGTTTGCGATTACTCTGTTTCGCTGGGTGAAATGTTGAGTAGTCTTTTCGTTGGCGGTTGTTGAGACGTCTGTACCAGTTGTGACGAGGATTCACTCCTCACGTGTTTCATTGGACTTGACTATGGACGACCGGTCGACAGGGGATGCTTACTCCTCCATGGCACCTCTTGGTTTCCAGAGGTCCGTGTTTGTCCATTTTTACCGGATTTGTATCTATGTCCTGGACATTCTATTGATTTATACTTTGGTATCTGATATTTTTTATATGTCATAGAGGTGTAAGCATCACCTGTTGACAGGTCAATCAAAAATTCCGATGAAATAAGTGAGGAATAAATCTTCGTCATAATTGGTGAAAAAGACTCTGCAACCAAATACAGGTAACTCAACATTCAGATTTAGTGAAACAGAGTACATGTAAATGCAAAACAATGCGACCGTAAAATTTGCGGGATATTGACATCAAACGCGATTCCCAATATCCCTGTGGCAATTACTTATCAGTAAATAGTTTATCTCTGTACATGAATTGTTGAATATACCCTGGTATATCGGATAATTTGCGAGATATAAAAACATATGAAGGTGATTAAGGAATATTACTACTTAAGTGTCGAAAACTGACGATGGGAAACCCGTTTGTCGTATAGCCTGGCTGTTAATTTCCCTTCTGTGGCTATAGTAAGTCAAATGTCCGAGTAGGAACCATGTATAGGTGATTTTGTTGTGTCTTTAATTTCTAGTTCGTTGGGATATACCATATTGACTTATGTTTGAAAATAGTGACCATTAATTGACAAAACGTCATCAATATATCTAAATCTCAAATTAGACGACACTGCAAGCTTCTTCTTTTGATTCAGATGCTTCTGAAGAAGCTGTCTTCAGGTGAATAAAGGAACAGATTAGATAATAAAGGGGCGCCATTGGTTCCCATGGGGATGCCGACGTTCAGACCTGGCCTCCAAACATTACATATGTATTGTCAATTAGAAATTCCAGCATCCTGTGTATTTATGTGTTTAATCAGAGTGGTGTTGGACGAAATAAAGAATCATGATAATCAATGACTAGGTATTGACATTTTCGGGTACCACCTTTAGTAAAATAGTTGGTCGCGAAGGCAGACCATATAGCTCGCCTGTTTTATGCTTGTTATAAGACAGTTTTGAGGCAATGAATTTTGTGCAGATAAGCAGATCTTCATGATGAAATGCATATTTCAAGACTAATACATACCTACAAAAGACTGAAGCAAAAAACTTAAGACAGTACTATTCATAAAGTAAATGACTGAGTCAACGAACCTGGAAATTGTGGTCAAAATCAGAGCACAACAACTAGTATCCCCCTGCATTGTTGAGAAATGGCCCTAGACAATGTGCATGTGAAGTTTCATGACTGTAGCATGCAGTACTTTGCCCACAATGGACTGAAACAAAAAGCTTAACACAGAAAAAAGGACGACGCCGATGCCGAAACAGTGACAACAATAACTCTTCTGTTCTTCGAACAGGCGAGTTAAAACGATAGTTGTAGATGATGCCAAAAGGTCTTTATTTTAATTTCCCATAGGGAGTTGTGTAAATAGTAGAAAAGTCTTATGTTTTGATACAATGTATTCGGAAAGAAATGGTGTGTCTTTACATTTTATAAAAGTTGTTTAGAATTTAAATATCCACTGATTTACACCCTTCTGGATAACCAACTACAATATTGCTGAGGTTTCTCCTTAACTGCAGTGTAGCCTACCTTTGTTTGTATTTGTGAAACTTTGGTATCCAATATAATTATGGTAGCTGAAAATCAGTATCAGATGTAATTACATCAAAAGAGCGTAATACTGACACATGATTGTGTAATTGATTTGACTTTTTGTGTTTTACGCCTCACACAACTTCCTGAAAAAGTACATTAAGAAATGCGAACGGAATTGAATGAAGCTTGCTGCGAAATTGATGGAGACCCAATTTTATCGTTTAACGCCACTTTCAACGAAAGTGTGACATAGTGTATATTAGGCCTATTGTACGAACGATGTTCATGTCTACGCTCTAGTCACGTTAGTATTTAAAAAAAAGTCCCATCATACTGGCGTCGCTACACCGTAGACTTGATAAATTTCCTACACTTTGAATATCGTCATTACTTCTATAACGATATGCAATGCGATGCTGTCCTCGCGATGTCTACGGAAGGGGTTACTCAAGGTGGCATTATTAGTCCGGTGGTATATCTTTTCAATAATACACACCCTTACAGACTAAAACGGAATGGTAAGTAGGCTAGAGTTTAAATGTCTGTAGAGTATTTGGTTACCTCCCATATTGATATCGATCATATTGTTCGTATTTGCTTTTTAAAAACTATTCCTCATTTATGATTAATTATCACAGTTAGGAACGTAGTATTACGCCAACATTAGGCATTACATTTACATGTTCTTATATTTATTCTATGTTAAGACTCATTCCGTCATCCGTTTATATCGGAAATTGATTCCCCTTGTGATCCACGTAAGTATACAAACATGAAATGGAACTACTTGACCTGACTCAATCAGACGCTTATTACGTTACACTACATAGATCGGATTTGAAGAGTTCCGATCAAGGGCTTTTGTCGACCAGTTTGCGCCCTATTACCCCTTAGGGATAAAATGATTGCGCTATGGATACCTTACCACTATTTTGAATTTTCCTTTTCTTTCTAAAAATATTATGTTGAAAGTCTTTAATAATAAACAGCAAATGTTGAAATAAATGAAATTCGAAAATGTATTTTTAATTCATAAAGTAGAAAATAAAAAAAAAATAACGTTGTGCACTATTTAATAATCTGTAATGGAGATACAGTAAGCCGTTGCTATTCACCTTAGCAACATGGACTAAATGTCCCTGCAAAAAATAAGGTTTGAATTGCATTTTTATTGTATTAATGTTTTTATATCGGATATTGGTATAGGGGCATTTCAACATGAAGCGCTACTGCTTTCATCTGTTATACAATTGCAAGCTTTGTAGTTAAAATTTATTTCGGAAAACATAAGGGGACTTTAAAACGGCATTTTTTTAATCCAAATATAGATAGTTATCTGCGATTCTAAGTCTTGTCCGTCTTTTGGGTCTGCTTTTGAACAGGTAGGCTAGAGACTGGTTGAATGCTAATTTTGGTCTATTTAGTAGGTCTTCTTTGGCACCAGTAGTCCTACAGGCTGTAGGGAGTAGGCTAAATAGTTTACAGTATGTCCACAGCCACATGTATTACTATATGCATTCTGTAATTAACGGCAAATGTTCTCACACACACACCCCCCCCCCCCCCCCCCCCCCCCCCCCCCCCCGTTTAAGTCGGACGACGGTCGCGCAGGGCATATGTTTCTCTCATGACTTAACTATAGCGATCTTCAACGTTTAACTAGGCTATAGGCCTTTTGCCTCGTCATAAATTTTACATTCGCTCAGTGCTGGACCCAGTACATGCTTACCTATTAACATTTTTCGGGGTAAAGTCATTAGGATCAATAAAAGAACGAACTAAACATTTAGGAAAGACATATATAAAACTTAAAACTTATATTAAATATTATATTTTCGAAAACACATTTCCTTTTATTATACACAACTTTCTACACGTTCTCGGTATTTTCAATGCATTAAAAGAATTTTTAGTCACAAAATTATAAACCTACATCAGATAGGAGGATCCTATAAAAATGAAAAAATCAGATTTTTTAGTAAATCGACGGAATTAAAGACAAATTATTACAAAACTACCCCCACGGGAAAATGACGGCAGATAATATAATCTTATGATAGATCTAATAACAAATAAAATCATATTGATTTTGAAATGTTTGGCCGACATAAATTTACATTCCCACATTTCAAAACGTGATTGTCATGACGTCATCAGATTGGTAATTGTTAATGACGTCATAGATTGTATTTAAGACAACATAGTAGGCTTCGCTTGATTCCACACGGATACAGAGTTCAAGGAAATACAGTAAAAAGTGTGTACACTTCATTCTACTATTTAATCTGATAATTGAACGATAATGTAAGTACTAGAAATCATAATCTATCGATATGTTGCGCGTATTAAAGTAATTCAGATTAATTTAGTAAACTTATAATTGGTAGAATTTAATTATTCTATAGAGGATCCTACCGACCCATCATAGCATGGTTACGGTAACTAAACACGTGCCTTAAGTACATGTATATATGTCAGTTTATTTCATTTTCCCATAGCAGTTTATTTATTTACATCTGATTTTTTGTAGTGTTTTGATGACACCATTTACTGAAAAAAGGAGATATCCCTGAAAATTTCGCGTATCAGTTTTCATCAAAAGAAATTAACACACTCCAAACCAATTTAGAAAGGTATTCGAAAAGACTTCCACACAAATGTGCGAAAGTTTACAATATTTCAACAAGATATACTTAGAATAAAATAAAATTGGAAATGAGGAATTGGCATATTCATATATCTTCTTATGACGTGTGTGTATAGTTTATCAAGACAGTTTGACTTTAACCCATCAACCCCTGAAAAACAATGGACTATTCAATAAATCAATGACATAGACCAGTCCAAATGTGTCTTTAGGGATGAATGAGTTAA
Source organism: Atrina japonica (assembly GCA_030159075.1). Taxonomy (NCBI): domain Eukaryota; kingdom Metazoa; phylum Mollusca; class Bivalvia; order Pterioida; family Pinnidae; genus Atrina; species Atrina japonica. The sequence goes on along the minus strand of BROG01000419.1, from coordinate 464,223 downwards.
GTGAACATTCTTGATCTACAAAATTTATAGGTTTACACCACTGAGGTGCAAACATTATATCACATTAAATGTTAAATATTGGTGTATATCAGGGTACACAAAAAATCAACACGGTTTTCTTAGTCTCGCTGAGAAAGTTTTATAACCGCATTTCCGTTTATAGGGGCCTGCGTGGGCTGGCAAAGTGATTAGAGAGCATCACGCTTTAAACCATGGGAATAACTGACCTCATGTCAATGGAGGTTAGAGCCCCGCTGGAACCTAAGCTGATTTTTGTGAGAAACTTCATCAATTTACACGCGGAAGGTCGGTGCTCTCTTCCCGGGTATACTATATTCGGGTTCTCTCCCCTACCATTACATACTGACCGCCACCATAAATGTTGATTGTAGTTTAAACACCAGTAAAACAATCAAACAAACAGGACGTCACCGTGGAAGCAATTCTTAAGTAACTTACAAGGCGAACAAGAGAATACTGAAATTATTTCCATTATGCCCAAAAAGTTGAATCAATTCAGAAAATCTGCAGTTTAAAAAAACCAAAAAAAAAACCAAAAAAAACAAACCGGATAAACTTCCCAGTGTCTGCAATGTAATTACAAATCGCATTCTTATTTGTATTGAAAATATACTACGGTAAACATGTTATTTCTATAGGTATTATTTTCTGTTTTGCTCCCTTTTTCTCATCTTTATTTTCTCTTCCTTGACACACGACAGTATGCTGATACCTTGTTATACGCTTCTAGTGATGGCGGTTTACCACTTCATGGGACATAACAAACAGGAAAAAGGTGATTGTTTTTGGTAAATTTTACACCACATCTCTGCATCGTGTTATACCTTATCTCTGCATCATATTACATCCCTATATCTTGTTATATATATCACTATAGCTTGATACACCTTATTTCGACATCTAGTTAAACCTCATATCTCCATCTTGCAACACCCCTATCTTTCTACATCTTGTTACAGCTCATCCCGACATCTTGTAATACCCAACTCTATCTCTACATCTTGTTACTTCATTTCGACATCTTGTTACCTCATTTCGACATCTTGTTACATCTCATCTCTATACCTTGATACCTCTTCTCTCCATACAGCTCATCTTTACATCGTGTTACACCTCATCTCTACATCTTGTTACCTCATCTCTCCATATTGTTACAGCTCATTTCTACATCTTGTTACACCTCATCTCTACATCTTGTTACCTCGTTTCGACATTTTGTTACACCTCATCCCTGCATCTTGTTACCTCATTTCTACAACTTGTAGAAATTTCTTTCCATATTGTTACAGCCCATTTCTACATCTTGTTACACCATATCTCTACATCTTATTACCTCATTTCTACATCTTGTTACCCCATTTCTACATCTTGTTACCTTTTCTCTCCATATTGTTACAGCTCATCTCTACATCTTGTTACCTCATTTCGACATCTTATTACACCTCATCCCTGCATCTTGTTACCTCATTTCTACAACTTGTTACACCTCATCTCTGTATTTTGTTACCTTTTCTCTCCATATTGTTACAGCCCATTTCTACATATTGTTACACCTGATCTCTACATCTTGTTACCCCATTTCTACATCTTGTTACCTTTTCTCTCCATATTGTTACACCTCATCTCTACATCTTATTACCTCATTTCGACATCTTGTTACACCTCATCCCTGCATCTTCTTACCTCATTTCTACATCTTGTTACACCACATCTCTACATCCTGCTACACCTCATCTCTTTACCTTGTTACCTCTTCTCTCCATATTGTTACAGCTCATCTTTACATCGTGTTGCACCTCATCTCTACATCTTGTTACCTCATTTCGACATCTCGTTACACCTCATCCCTGCATCTTGTTACACCTCATCTCTATATCTTGTTACCTTTTCTCTCCATATTGTTACAGCTCATTTCTACATTTTGTTACACCTCATCTCTATATATTGTTACCTTTTCTCTCCATATTGTTACAGCTCATTTCTACATCTTGTTACACCTCATCTCTACATCTTGTTACCTCATTTCGACATCTTGTTACACATCATCCCTGCATCTTATTACCTCATTTCTACATCTTGTTACACCACATCTCTACATCTTGTTACACCTCATCTCTTTACCTTGTTACCTCTTCTCTCCATATTGTTACAGCTCATCTTTACATCTTGTTACCTCATTTCGACATCTCGTTACACCTCATCCGTGCATCTTATTACCTCATTTCTACATCTTGTTACACCCCATCTCTATATTTTGTTACCTTTTCTCTCTGTATTGTTACAGCTCATTTCTACATCTTGTTACCTCGTTTCGACATCTTGTTACCTCATTTCTACATCTTGTTACACCTCATCTCTATATATTGTTACCTCTTCTCTCCATATTGTTACAGCTTAACTTTACATCGTGTTACACCTCATCTCTACGCCTTATTAAGTCATCTCTACATATTGTTACACTTCATCCCTAGATCATGTAGTACATAATCTCTACAACTTGTTACATCTAATCTCTACACCTAGTTACACCTCATTTCTACATCTTGTTACCTCATCTCTACATATTGTAACTCACCCCTACATTGTGTTACAGCTGATCACTACGCGTCATCTTTACGTCTAATTACACTCATCTGTACGAAAGGAGCCGAGTGAATAGAACATTTCACTTTGAACTAGAAAGTTTTTCACTTCTGGTAACCACAGTATTGAGCCAAGATACTAAACTGATTTTTGGACGAGCTAACGAGTTTACTTTCGGAAGTCCGGTAGTCTATACTTGGGTACATTGTAAACGTGTACCCTCCTCCACCATTAAAACTGGCCGCTACCATTTGACTGAAAAAGTGTTGCGTGTGGCGTTCAACAATATTCGAAATTCAAAATTCAAATTCAAATTTTCGCGATCTTTCTATTGTGGAATGAACGTAGTTTTTGTCATTCCGGTAACACAGAAGTTTTAAATTGTGCCATGGATTCTCATTCTTTTTATGTTGAATCAAGAGTTGTAATAATTACATTTTTATATGGCATGTCTCAAAACAAGACCTTGTATTTGACCTTTGTTTTAGCATTATAACTTTAGTATTATGTTTATAATTTTTATAAAATGAAATGTATTAACAAATGTCTGACACCGCCCTGTAATTTCTATGCTGAAAGAGGTTGGATAAAGTATACTCCATGTATATGTCTACATTTACCTACACTTTAAACTACAGTGGAACCTTGTCTGAAGACCACCTCGCTTAGGAGACCACCCTGCACTTCTATGTACCATTTTTCCTTTTTAATGAGCGATTTTTTTCTGTTGTACATCGATAGGTTCTCCACCTCCCAAACCATCAGATGAGGAGAGCAAGAATAACTTCTGTGGTCTCAGACGTGGCTTCTTATTGGTAAGATGTTTTTAACTATTCAAATATATATCGACCATTTTTATCAAAAGCACTAAAATTGTTGCTTTGTATCTTTGGAAACTTCTTCATTTGCACATCTGGCATTGTTATAGACTGGTTCTTTTAGCAAACTATTAAGTTTGGACATTCATCAAACATTTTCAATTAATAATTCATTTTTATTTCATAAGTGGTCGGCTTAGTCTTGCCAATAGCGTTTCATCTTGTATTGACATTTAGATATAAAATTAATCACATTATCACTTTCGTCCCTGGTATTTGTGTGTATTCTACACACCAAAATGACCAACGTCATTCATCGTTTTTATTCATTACATATTTTACAGTAAATGTATCCGAACCGAGGAAAAATGGACGCAACCTTGATCAAATGAACGAAGATATACTCGAACAGCAATCCAAAGATCCTGCTGTGTGATTCTCGAACCTCGGCGAAATTTAGATTCTACCTAAAGATGAAGATGAAATATACATTTAAATTTATTCTAATCATGATGCTAAATGCAAACTTATAAACTATCATTGGTACAACAAATCTAAAGTCTATCTCAAATAATCTTAGATACCGAAAGATAAAATATTTTTTGTCTCAATGTAACACGATTTGATATTAGGATTTACAGTTTTCAAAAAAAACTGTTCATTTGAGAATTTTACGTGTGTTCAAGCTGCAGAATTATTTCAGCTCACTCGGGAAGTCTCTTTGCTGTGTGGCTTCGTACCTTGAATTCAGATGACAGTACGTCTTTGAAAACATGTCTTAAAAGACAAAAGATGCAGGAAGTTTCTAGGTCCAATTTTTGAAATTGACACATTGATGGTTGATGAGGACCTTGATCCCTGCCTTCCTTTCCTAGTGTCGTATTCACTTTTTCTGAATATAAAATATGTAATAAGATCTCCGGTTAAACTAGGAAAGAAGTTAATTCTAAACTAACAGCCACAGAAAAAATTCCAAAGCCAGTAATAGCAAACAGACACAACGAAAATAGAGAAACATAATCAAAAGATCGTCAGCACTTAGAGATATCCTGTGAGTACGATGAAATGGTTTTATTGTCGTATTCCATTTGGTAAGAAGAGAAAGAGTTTGATGCCAGTAAGCGACTTTTCTGATTGGTCACGTGGGCATCAGATTACCAATGATGACAGTTTCTTCTATTTTCAACATAAGCAAATTATCAGTTTGTCTATCAACGCATTGCTGTAACTATGTCAACCCTACAAACCATAATAGACAGGTCTAAACAATAGAATAAAACATTACATTAAGCTATAAAGGGGTGATAGGGTTATGGTTGAACATTCTTATACATGAAGACCTCACAGTGACCTACTAACGAAGACGAGTTAACTCAGGATTGTATCCATCTGTTCAGGAACTCCCTATATTGCATCTGCAGTGAAATTAAAATGAGTATGACAGTGTTATGGGTTATTGGTAAATTGCAAAATATTTGGGATGAGAGATATCTGATAAAAGAAAACCGAACCCGCCATCTGCACATCTGTAAAAGATCTTAGCCACACAGCAAAGGGGCGTCTTCCCGAGTGGAGGTTCTGCAACACTTAGTTATCGCGTAATGTATATTCAGAAAAATTAAAATATCCGCTGGTTTTATTTGTTTAAATTTAATGAAAGATTGATACTTCAAATATTTGCCAATTACGTATATAAGTGTTCAGTTTTTTTTCATCTGTAGATTTTTTAGGGGAGGGTTCTTGTGAGATCTTACAGTTAACTTATTTCACAATCCTGGGAAATTTCTAAAATTCATTCAAACCAAACCTAGGGATGAAAAAATAACTTTGTTGCTGTAATTCAAATAGGCAATCTGATTTATGTGATTTACTTCCACCGGAAATGATTTAGCATCATTATAACTTTGGTATTTGGTTTATAATATTTTTATCCACTGATAGTTGAATCCGACATGTAGTATCTAAATTCTATATACAATTGTTTTATATCGTATATTTCTATGTGATTTCTGTTTAAATATCTGTCCCGAAACACAAAGAAAATGAATATACCGTCTTTAAACGATTTTGAATTATTTTTTTTCTATGTAGAGGTTCATAGCGAAAAAGATTATCCAAACATGTTTCTAACGTTAAAACCGGTTCTGAGATTAATTTCTGCATAGATACGAAGACTGGGTTTGACCAAACCTGCAATAATTGGCCTATCGCCAAATGTCCGACACAGCACATTTCGGGAATTTTTTTTCACTATGGCGCCACAATTAAATGGCCCGTCAATTGTTTGATTATGACGTCATGATGAAATGACGTCAAAAACACACGAAGAGCCATGTGCCAGACATTTGGCGATAGGTCAGTTATTGTTTTTGGACTTGATACAAAAGCACGAATATAATCATTTTTTTCTTCACAGAAAGAACAAATAACAGGGTTTTATATCAATACTTTTTAAGTTACTATTTACAATAAAAGAAACTGATTTGGAACGACCGATTTTTTGCATCATCACTTGCGCAGAAATATAAAAAGTCTCAGATACCAAGGTGTAATTCATTAGGATGTCCAGGATACAGGTACACATCTGGTGAAAAAAAATGGACAAACGGGGATCAGGTGCCATGGAGGAGTAAGCATCCCCTGTCGACCGGTCACACCCGCCGTGAGTCCACAGTTAAAATTAAAATGAAATACGTGAGGAACGAATCCTTGTCATAATTGGAACAAATTCTAAAGACATCACTGAATTGAAGCTTTTACACCATTATTTTGCATAGTATGGACATTAAAACCTCATTATAATGCCCCTACTTTCATTTGCAACCTCGCTTTTCGCCACAAATTTTGAAATTCCACTTTTCCAAATTTCCCTATAATTACATTCAAGGGTGCCCTCAACCTATCGCCAAACACATTTATATAATGCCAAACTTGCCCTGTATGATCTGAAATTATGTGATACCACAAACTCTATTCAAATATCAGTTATCAATTAAAATTGGATTCTTATCTATCGCTGGTTTTGAATTATACAGGTGTAAGAATGGTCTCAGTTGTGGTTACCAGAGTATTAGAAATTAAAAAATGGTTCCAGGATTAAAAACAAACGTCAGCAAAAAAGACATTACAGTACTTGACATTTCGATCAGTCAAAATCATGAATGAGTCATTAAATTTTGTATTGCATCACTTCCAAATATTTCTACAAATAGATACACCAAAAGTTGCCCACTTTCAAATGAATTTTAATGTAAGAACATTTTAGAACAAAAACATCAAACGTTTTGAGATCAACCAAAACTTTTTTTCTGTGTAATAATGTTTTATTTTTCACATTTTTACCTAACATATGAAAGATGATTTAGTTTAGAAAGAATAAATTATTTTACCACTGTAACCTTCCCAATGGGAGTTAATATACGTCAGTTCCAATATTGTAACTGAGCGGTTACTTAAGTGGTTTGTGAATTGAAATCTAAATCATTTCAGCAAGCGTAACTGAAAAGTATATTCCAGTTTTATTGTTTCTCCCGAAGACAAATCCATTCTAACATGATGACAACTTAGCACCAGAAAACATATTTTAGTTTTGTGTTTTGTGTTCCATAACTATGAATATGCAAACCTGATGTGCTTGAAAAGTGTTCTAGAGAATAAAGAACAGCCAACTTGAATTTGAATATTGAGTAGTGTTTTACGCCACACTCAACAATTTTTTTCAGCTATTTGGTAGCGGCAATTTTTTATTGATGGAGGAGAGAACCCGAATACAGTGTATCCGGGAAATGAGACCACCGGCCTTCCGTAAGTGATATACTTTATAGTTCAAAGCGCAATGTTCTAACCACTCGGTCAAGAGCAGCGAAAAGGCTCCTTAGACCTATCAAAAATTGGTGTTGTGCAATCGGTACACTGATGTATTTTATGATCTGTGTTTCCAAGTAATATTCCAGTTTTATCTTTATTTTCATTAATCATAATTGAGAGAATTTCTGCACACAATAGGAACAGATAAGGCGCGACCGGGTCACCTTGACGACAGCCACATTTGATAGATATTTTATCTGATAAAAAGCCTGATTGTAGATATGAAGCTTTTACTTATATATTAAAGCTTTTCACTCATGAGATCATGTCATAACTGAATCGAAATAGGACCTAACTCTGTATATGAAATACAATGCAATAGAATCAAAAGGTTTTCTATAGTCAATTAATACTAATAGACCTGACGTCAACCTAAGCCGTCAAGTCAGAAATCAACCTTGCGTCTTCTACCATTTAACGCCCTGCAATAAATCCAGTCTTCTACTATTTAACGCCTGCAATAAATCCAGTCTAACTATTTGCAATGAGATGATCTTCAATTGCAAAGCTAGCCTGCAGCAACTCTGTTTACCCAGCTTTCCCATAACCTTACACCTTGTACCTGTTCTGCATTTGAGTTCATGTACGCTTCATGTGGCCATGTTGTGACAGGTGATCTCAACATTGTGCGTACCAGAAAGCTGTTAGATCTTTTATGCAATGCCCAAAATATAGAGAACCTGTCTCGTTTACATGGCGCCAAAACTTTGAAATTGTTATGGACGCATGTGAAGAGTACGCCATACGTTAATTGGGCAAAGGAAGAAGATGTCGAACTTGATACTCTTTCAGAGTGGATTAAGTCGATCATTAATGTTCTTAAGCGAAGAATTTGAATTAAACATTCTGTCAACACCAAACACAATTTTAATTTTTTGTGACCCTGATGTTGTCACAGAACTTTCCCGTCTCCACGAAAATTTTATTATAGTTCCTGCTGACAAAGCATATAACAACTTCACATTTGTCTGCAGGCGATACTACTTCAGCATTCGAAAGAGAAACAAAAATCCCTATAAACATTGCGGGGTCATTTAAGTGCTCCACCAAGCTTTTATCTTTTTTAGTCACCAAACTTCTTACACATATTAAACAAGGTCTTCAGAAGTACTGTACAACGGCCTACTAAAATAAACTGAGTCAATCAGATGTGGATCCTAAAGAATTTAATAGAATTATTTGAACATTGAAAGTCTCCAAATTTCAAACATTTCAAGGATTAAGTCTTTTGATTTTTCGACCCTTTACACAACAATTCCTCATCAAAATCTCAAAACTGATTAACATCTATTATACCTAACTCCTTCGTATACAAAAATGGAAATTCCAGATATAAATATTTAGTGTTAGGTCATGAAGAACCTTATTTTGTGAAGGAATACTCTGATTCCAATAACAAGTACACTGAAGACGATATCATCAAGATGCTGGGGTTTCTAGTAGACAACATCTTCGTGGGAAAAGTTTTCCAACAAATTCACAGCATTCCAATGGGTACCAATTGTGCACCTCTCTTGGCTGACATCTTTTGTATTCATATGCAGCGGAATTTATACAGTCTCTGCTCCACAAAGGAAATAAATAGTTAGCATCTCGGTTAAATTTTGCTTACAGGTATATCGACGACGTACTGTCTATAACCAATTTAGAATATCAGAATTACCCCGGACAGATGTATCCTATTGGGCTTGAGATCAGTGAGATGACAGAGAGAAACTCATCTGCTACTTACCTAGATTTACTCCTGTCGACTGGAAAGGGCAGGCAACTTTACACCCTCCTTGATGAAAAATGCGACGATTTCAATTTTCATATCACGAACTTCCCGTTTCTGAGTAGTAATATTCCATCTTCTCCTGCCTATGGCTTTTTCATTTCACAAATTATACGTTATGCCAGGGCATGGTCTTCTTATGAATGTTTTATTCTGAGAGCGAAACGACTCGCCAATAAACTACTTACACAAGGTTACGTTGTTGAACGCTTGGAATCGTCGTTTAAGAAGTTTTATGGTCGATACGGGGATTTCTTAAACAATATGGAGTCCTACTCAGTCAGTCTCAGGAAAACTAGATAGTATTCTCGAGTCCGACCACAAACAGTGACTCCCTTTCGCCAATCATGCTTTTCACTGAAACGTGCCGTTTCAACAAACGTGACCTTTTCACCGAATTTGACCTGTTCATCGAACTAGAAAGGTTTCTATGTGACATGCCAGCAGAGGACGCTGACGCCTTCCGGACACCTGGGGTTTGCAATTGTTCTTCATGTTGAGGCCATTTTCACATCCAATTTGTCGTGTTTTAATGAACTTGAGTTTCGATTATCAAGTGGCACTTCATCATACACACACACACACACACACACACACACACATATATATATATATATATATATATATATATATATATATATATATATATATATATATATATATATATATATTTAGGAGTATAATTGGTCTCCAAAGGTAGTCTCAGGAATTAACGCCCTTGTTGTAATTCCAAGACGATGTGTGATGGGGAAACTTTTCTTTTCAAAAAAGTTTACGGAAATAGGAGAAAATCTAGTCTTGGTCTACTTTTTAAAACTTTTGTCTTGTGAAAATTTGTGACTTTTTTCCATGTTAAAATCTTTCTATCAAGACGAAGTATTATGCAATTATGAACTAATCGTTAGTCTTCCATAATTTCCAACACTTTTACCATAGTGTTACAACTATTGATAGCCTTGTAGTTAAACGTATGTAGCACAAGATGTAATAAATTGAAATATCCCCATACAATGAAATATTGGTTTGAGTACATCTTCCGTAAAGGTTTTCATCATTTCTATTATATGTTTTTATGATACCTTCTACTTCCTTTCGATTTACAATTGAATCAAGTGTTTTGGATGCGGGTTCTTTGATGTCCCGTAAATCGGAACGAAACGAAAACGACTTATCACTATAAATATCTGATATATAGTAAAATTCATTTAACCTGACTGGATGGAGTCTTACGAACCCTTTCTTGACCTGGGCGAAATTAAAGGTAGCTAAGGTAAGACATTCAAACTACTCTGGCAACGGTTATCGTTCCTACTCGTTCCTATCCAGTTGGTAATAAACGCTTTTCCGGTCAAGCTTGTCTTAGCTAGTAAGTAAGTAGACTCAAACCAAAAGATTACTCCGCCTGCCAAGTTATAGATGTCGGACAGTACCAAAGATGCTTACTATGTCACTTTTTGTGTGGTACTTTACCTTAAGCTTTCCGCGATGTAATATCGTCATTGCACTTATTTTCACTTCTTTTAAGATTGAAAAAAATGTATAAACACAAAGAAAAACAAACCAAACAAACGGATTTGGTAATACAATTAGGTTTATGATTTTGCCTTACATGATACTCGTTTTCTCTTTCAGAAATAGAGATCTATTTTAATTTGAATTTCAACTAATGAAGTCTTATTGACGGAAAAGATCACATTGAGCGTTTATTGTGTCCCCTTTGTATGCAGAACTAAAACATTGGTATTATATTTACAATTCGTTTAATCACGAAGAGGCAATACGAATGGACTTATATCTATATTATTAAAGATTTTTAGCATATTTCTATCACACAGAACATTACTCTGTTTCCATATTTAACTACTGCTCTTGTGGTAATGACCGGGCGAATCTTCGCTTTCTCCAAAATCTCTCTGACGCACATAAATGTCCTTTTAAAGCAAAATTATATTAATTAGTTGTCTTATAAATGATCAAAGACGTTACAACGTTTGCCTGTTGGAAATACTTGAAATCGTGTGATTAACTAGTTTAATTATAACTGTTGCAGTAATCTCTCACTTAAACATCAAGTTCACCTATGTTTTAAACTGCGCCGTGCATTAAACATTCGTGATCATATCGATATTTTCAATAACTGACGAAACACTTTTATTTGAATGTTGTTTTGAATTATATCTTCTAACGATCGAGCCCGGTATCTCTTTATTACTGTTTCAATATTTATAGGAAACGTATCACGAGATTTTATTGCTGACATTCGACTTTACTCAGGATTTTCTTAACGGTTCATTGGATCACGCGAAAGATAACAATGAAGAAAATATGCGTAGGAATCGACGGTGAAAATGTTTGATAAATCCTGTATTGCGATGTATGATTTTGAGTTGTTAAGAGTTTGTGAAATGAATTGAAACATGTTTCTAGGATTGACGGATTAAAGTAATTATGAAGGTGGTGCTCGTTATCCTGTTCCTGACGCATATGTGGAAAGGTAAGATTTTATAATGCACTTTAGATTAATAATACAATGGTATACGAAGCTACTAAAATATTATAAACATAATACCACAATACCATAGACGATCGTTTCTGTCAATTAGACTTCATCAGTTGAGCTCCAATTTAAATAGATTACTGTCTCAGATACCAAAGTATAAATCATAAGAATGTCCAGGACATAGACACAAATCCGGTAAAAATGGACAAGCACGGACCTCTGGAAACCAAGAGGTGGGATCAGGTGCCATGGAGGAGTAAGCATCCATCTGTATTTAGAACAGTTAAGTGGTTGAGACATCTTGAGAGAGAGAGAGAGAGAGAGAGAGAGAGAGAGAGAGAGAGAGAGAGAGAGAGAGAGAGAGAGATGAAGAGAGAGAGAAGAAAGAGAGAGAGAAGAGATGAAGAGAGAGAGCTAGAGAGATGAAGAGAGAGAGAAAGAGAAAAAAAGAGAGAGAAAGAGAGATGACGAGAGAGAAAGAGAGATATGAAGAGAGAGAAAGAGAGAGAGATAGAGAGAGTGTGTGATAAAGGGAGAGAAAGAGAGTATGGTAAACGGTACTTGAGAATTCAGCGATATTTAAATGTTTTAGAAGACATTCGTACAACTTTTTGAATTATATTTAAATTGATAAAACTGCAGTCGCTAGTAAGTTTAATACAAGACTAAAATGTTTGGGTTTTTTTTAATTTTGGACAGTTTTAATACAAACTGCTTTCGTTTTTCACTTTTTTATACCTCTTCATAGATTTTGGTCCAAGTCTCTCGAATACATATTAAATCCCAAAACCTTTAACACTGTCTCTCACCTGTGGTTTGTGCGGGATCGAGTTCTGTTGGAACCTAAGTTGACTTTGTGAGAAAGTTTGCCAGTTTACTTGTAGTAGGCCGTTGGACCCTTCCCGGGCACATTATATTGGGTTGATTCCTCCACCACTAAAACCTTGATGCCACCATACGACTGAAAATTTGTTTAATGTGGCGTACAAATCATTCAAATTCACATTGAAAATTTAAACGTTAACACTGCAATAATTGTTTGTGATAGCTGTTGTAGAAAAATCGTGTTGCATATCAAGATATTATCTTTATATATAAGTTCGCGAACGAAGTCGAATTTTACACATTGAATACTCTTTGACGGTATTGTTGTGATGTATTAGAATACCGAAATGAAGCTGAGTATTTAATCTATTGACCTATCAATCTCTATTGCAAATCATGCTCTATGGTCTGTTATTCTATACAAATATAAACTTTAGATTCGCGTATGATAAGTACACAAATATACATTAACTTGATTAATAGTAAACACTGATTTTATGTGCATTTGGAGTCCTCATATATTAACCTCATCAAAATCATTATGCTCCAATTGGAGGGTCGTATCTGGTACCGAATCAGACTAAAATTTACTCTTGTTTCGTAAACATAATACGTCAATATTTCCTGAGGAATTCATTCATCTAGTATGAAGCATCTTCGATCTTTCCCCGAAGACATGGGTAGTAAAATGCGTATTTGGGAACTGTATGTGATAGGTAATCGATTTCATGCTACTTCAATTGTCGTTACGCAAGTAATCAATTACACGGTATGTCTATACCTTGGGTAACGCATTGAGAACGGTTTACATAAAATCGACCAAAATCTCCAATAAAGTGCGGTATTTGTAATTTGTTTAGACAGAATTTATCTATTAGTGTGTTACGAATGAGAAATTAATAAAATAAATCTCAATCCTGGAAAAGAAATAGGTAAACATGGAAAACTATTTTCCACAATTAAAATGTCTTTGTGCCATTCACGATTTAGGTATTTCATCAATTATCTTAATTGTCTGTTATCCCAAGAGCTTAACCATGCTTATTCTTTTGATTTCTCTTGAGTATTGGTGGAAATAGAATGCATGAAATGGATTATCGTCGAATATGTGTAATATAAGATATGATTTCCATTCCTAATAGACCATTTGCGATTGTTGTGTTATAACAGTCGTTCCGTTGAATTTTGCTTGTGATCTTTAAGCACATTAAGTGACCAGTGGCCCTTTTTACGAAATGCCCTAAGTCTTAAATCCTAACTTTCAGTCCTAACTACCATGGTTACGCATCGCGGATTGGTCAGTCCCATGACAGTTAAGAATAAGACTTAGGATTTAGGTCCTAAACCTGTCGTAACACGGGCCCTGGCTTTGCCATTGACAGAATTCGGAATTTAAAAAAAATCAAACATCTTTCAGATATTTTGACACCGAATTTCCCATGACCAGGAAGGGATAATACATAAACCTCGGTTCTGGTAATTTGCCCAAAGCCGATGCTGACAACGGTATAATACAGATTGGCTAAAAATAAACTGTGTTAAACATATTTCGTTTTTTTTTTCCCTTTTTTACTCGTAATTAACTAACAATAACAAATAAGAGCTATACACAGGAATACTAAGTCTTAATTCATTTTGTGAAAATAATGTCAGGCCCAATGTGGTATTGATATACAAATATTAATCTTCAACTAATCAATTGCAAGTGAATTATTGCGAAACCGGAATTCTCAAGCAATTTTTACAAAATATATCGGGATTTTAGAAATTTTAAACTTCTGTATATCTCTTATCAGTTTATGTAGTAAAAATGGAAAGATAATTAAAAACACACACACAACTAATGTCCCTTTCAGTTAAACCAGTGTTAAAATGAAGCTGAAACAAATATTTGAATATTTGCGAATGATATCAGAAATCGCGTTTAATGTCAATTTGCAAGTGTTACGGTCGGTATAATTACCTTGTTTGCAATTACTATACATTTATTTCACTAATTAATCTATAGGATGTCCAGGATCTAGTAAAAATACGTGAGGAACGAATCTTCGTCACAATTGGTACAGACGTCTCAACAGCCGCTATCGAACAGGCAACTCATCATTTCACTTAGTGAAACAGAGTAATCGCAAACAAGAGTATTATACCAACCATAAAAAATTGCGGAACGTTGACATCAAACGCGGTTTTCGATATCACTGTATCAATAATTTGTCAGTGAGTAGTGAAATGAAATTTTGAATTACCTGTTTGATAGTGGATATTGAAACATTTATACCAGTTGTGAAAAGGGATTTATTCCTCACTTATTTCATTTGAATTTGACTGTCATAGTCAATACAAAATATATCGGCATCGTGATTAACATATACGTATGGTATATCTTTTATACATTTTTAGAATGGACTGTTACAAAAATAAATATTAAATATTTTACTTCACCTCACTATATACTCACCAACCATCAAAACTACCTACCCAACTTTCTCTCTCTCTCTCTCTCTCTCTCTCTCTCTCTCTCTCTCTCTCTCTCTCTCTCTCTCTCTCTCTCTCTCTCTCTCTCTCTCTCTCTCTCTCTCTCTCTCTCTCTCTCTCTCTCTCTCTCTCATATCCACTTATATTTAAAGGGACATTAGCTGTGGGTTTTTTTTCAAAACAAATTTCTGTCCTTTTTTACTACTTACTTACTTGATATACTATAACAAAAAAGAGATACACATCGGCATAACAATTCTTAAATTCCTATATATTTTGTGAAAATTACTTCAGAAACCCAGTTTGGCACTTTTTCACTTGCAATTGATTAACTCAACCTTACTATTTGTATTTGAACACCACACTGGATATGACCTTATTTTCACCAAATATTTAGCAATATAAGACTTTTTATGCTTGTGTATAGCTCTTATTTGTTATTGTACATCAGGTACAAGTAGTAAAAGTAGAAAAAAAATTGATTAACACAGCTAGTGCCCCCTTAACCCTGTTCCATTGACATCCTGCTTTATTTCCTTGAACTCCCCGATCAAATGTCTTTATCAGCATTATTACACGGTTATTATGAAATCCCCCTTTATTTGAAAGAAAAATTCACACCCACTTCGCTTTCAATATATTCAGGTACGTGCTTATATATATATATATATATATATATATATATATATATATATATATATATATATATATATATATATATATATATATATATATAGTCAGTTAAATAAGAGAAGTTAAATGAATTAAAAAAATTGTGTCTTTATTCTTATGACTTAAATGACATTGTCAATTTTACCCACAATTTGGCCCATTGCGGCGTAAAATTCCCTCTTGGAAAAACTTACAAAGCACTGTCCCAAAAAGGTCTATACCCCTGAAATATATAACATAATTTACACCCTGGTTATTTTCGAAAATTTATACAACAGAAAACGTATTCGATCCGTCTGAATTTCGCCGTGGCCTAAATTGTTTAATTTTGCTTATATAGTAAATTCGCCCTGACATATGAGGACAAAAATGACGAGAATCAATCGAGAGCGAAAATTTCCATGTATATATATAAATATATATATATATATATATATATATATATATATATATATATATATATATATATATATATATATATATATATATATCGACAGAAAAGTTTAGTGTCATGATGTGTTTACTTAAAGTTTCTCTCTCAGTATTGATTTGCGTACTCGTTAGTTGGTCCGATGTCTTCGTCAGATTACAATGTCCTCCTGTGTAACTGAATCCATTTTTAACGCTGTACTCCTATGAGATGACTGATAATCCGATTAAAGCCATGGAATGGAAAACGGCCCAATACTAATTATTCCAGCTGTCATGTATCATCCGATCAGATTTAAGATAATGAGAAATAAAAGTCTGAAATCCGAATTGACTAAATCCGTCATGATCATCCAGAAAATATAATTCGATTTCAGTGCAATCCTTTACAACACATACTAATATGGCATATAAGGATTTTGAACACTATATATTATGACATTCAATTTCCTTTCTTTGTTATATATGCAGTTATCTATTTTTCTGTCATATGTGCAACTACTCGTCATGTGTGATTGTAGCAAATATGTATCTATCATATGTGTAGCCGTTTCTTTGTGTAATACATGTAAACATATCTCTTTGTCTGTCGTATATTTAGAATGTTTACGATGCATATAGAGTCGACCTGGCTCAGTCGGTAGCGAGCTCGACTCTAGATCGTGAGGTCGTGAGTTCGAGTCCAGCCGGCGGCAGTTTGGTTTCCTGTCCTTCGGATGAGACAGTAAAAACCGAGGTCCTGTGTCAAAATAGGTGTAGGCACGTTAAAGAACCCTCACTGCTCAATGGCCTTAAGTGCCGAGCATAGGCCAAAATTTGAAGCCATTCACCGGCAATTGGTGACGTCTCCATATAAGTGAAAGATTCTTAAGTGGGAAGAGAAAGAAAAATTTATGGTCTTAAATACGAGGTGGCCTTTAGGCGAGGTTCCACTGTATTTGTATGTGAATAAAAAGCTGCTTCCGCTTCAACAAATGTTTGGTAAAGGTCCCCGAGTATTTGACCTACAGGTCATTAGCATATTATTACGATACCGTAAGAGAAATATTGTAGTACATTGAATATAAAAAAATCGGATACAAGGTATAAATCTTTAGAATGTCCAGGATATAGATACAAATCTGGTAAAAAGTTGGACAAACACGGACCTCTTGAAATTAAGGCATGGGATCAGGTGTCATGGAGGAGTAAGCATCCCCTGTTGATCGGTCACACTCGTCGTTAGCCCACAGGCAAATCCAAATGAAATACATAGGAACGAATCATCGTTACAATTGGTACAGACGTATGTAATTAAATTTTTAAGTTTTTATTTCATTCCGGAAAAAAAGACATTGTGTTAGGGTGTAATAAATGCAATAAATGTAGATATTCTGTTTAGAGATTATTGTATTAAAGTAGTTTAGAGATTATTTTAAAATTTGGTGTAATGCTGTTGTAGACAGTGAATTTCGTTTAGATAGGATCTTGTTTCAGTCCTGAACTACTAAAAACCAAGATTTTTTTTCGGTTATTATTTTTAGACAACGTATATTTCGTATATTTCGGTCTAGTCCTTGGTTTTGTATCACCTATTCTTCTGGAGCTATTCATCTATTGAAAAACGGTCGCTTGAAAACATATTTCGACTTTTTGCAATCCTTTAATTTTAGTATGATATTTACATTCACTGACAATTTTATGCCTATCACATTGTCTTTATCATATTTGGAGATATCTCAATCACCGTCTCTGTTACATGTAGTTTTCTCCCATATTCACGGAGGGGGGTGGATGACGTCTTACAACAATTTATGACGTAGTACTTCTGTGGCTTCCAGAATGCAGTACATATTTATGTCGGACTTGATTCAGATATGCGTATATCTATATTAAATATGTAGATCATGAGTAAATCTGTATTGTCTACATAGACATGGGAAAAAAAGTAATCAACCCCTACCTCGAGGGTATGACAAAGTCCGAGGGTAAGATTCTTGAATGACAAATCCGAGGCGTAGGGATAGATTCAAATTAATCTCCGTCACGGTATCTGTCATGTGTAGATATCTCTGTCACTGTCTCTGTCATATGTGTAGATATCTCTGTCACTGTCTCTGTCATATGTGTAGTTTTCTCTGTCACTGTCTCTGTCATATATGTAGTTATCTCAGTCACTGTATCGGTCATATGTGTAGTTTTTCTCTGTCACTGCCTGTATCGTGGTTTTAGTTATCTCTGTCACTGTCTAAGTCATATATGTAGTTATCTCTGCCATTGTCTCTGTCGTATATGTAGTTATCTCTGTCACTGTCTCTGTCATGTCATATATGTAGTTATCTCTGTCATATGTCATATATGTAGTTATCTCTGTCATTGTCCCCGTCATATGTGTAGTTATCTGCCATTGTCTCTCTCATATATGTAGTTATCTCTGTCACTGTCCCTGTCATATATGTAGTTATCTGTCATTGTCTCTCTCATATATGTAGTTATCTCTGTCATATGTCATATATGTAGTTATCTCTGTCACTGTCCCTGTCATATATGTAGTTATCTGTCATTGTCTCTCTCATATATGTAGTTATCTCTGTCATATGTCATATATGTAGTTATCTCTGTCCCTGTCATATATGTAGTTATCTGTCATTGTCTCTGTCATATATGTAGTGATCTCTGACACTGTATCTATCATATGTAAAGTTATTTCTGTCACTGTCTCTGTCATATGTGTAATCTCTGTCACTGTCTCTGTCATATGTGTAGTTATCCCTGTCACTGTATCTGTCATGTGTGTATTTATTTTTGTCACTGCCTCTGTCATATGTTAAGTTTTCTCTGTCACTGCCTCTGTCATATGTTAAGTTATCCCTGTCACTGTATCTGGCATATACATAGTAATCTCTGACACGGTGACAAGTGTATTTAATTGTGTTATTGTCCTTTGTGGAACTCTGCCTTATATAAGCGACGGTTGTGGCATGCTAACAAGGGACACTGACTCCTTCCGGACACCTGGTCCTATCCCGTTCGCAAATTGCAATTGTTCATCGTGTTGAAACCATTTGCATATCTATATTATATAATTATAATTAAAATAATGGACTTTAAGTTTCGAATATCCATTGGTACTTCGTCGTTTTTACTTTATTATGTTTAGCTATTTCTTTTTCCGTTATTGATCTGCTTATGACCTTTTCCTGGCACGAAGTTCATTCTCTGATACTCCATCTTTGTAAATTATGTAGAAAGCTAATGATTTCAATTTAATGATTAACAAATTGTTTCATTATTTAAAAGTTATTTATTGTGGTGAAATAAAAAAAGTATGAAGTGTTTGGAAAATCGAATAGAACCATTTCAAATGTACCAAGACATTAATAAAATACGACATTGTACTTTGAAATTTTTTTTTTAATGCATGGATAAAAGGAACTATTTTTACCTCTCAACCATGGCAACATGGCAACCGTTGTTAACCTGAAAGCAACTCTCTCTCCCCCAACTTTTTCAAATAAACCGATTATATTGTCATTATATATTGCTTTCCAAATTGCTTTTATACTTACGTTTTACAAAAGTGTGTCAAACATTAAATACCAGGGCCTAAAGTCACAAAATTTACTCAGTACTGAAGCTCAATTAACGTTTCATGATTTTAAGGTAAAACACACACATAATTCATTATGTCACTGGATATGTTTGTATATTGACGTCACACTAGTGTATACTGGATATGTTTGTATATTGACGTCACACTAGTGTATACTGGATATGTTTGTATATTGACGTCACACTAGTGTATACTGGATATGTTTGTATATTGACGTCACACTAGTGTATACTGGATATGTTTGTATATTGACGTCACACTAGTGTATACTGGATATGTTTGTATATTGACGTCACACTAGTGTATACTGGATATGTTTGTATATTGACGTCACACTAGTGTATACAATGAGTACCGTACATTTTTTTACAGGAAAATCATAAGTGTGATGCGAAAATTTATTTGTGAATGATGAAAAACAAAACTGTTTCCTAATCACTCCAACCTAAATGTTTTCGATTATATAGTCAAAATAATGAAATAAAAGTTGAGCTTGGTGACTTCGGGCATTGATAAATTTGTTTCTTCCTTGAGAACCAATACAATTTTACCTACACATTTGACTTAATGCAGTAGATGGTATTGGACATTTGCGATTTCTCTCTCCGTATTATGAGCGTTTGGTGAAAAAGTATTACAAAATGCGGTAAAGTTAATACGCGGAGCCGGCCATATGGTTATATCATTCCTAAGATGTATCCATAAGCTATCTCGATGTATTTATATGCTGAGTGTTTCGTTTTTTAAAACAAATTCGAATATAAGCATTGAAGAATGGTTTTGAAATAGGTAAAGACTCCTTACCCCTTCCAACCCTACAGACCACAACGGACCAGTCTAAACAATAGAAAAGAGCATACTATCTAGGAAACTTAGGGTTGGAATGGTTAAACACTGTATACATTGAAAATGAAATAACGGAGGTTAAAACATGGCATATGCACTCGTGTCTCTATTAGTTTTTGTATTTAACATAAATATATTGTATATAAATGTCCATTCCATGATATAGAACCGATATAACGTCATGCGGTTTCAAAGAACACTGATTGTCTGGAGAAATGATACAAATACTGACTTCTCCATAAGTGGACGAGACGACATGTTATCTCGTGGTGTGGTCAGGAGTTACCAGCTTAATATAGAAACTGCACCATACCACAAACTTGATGATTTGTGATTTCCTGTTGTAAACTTTGTAATTTCATTTTTATAGTAATATCCATATACAAATGGGTCATAAATCTCCATATAGGATACATAATGTTCACCATACGACCATTTTGGTATATTGGTAAGGTACTCAGTGATAAGTTGTTGTCGAAATGCGGTTCGTATATCAACATTTGGCATATTTTATGGTCGGTATAATGACCTTGTATGCAACTTCCATGTTTTACTAAATGAAATGTAGAGTTTGATAGCAGTTGATGAACATGCTTTTACAAAACCAGGATTTATTTTTAACTCTGTTGACTGTGATTGAACTGTGGACTAATGGCGGGTTAGCAGTTCCATGGGGTTACTCCTCTTTGACACCAGGGTCAGAAGCAACCACATTTAATCACTACTCAAGATAGAATATTTTTCCAAGATTTTAGAATAAAACATGCACTATTTACGCTGCAACTTGACGTATTTGCATAATGATCGTATACCATTGTAAATGATAATGAAAATATGTACTCCTTTGAAGGAAACTTCAGATGTATCAAACTATTGTTTGAGTGTTTGAGTACATATTGGAATTAGGAGTACAATATCCAAGGTATTTACTCAATTTCTTTGGAAAAATCATAAAATTGACTCCAATGTGAATGAATGTAATAATGTGTTTCTTACCCAGTCACATAAATTAGTTTAACAAACAACCATAGAGTCAAATTGAGTAAATAAAAGCAGAGCTTGGGCATTGAGTAAATTTGGTGACTTCGGAACCCGAACACATATCTAGATTTTCAAGTCGGTCTGGGTTTGCCATGTGTTCCCAATATTTGTTTATTTGGCCATAACTTACTTTTGGTATGCCTACATTTATTCCCCTTAAATAGTTTAATCAGTATTATTATCATTATAACTAATATTTTGACTGAAGTGATATTTCCAATTGCGAGAAAAAGCACCAATATATACTAGTAATTGAAAAATCATCACGCACATACGCTTAGTGATCGATAACTTTCGTCATAAAAGGGTAAAACTGTTGCTTGGATGTCGAGTTAAATTTTGCCAATTTTGTTTATAAAGGTCACTCAAGGGAACAGGCAAACGTGGCCGTTATAGACAGGTGGTCTTTATAAAAAGGTTAATTAATTAAAAAATGTATGTATTAGTGTCCTTTAAGGCATGTTTGTACTTTTAAAAAGGTATTGTCCATTTGTCAAACGCTCGAGGTAGAGATCAAAGTACCAGTTTACCATTGAGAATTGAAACCTAGGTAGGCGTGGCACGTTAAAGAACCCCATGCTAAATTGGCTGATTTAGATTAAAAAAAAGGGCTTTCACTTTCACTTTCTAGTGATTTCTCTTCAGCTGTTAACGTGTAAAAAATCAGTGAAAATTTATTGGGAAGTAAAAACATTATATATGTGAATTGAATATACAGTCAAACATGTCTACAGATGCCACTCAAGGGAACAAGCAAAAGTTTCTGTTATAGACAGATTGCCTTATTAAAGAGGGTTTACTTATTTATTTTAAAAAAGTTAACAAAAATAAAGTTTGAATGTCGTTTATAGATAGATGCCCTGTATCCGGAGGTGACCTGTAATGCAAATATGACTGAAGTTTATCTTTATATTTTCAGATATGCTGACGCTAGAATGCTACACATGTGAGAACGAACAATCTAATATTCACTGTGTTGGCGACTACAATGTAGTTGAATGTGAAGAAGGATTTGATACGTGTCAAACCATTGTGGCTTACTCAGGTCTGGACATGAATAATTTATTTAAACATTCTTTAACGACATGACATATGCAATAGTTGTTAGTTATGTTTAACGCTTTCACTAATTGATTTATTTTCTGTTTCAGTTTGTTTAACAATGTGGTCATAAATAATGGATTATTTTAAACAACTTGAAATTTAAATCACTCGTGTTGAGTGCACTGTCAAAAAACAAAAAAAACAAAAGCGATCTCGTTCTAACGAGGTTTCAGTAAATGTGTAATCTAATGTAAAATATGATTTTGCGTTTTCATATTACTCTGCTATATCAAGATATATACATGTATATCGTGTACACATGTATACAGTACCGTTCACACAGTTGCGTTGCAGCTGTATTATTCATCAGAAACGTATGTAGGTTTGACCTCATTATAGTGAGGTTTTCGGCATACCTTAAAAATATTTGTTATCGGGAGATATAGTAAATAAGCAAAAAGCTAAGTTTCTGCGTTAATTACGTTTTAGTTAGCTCACAAAGTTGGTATCTAGCAACTTGCCGAAAGACCAACAGTTTTCTCTCTTAGAAGACCGTCCCGTATTTAAGGGAAAGAATGGTACCCTGGGGTATACAAAAACCTTATCATCAATTATTTTTTATTTTTTGCATACTTATTCATAAAATATGTGGGTATATAAGGGATATTTACATATGCAAGAGTTATGCCCCTTTCCAGAATTTTTCATAATAAAAAAACAATCATTTATTTACAAAACTCATACTTTTCTAGATAACCTGGTAAAATTTTATCAAATGCCATGATATCAATGTGTTTTCATGCTTTTATTAGAGCTGGTGGATAAAGAGGACGAAAGATTGAAAACTGTGAACCCCAAAATACTAAAATTTTATAACACTTAAATCTTAAATTCGGTCACTGTAAAAAAAATAGTCATCATTTTTTAAAATTTTTTTCTGTACATGATCTATTCGGAATGGTTAACAAATATTTAGAGTCAATAAAACAAGTTGTGGGTATATAGTGAAGAAATAACACCTTAAGTATGCCGAAATTGAGTATTTTTTAACAAAAAAATCTTTAAGAGAAGACTATACCACCATTTGACCTTGAGTGTGACCTTGAACATGACCTTGACCTTGACTGGGCGATGCACCTCATCACAATGAACCTTTCCTGCAAGTTTCACAAAAGTATCACATACAATAAGAAAGTAATGATAATTTATGTCAAAATGTGACTGTACCCAGAGAAACAGACAGCGGGGCAAAAGATGCCAGACAATGTGAAGATGTGTTTCATACCTGACACAAAAACACATGACTGTTAAATTAATTTTTTCACAAAGAACAACTTATTGTACTTTTTTATGTAAGACCATTCAATTTATGTCTTTTGTGGACAAATTTGTGTCGTCTGTCATCTTTGTTTAGATTGCCAACATCAGTTCCAGTTTATTTTACTATTTTGACATTCTGGTCATGTGACCAGGTATCCTTCTTCCCCTTAAACTATAAATATTCAGTATCTTTAGAATTTTTTATGAATATTCAATGAGTCAATACTCTCACATAGGAGACAACCTCGCTATTCAGACCACTTTGAGTCAATAAGTGAAGTTATCTTAATAGCGAGGTTTCACTATAACACCTCACTAATCAGATAACTTTGAGTCGGTAAGTGAGGTGGTCTTAATAGCGAGGTTCCACTTTAACACCTCACTAATCAGACCACTTTGAGTCAGTAAGTTATTTGGTATTGATAGTGAGGTTCCACTGTAACACCTCACTAATCATACCACTTTGAGTTAGTTAGTTAGGTGGTATTAATAGCAAGGTTTCTTTGTAACATCTCACTAATCAGACCACTTTGAGTCAGTAAGTTTGGTGCTCTTAATAGCGAGGTTCCACTGTAACACCCCACTATTCAGACCACTTTGAGTCGGTAAGTGAGGTGGTCTCAATAGGGAGGCTCCACTCTGTTTGAATAGCGGAATAGTCGCCTATGTTAGGGTCTGGACTCCTAGAAATTTCCCCAAAAATTTCAAGAGACTTAAAATATTTCAAATACGAATACAGTTGAACCGCACTCTGCTATGTGGTTTTGGTACCGAGTTTATTTATTGAATAATGTCAACGGATTCCAAATGAGAGTTTTAGAGAAAGACATTAGTAAAACTGTAAAACCTCAGCTTGCGTGGTAAATCTTCATTTTACTAGATATTTCTTTAAGAATCAACAGAAGTGTGATATATAAGTGTTAATATGGTTCCTAGGGGACAAGTGCTGCCAACATATCGGTTTGCTTTTTTTAAAATGAAAATATAGTTATATCTATAACATCATTATTGACTTGTTATATCATTGCTTCGTTTTGTATCTTGTTTGCTTTATTCGTCTTGTACGTCACAGTCAACCATTGTTTAGAACTATACTGGCGACCATTGTTTAATGGTGGATGAGAGAGCCCCCGGTTTCAGTGTTAAAGAACACTGGCCGCAGATGCCCCCGTTGCTTCGTCTTATATTTTTATACGAAACCTATTGAAATAATAGTCATGCGTAGTGACTAAACTAAACTCCGTCCCAGCAACAGTTGCTCAGTAATAGTGTGTGTGTGTGTGTGTGTGTGTGTGTGTGTGTGTGTGCGTGCGTGTGTGTGTGTGTGTGTGTGTGTGTGTGTGTGTGTGTGTGTGTGTGTGTGTGTGTGTGTGTGTGTGTGTGTGTGTGTGTGTGTGTGTATGTGTGTGTGTAGGGGGTGTCTCCGTAGCTGTTTAAAACATCACGTTTTGAACCATGAAGTCTTTCACTTCTAATCAGCGCAGGGTCGAGGCCAGCTTGTACCCAAGCCGATTTTTTAGAATATTTGCCAGGCCGGTGGTCTCTTCCCATTGTAACCGCATTGTCTGTCTATCATAAACTGGCCGTCACCATATAGCTGAATTATTACTGAATGTGGCGTAAATCAATGTTCCAAATCAAATCCGTATTCATGAAAGTTATCCATCTCCTCTAAAGCACAGTAGGCATAACAAGATAAGATATCTCGCATCATTTTAATCAGCTCTGATATAATGGTGGCCTTTTACCCTAAACTTGTTTAATATCCCATGTGTCTCCACACATATGTCGAAACACAAAGAAACTTTATATTTTTATAATTCATGAATTGCAGTTGTACGTTTCCCTGACTGAAATGTTGATTGCAGTTGTTGAGAAGATTGTGACTAGGATTTATTTTGATTTGAATTTAATTGGCTTATCGCCAATGGTCTGACATGTGGCTATCATTTTGACGTCATTCGATTTGACGTCATAGTCAATTAATTGTTTGACGGACCATATCAGTGTTATGTCATTATGAAAAATTCTGCCAAAAGGTAGGTGCCTTGTGGGGCCTTTTGTTTAAGGTCATTTATTGACTCCAGCCAGATTTAACCAGTCGACAGGGGTTATTCACTGCTCTATGACACCTGTTCCATCTCTTCTATTTTCAGAGGTCAGTGTTAGTCCAATATTAATATGTTGTCATCTGGACTTCCGGCTTTACGCTTTTGTGTCTTTATGTATTTGTTCATACATGTGTTTTTGAATTGCTTTATTAATGCATTTTTACAGATGTCAGCGAGAAAATGTCAATAATAAAAACATGCACAAAGAATCAATCCTGTCTTCTACAGATGTATGAGCATGCTCAGGAACCATGTGACGATACAAATGACAACTGGATTTGTACTGACTGTTGCTATGACGACAGATGTAATATAAACAGGTCGTCAAGACTGACAAAGAAGATGATGGATGTCATTACCTTATTGGCTTGTTATATGTTTTTTCATCATTTTCTTTAACATTTCAATTGCATTGTACACAGTGAAGGGACTTACTTTAAACGAAACTATGAGTACCTTTAATCAGATGTTTTTTTATTTAAACACGCATTGACGTTATTATGTGAAATGTTTTTTATCTATTATGATGGAAGAATATTAAGTTGTATGTGTTAGGGACAAAGGGAAATATGCAGAGAGAAATGAAAGCGGGAGATAGAGCAAAATATATTGACATATAGGGAGAAAGAAGTAGGGAGAAAAAAGTAGAGAGAAAGAGAAGAGAAATAGAGAAAATATAGATTGATAAGTAGAGAGAAATAGATAGAGTGAGAAATACAGAGAGAAAAAGAATGGAGAAAGAAGCAGCGAAAAAGTGTGTATGTATGTGTGCAGAGTATTATACGAAGTAATGTGATCTGCAACAATAATGTTAGTATCTTCATATCAATCACAAATAAAGGTATTTCAATTTCTATTAAGTAATGTTGTACTCTTGTTAACGCATCTATTTTTGTAAAAAGAAACTGATTTCATTTTTATATATGTACATATCATATCTGTGTGTCATTACTCATTTGCATTGTTATCCCGTGTAATTAATGTTATTGATCTCTCTATTTACAGAATTTTGATTTAACTTTATTTTGAATTAATTAGTTTATAATCAATTTTTTTTGTAAAGTTAGCAGTATATAGCCAATTGTAAAATCTTAATATATATTACAGTGGAACCTCGCCTAATAACCACTTCTTATTTTAGACCGTAAAGATTCAGTCCCTTGAAAATTTCTGAATAAATAAGAAATAAGTCAGAACCTCACTTATCAGACTGCCTCGCCAATCAGACAACTTTGAGTCAGTCAACTGAGGTGTTATAATAGCGAGGTCCCACTGTACTGACGACAATACAGTGAGATGGATCATTTAGTCTATATTCAGATATATCAAAAATGTTTTGTCGAAAAATAATGACAATTGTGATAATTACTTGTAAACTCGTGTAAAGTCGTATAAACTCGTGCAAACTTCGTCGAAAGTCGTAAGCCTTTTATTACTGTAAACCGGGAAATTTTCACCCTCGGTTATTTTCGCCCTTTTACGGCGGTTAACATATTCACCACGTCTAGAATTCACCCTAAACCACGGTAGTCTCATCGGTTTCATCAAAGTCCATGTTTCAATTATTTAGCTTAAACGTTTCGCATTCATGTTAAAATAGCCCTCTCAACACAGGGCGAAAATGGCGAAAATTCAACAGGATTGAAAATTCACATGTATACAGTATTTCTATTGTTTTATGACAAAGTAGTCACGTTGAGAAAAAAAAAACATCAGATGTACATGAAATAAAATTTTGACCATATATCCAACAAATCTATGAAAGAGTATTATTTTCTGACTGTTATTGAAATACTCTATAGTGGCGGGGTGGAGTCTTGTGAACACTTGCGGGGTGGAGTCTTGTGAACCCTTTCTTGACCTGGACGAATTTTAATTTTAGGTAAAAAAGCCAAACATTAAAAATACACTGACAAGAGTAATCGCTACCAAGGTGAAGCCAAAACAATACGGTTTACTTTCCAGACATAAGTTGTACAGGTAAAACGTATTGCCTGCACGGACTCCATGTATTACTGAAGCTCTAATATTTTGTTATGACAAGTAGCTCATAACCCCTGTTATGATTTGATTTAGACTCGTTGTGTTTGTAAATATGTGCCAATTTACCTTGGTACGCCTGTACTGGTCATTATACATCAGAGAGTAACCAGTAAAGAATAAAACGTGTTTTCCCGTGCAGTTTGCCATAACCGAAAAGTCAGTAGAATCATCCGTATGATAATCAAAAGATTAGTCCGCACCGCCATCTTATGTGAATCGGACAACAGTTTGTGTGTTACGTGTGTTTGTATAACGCACAAATTGAGCCGGCCTGGATCGTGAGGTCGTGAGTTCGAGTCCCGCCGGCGGCAGGTTGGTTTCCTGTCTTTCGGATGAGACAGTAAAAACCGAGGTCCGGTGTCACAGTACGTGTCGGCACGTTAAAGAACCCTCACTGCTCAATGGCCGTAAGTGCCGTGCATAGGCCAAAATTTGAGGCCCTTCACCGGCATTAGGTGAGGTCTCCATATGAGTGAAATATTCTTGAGTGGGACATTAAACAACAATAAACAAACAAATATAACGCACAAATTTGATATCAGTAATAAATACCATTATTGAATTTATAGACAACCCAGTGGACTGAGAAACATATTGACTAAAACATTAATTGCACAAAAGCTGGAGACTTTGATATGAAATAAAGTCTATTTATTACACTTATTGTTCGATCATCCATTATTTATCATATACTACACTATAGCAATGAAATATGAGGTATATCTTACGTAACATGGAAAGTTATGTATTATAATACGTCTATGAGTGGGCATTATGTAAAATCAATTTCGCTTTTCTTCCATTTCGCCATTTCTTCGTATATGTTTGTACATATTCATTCCTCATTTATTTTATTTAATGTTTGTCCGTTTATTTCAGTACATCTTCAATCAATAAAGAAACGTCAAATTGTAAAATCTTCAATTCTCTTATGTTATGATCTTTTAAACTATCGATAAACTCAATTCATTGAAATGTCCGGTGCCTCTTGGTCACACACACACACACACACACACACACACACACACACACACACACACACACACACACACACACACACACACACACACACACACACAGTTACATCGTATTATCTTATACACAATCATTATATTGCATTTGATACTTTGTGAAATGAATAATGTGCTTATAGTTCCCGTACCCTCCAATAAAAGATTTTGTTAAAAGCACAGTTTCATCTGTCCTAGGTAATTTAATAGAAATAAGGTCGCAATCGTTGAGATAACGCCACTCTGTCTGTCTGTATGTTTCTCTCTCTCTCTCTCTCTCTCTCTCTCTCTCTCTCTCTCTCTCTCTCTCTCTCTCTCTCTCTCTCTCTCTCTCTCTCTATATATATATATATATATATATATATATATATATATATACAAACAACTCACGATTACAAGTTCGATCAATCTCTTGGATGATATTCTAAATCATTTAAATAGCGTAAAATCCCATATCAGTGTATGTTGTATTGATTTCTGTTGGATGTAAAATAACAATTGTAAAAGCTTAGTCTCATAAATCAAATTTCTCATCATAAAGAATATAACCAATTATTTTTATTTTTATTTTTATATTAAAGTCTATTTATTACACTTATTGTTCGATCATCCATTATTTATCATATACTACACTATAGCAATGAAATATGAGGTATATCTTACGTAACATGGAAAGTTTTGTATTATGACACGTCTATGAGTGGGCATTATGTAAAATCAGTTTCGCTTTTCTTTCATTTCGCCATTTCTTCGTATATGTTTGTACATATTCATTCCTCATTTATTTTATTTAATGTTTGTCCGTTTATTTCAGTACATCTTCAATCAATAAAGAAACGTCAAATTGTTAAATCTTCAATTCTCTTATGTTATGATCTTTTAAACTATCGATAAACTCAATTCATTGAAATGTCCGGTGCCTCTTGGTCACACACACACACACACACACACACACACACACACACACACACACACACACACACACACACACACACACACACACACACACACACACACACACACACACACACACACACACACACACACACACACAGAGTTACATCGTATTATCTTATGCACAATCATTATATTGCATTTGATACTTTGTGAAATGAATAATGTGCTTATAGTTCCCGTACCCTCCAATAAAAGATTTTGTTAAAAGCACAGTTTCATCTGTCCTAGGTAATTTAATAGAAATAAGGTCGCAATCGTTGAGATAACGCCACTCTGTCTGTCTGCTTCTCTCTCTCTCTCTCTCTCTCTCTCTCTCTCTCTCTCTCTCTCTCTCTCTCTCTCTCTCTCTCTCTCTCTCTCTCTCTCTCTCTCTCTATATATATATATATACAAACAACTCACGATTACAAGTTCGTCCAATCTTTTGGATGATATTCTAAATCATTTAAAGAGCGTAAAATCCCATATCAGTGTATGTTGTATTGATTTCTGTTGGATGTAAAATAACAATTGTAAAAGCTTAGTTTCATAAATCAACTTTCTCATCATAAAGAATATAACCAATTATTTTACAGTTTTTGAATTACCGTATGCTTTGTTTAACAGACACTAATTTGTTTGCTGGAAGGTTGTCAAATTACGAAGAACAATAGATAAGTACATTAAACAATAGATAAACATTTTTTTATTCCGTTTTCTGTAAAAAATTAAGTATTTCGGAGAAAGAAATTGGAGATGTACTTTAGCAGAGGCATGATTTAATATGTATCTTTATACGCAGGATAACTTATGACCATGATGCATTTCGTTTTTATTCTAAATCTGATATTATTGAGAACTATTCTTTGACTTGTTTTTGTTTTAATTGTATAACGAATGATATTATGTGCCGCAAATTTAGGGAAAATATGTGGACAAAACAATTGAACATTTTATGTACATTTGTGAATCAAGAAACAAGAAAATAAGTAGCATTTTTTACATCATGTCCGACCATTCAAAAAGTCAGATATTCCATTAATAATCGTTTCACAGTGATGGTAAATAAACATAATGTATACTGACATTGATGTTAAATCATGATATGTCTTTGAAGAGTTATCTTTCTTATTAATCAGAAATCAATTTCATAATATATTTGAAATACTGAAAAATAAATGTTTTATCTTGCAAACTGAGAATTTGTAAAGGAACTAAACACTAGTGGAAACACTTGGACGCTATTGTTGTTTATATCCTGTCATGAATGTTCACGTTTTAAGTCTAATTCAAAGGACTTTTGATCTTTCAATCCTCATGCCCAGCGTTAGGCGAGGGAGCAAAGGAATAGCACATTCTCTTGTTATTGTTTTACGTATGAACCTCCCCTCCTCCCCATATATACATATATATATATATATATATATATATATATATATATATATATATATATATATATATATATATATATATATATATATATATATATATATATATATATATATCCGTCATGATGAAGAGGATTTGCTCCTATATTTGTAGAGTTAGAATATCACCGTGTAGTGGTCATTCGACAGGGGATGCATTTTCCTATACACCTGATCTCACGTCTGGATTTTCTCTTATTTCTGTCCTATATACGTCATACTTGTTTACTGCCTAACAATTTGTATCAGTTTTATTTGAAAATAAAAAAAAACTTAATATTTTTAATTTGATAGTCTTCAAATACTGATAATGACATGCGAACCTCTACTGCATTTACACATAAATACTGAAACATGCGCAGATGGTTGATTTTGATTTTGAAGTTTTGATTATATTGACGTCTTTTGAATATATATTATTTTAAGAATAATCTTGTAAACTGTTTCAGATATCCCATGAAATAATTCTTTCGGAATGTTGAATAATGTAATTTGACAATATTTTAATATATCAAATTGGTATTTCTACTCCAAGACAGTTGGGAACATTTCTATTTTAATCTGTGAATACAACAATTCGGCATTTTAATACGGAAATACAATATTCAACTGCCACAGACTTAAAAATATTCCAGGATTCCAGTTGTAGATTTCCGACAAAGTGAAAGTTTCTTAATGCATATATTATGGTACATATCTGCATGACAACAAATGGCATTGATAATGCTATCTGTACTTTAGTCGTGTTGACAATATACTATGCTGCTGCAGCTTAGCACACAAAACTATATAATTAAATACTCGCTATTGTTACCAATCCACTGACGGACTCACGAGTTGTCTGATTACAGAGGTAGTCCCTTATTTATAGTAGGCTACAACTCGTGTAACCTGGCGGGGTTGACGTTACGACTGTACGACCCTTACCTGACCTGGAGGAGTTTTGAATTTTAGGTGATGCAGTTTAATGATATTAAAATGTTCATGACAAGAGTAATCGTTCCTTCTTGTCATCAAGTCTACGACTGTCAAGTGGGGAATGCATCTCTCTTTCTGTGAAGCCTGTCGTAAGAGAAGAGTGGGTGGAATCGTTCGTTAGATAATCAAATGGTTACTCCTCCCTGCCAAGTTATGTAGATCGTACAATACGTATCACACACACACAGAGTATATTGACACTTTCAACATTGTATATCTGAATGGTATGCCCTTTCTTTTGTTTAAGACTAGTCTATTATGGTTTGTTGTCTTGAAAGGGTTAACAGAAACAAAATCGAAAAAAAAAAAAAAAAAAAAAAAAAAAAAAAAAAAACAACAACAAAAACAAACAACACTGGAAATAGAGGATACAATAAATTTATTAAAGGTTCAAACTTTATAACACTTATTCCCAAGAATTCACATTGTCTTTTGAGGGATCATACAAAACATCCCCTAGAGTTGTCTCTCGTAGATTGTTCGGAAAGAAATAAATGATACATATATATATGTTACTTCTTCTATCAATCACTATATGGTGTTTGAATATATACTGACAGCACTAATTGTAAGACATCATCATCTGTAAGACTGATTGAGACACATTTTTTATTGGGTGCGCATCCTCCTCAAGCAGACAAATGAACGAGGGAACGATTATCTACAAAGTCAGCATCACGTATCCTGTAATGAAATTGTATAAACTGCTTAATGGACCAATGATATAGCAGAAATACATTTTACTTGGTAAAGTTCATGTATCATGTCATATCAGCCCCAGGGCTTGACATCTGGCCAGGCTTTTGAATTGGCATTGCCCGTGGGCTGGAACGACACGTCGTGTGGGTTTAATCACGACCACATTTTAATCTATCTGTATAATACTTCAACAATTAACATTAATTGTCTGTAAAGGTTCTAAGTATGGTTGTAAACAATTAACACCCAAGAAAGTTGCCGACTGCACTGAACGCTGAAGCTGATAAAATCCCAATACCTTTTTGTATCAGTACAGTCAAAGCGACTTCCGAAATAAGTGATATGTATTTTTACACGCTGGTCTGAGACATGATATGGAATTTTTTGGGCTTGCCATTTTTCATTCCGTGAAAAAAATTTAATTCGACATATCAGGTATACGAGATATTAAGTATACCAACAGACTATGTTACAGTGTGCATGGAGAAATTTCAGATTCATTTCTGCTAAAATGAACAAGTATTAAATTAAATATCTAAATAAGAGTGAATCTGAGTTGTCGAAATTTCTTCATTCCACAGTTTTTCTCACACCTGTGTAAAATGTGTCCAAGTCCTCATTTAGTTATTCGTCCGTCAGAGACATAATGCTTTGTATGAATCTAGTCTATCAATCGTTTATGATAATTGAATTAAAAGAAATAACTCAAACTGAGTTATATAGAAAAAAACCTGTTTTTTACAAAAACACTTACCAACATCAAAACCAGCTTATTCAGTCTGAAAAAAAGAATAAATAACAAAGTATTATTCATCAGTTCCTCTATCTATCTATCTTCGATCGATCGATATATCATCTATCTGTCATGTCTTTTCAAAATACATTTTTTTAGATAAAATTGATTATATGTTTAAGATTCAGCTGAATTAACAAGTATCATTCAAAATCAAGTTTAAACATTACAAGAACCATAACTGTGTAAACCATTTCTGTCTTATTTAATTACTTATATATCCCCTTAGTTCGTACTTACTGTGGTTTTAGTTGTGATAGATGTACGTGCTACGGACACAGAACTTCGGCTCTTTGCACGTAGTTTAGACATAGTGGTCTCAGCTGTGTCAGCACGCTCCTCGGCATCCTCTAGTTCGTGTTGTACCTTTCTGTACTTAGCAAGGTTAATAGCTGCAATTTCTTCCTATAAAATGAAAAATATACAAATTTAAGTTATCTTTCATTTTACCCAACTGGTCCAAGAGACATTATACAAATCTGAAAATCATTGTACAAACACGGACTCTGGAAAATCAAGAGATGGGATCAAGTGTGCCTCCCTATTCACACTATGTATTGAAATATGACTCCATTTCAGTAATCAATTTCTGCAAGTACATATATAAAGTTACACCAATTTAAAACAACAACAACAAAAAAGACAAAAGTCTTAAACTTACGGCCTCCTCAACTTGGCGTTTGTATGTGATCAGTTTAGCCTGGAGTTTATCAATCATATCTTGGAATCGTTCCTGGTTCTTCTTTTCTTCATCAGCAGCAAAGGCTAGCTCCTTGAGGCGGCGGTCAGCCTTGCGGGCATTTTTCTGTGTCTCAGCATGACGACGTTGCTCACTATCAAGCTCTCCCTCAAGTTCACGAACCTAATTATACATATAAAATGCGAATCAAAGTAAATATTTACGTAGATATGGAGTGTCTAAAAGTACATTTATATTGTATGACTTCTATTTAACAAAATCATTTGAACATATCTTGCAAATCTAAAAATAGAAACCTGATATTCAGTTATAAAGTACAACCCTTTATTTGTTTTACAACGATTAACAGAAAAGTCGCAAAAGAACTTATATTAATGTCTCTCTCATTGGCTCTGATTTTGGAATTCCTTGAGAAAACTGATGCATCCGACTTGACGGTCAGTATTCCATCTCAGGCATACCTCTGACTAATCAAAGGATCGAACTCAGGTCGCCAGAAGGGAAAACAATGGGCTAACCGAACATCATTAAATTATCAATTTTCACTGCTCAAACTTTATCGATTTTTTATATATTTGAATAAGGTAAAAATTACCCTCTGTTCCAATTTAGCAATGAGTTTCTTGCCTCCCTTCAATGCATTTGCCTCTGATTCATCCAGCTGAACTTGCAGATTTTTAATATGAGATTCTAAAGCTTTACGAGCCTTCTCCACCTGTGAGCAGTGCTCTTGTTCCGAACGGAGTTCCTCTGTCAGACGCAAAGTGTCAGAAACAGCTTTCTTGCTGCGTTCATCAGCATTTCTGACTTCGGTGTTCATTTCATCAAGATCAGCCTATTATAATAATAATAATAATGATAATAATAATAATAATAATAATAATAATAATAATAAGTAAATAAAAATAAAAATAATAACCACAAATACAAATTTAATAACAACTGTGTGCTTGAGATAAATCGTGCAAATCGTCTGTACTGATATACCTTAAAGTTTAAGTAATAAGTAATTGTTGAAGCATCTTTGCAGTATAGTATAAGTAACGAGTCTGTACTGGAGTTACTTACTTGCATAGCTTGTATATCTCCTTCAAGTTTCCTCTTTTGCCCTTGAAGAGAGGAAACCTGGGCGGACAGCTCATTGACACGATCGTTGGCTTCATTGAGCTCATTTTCAGCTCCCTTGCGGGCTCTGTCTGCACTTTCCAGAGATGTACGGAGTTCCTCTACCTCTCCCTGTATCATCACACAACGACGTTCAGCCATGTTGTAGGACTCACGAGCTTCGTCACGTTGACGTTGTTCATCTTCAATCTGTACCTGCATTTCCTGATTTGAAAAGTAAAATGGTAAACATTGTGATTTAGTCATTATAAAGTTGCATAGAATTTCTAACAACATGATTGCATTATATAGCCTATTGTTCTAATGACTAATAACACCATTTATTCCATTGTTTTTACAAATAAAACCCCAATTTCCCAACCAATTAAGAACATTATAGGACGCTTTGAAGGTCCCCGATATTGATAATACAGCTGTTTATTTTTAGCGCATCAAAGATTAACCCAACCGTTTTAAACAAAGTTGACCCTATAAATGATAAAACTGTGAATAAACAACTTATCTGATGAATAAAGTATGTTCAATAAACATTCAACATCAGCTACATTTTTCGTCATAAGTACCTTAATTTGATTTTGGTATTTTTTAAGATTCTTCTCCATTTCTGCCTTTGCTCTGTTAGCGGCATCAAGAGCCACTTCCAGTTCATTGATATCTTGTTCCAATTTTTTCCTTATTCTCATTGCTTCAGCTTTGCCCTTTGACTCAGCCTCTAGACTTGCTTGCATGGAGTCCATTGCACGTTGATGGTTGCGTCTGTTGAAAAGATAAATAATGATGATTAAATACGGTGTGTCTGTGTAAATTGCCACAGGATTTGACATCTCAAAAAGCTGAATGTTTATAAAATTTTAAAAAAAACATGATTCTAACCGTCTGTACGATTGTACTCGACACCCATGCAAAAGTTAAGGATCGATCTTCTTTGCACTGCATGGATGTCAATAAAATGATCAAATATCTTATTTGAATCAAGATTTACATAACAATTTACCGTGTGTTATCGAACTCTTCCTCTTTCTCTTGGATCCTCTTGTCAATTTCGGCTCTGACAGTAGAGATTTCTAATTGTGCACGCATTACTTTGGCTTCCTCTTGTTCCAAGGTGGCCTCAGCTTCCTCTAAAGCAGCTTGTAATTCTTCCTTTTCCATCTCAAGACGGCGCTTAGCTTTTTCAATTTCATGCACGCTGCGACCTCCTTCACTAAGCTGATCGGTAAGTTCATGGATCTCATCTGAAAATGGACAAATATTTTAAATAAATAAATGGTCGAGCCTGACGTAATGCAAGACAACCGTTGTCACGTGTAATGTACTTTAGAATAGGTACAAACATTGAGAATCTTTGAGGCCGAGTGGTAAAAGCATGATGCCTCTTAACTCTGATAAGAGCGGTTTCTAGCCTGCTGGAATATAGGCTGATTTTGTGAGAGAGTCTGCCAGTTTACTTGTGGAAGGCCGGTGGCCGTTTCCCGTTACAATGTATTCGGATTCCCTCCTCAACCATTAAATACTGTCCGCCATTATTAAAATGAAAAAATTGTGCAATGAGTCGCAAGTCTGTACAATAAAGATCGATAAGGTACTTAACTTTAACTTTTAAATATCATCAATCTTCAAGAATATTAAGATTAAAAAGCGAGTTCTTGATGTATTCGATCAGTGTAATCTGAAATGTATCTAGTGATTGAGACTTAATACTTCATTTTTAACATACCGGCTAAGTTCTTGTTCTCTCTTTTCAGTGATTCCATAGAATCAATGGATTCCTCATACTGAGCCTTTATCTTGAACACCTCAGCTGAGTAGCCACGTGCTTCTCTGTTGGCATTATCAACATCCGCTTCAAGGTCCTTGACCTTCTGTTGCCATTCAGCAATTGTTTTATCGAATGCGCGTTGTTTCTTCTCCAAGCTATTAGCGTTAGATGTGGCCTAAAATGATCAAATAATTTATAAACTGTTTTGTTTAAATTTTTTTGTCTTTTTCGTGTATGCATGTATGAATATTACAAATAACACTTTTTTCCCGACCGACTTCGATATCAAAAGAAGTTGGAATCTCTACTTGTCAAAGAATATGCATGTATTTAAAAACTGGGGAATCAAAATATAACTCCAGCAGTAGTCAATCATCATAACATTTGTCATTTGACCTGCAGGGAAAGAAGCAAAATTTGCCAATAATTAAAAGTACTATCTATTGATGTAGAGAAATAACATATTAGTTTTATAGTGTGATACTTCAGAGGTGCTGTCAAGAATTGTCAGGATAAGGTTTCATACCCCAATTGAAATACTTTCTTGAAACATTTCAAATTTTACATACCCTTTCAACTTCAATGCTTAGATCTTCCATTTCCTGTTGAAGTCTATTCTTGGCCTTCTCCAATTGACTGACTTTAGCGTTTGCTGCTTCAGCATTTTGTTCAGCTTCAAGCAATTTAGCTTGCAACTTGCGCCTGTTGAGAATATAAGTTTCAATGTGATTTTTGACTGGATTAAAATAATATTCTAAAATGTTAATAAAATTTGCAACCAATAACACAAACACTCGTTCAAACTCAACTTAAGAAATCAATATGAAACAATCATCTTGAGCAATTATTTAATTTTTTTCTAAAACATCCAACTTTGGCATTTTGTTTAAATTAAGATGCATTCATAACAATAATAAGAGCTTGACAACACAAAGCCCAAAGCCGAGCCAACGAGCTACACATACAATTTTTATTTTTATTTTTACAAATAAATAAAAATACCTAATTGCTGATTACAGGTTAAAACCACTAAAAGAAGAAAAAACGTGGGATTTAAAGGAGTCCCTTACTTAGCTTCCTCAAGCTCTTCGGCACGTGCAACACCTTCCCCCTCAAATTTAGATCGCCATTGTTGAATTTCAGAATTAGCTTTGGAAAGTTGCCTTTGGAGATCAGCTTTTCCTTCTTGTTCTTCTTCAAGTTGTTCACGAACAGTATCCAAGTCGCCATTCAAATTACGTAATTCACTCTGTAATTTCTGACGTGCCTGATAATGGAAGACGAATAGGTAATGGAATTGGTTCAGACTTCCGAATCCGTGTTAATGGTATGGTATTTTTATGATAGTAAATCGAACTTAAAAGTTCCAAGTCTCTTCAATTCAAGATTATCAAAAACATTTAAAAGGAGATAAAAAATGTATGTAATTCTGATACATTTCGTACTCACTTGAATCAAATTTCTCAAAATTTTGATATAACATCGTCGTCAAAATTTTTTTTATTTTGGATGAAAATTAGACTTACTCGTGTTTCCTCTTCTAGACTGGAACGTGCTTCCTCTAATTGTGTTTGAAGCTGTTGTTTCTCACGTGCAAGGGCGTTTGCACGAGACTCTGCCTCTTCTAACTGACGTGTGAGGTCATTTATTTCGTTTGTAGATTTGCCTTTCTGGCCATTTAAGTCAGAAACGTTACGAACACCTTCCTCGATCTTGGCATTGGCCTCTGATAACTGCGACTCAAGTTGTTTAACAAGTTTTTCTGCAGAACCCTGTTAAAATATATAATGTTTTTTATTATGATTTGATGCAATAGCGCAATTTGATTAAACTTTCCATTTTCCATCACGTATTGATCTATATTTCTTCGCAAAACGCTCGGAAACAAAAGTGAATTTATTGTCATGGTAAGCTACAGACTAAACCAGCGTACTGGTCTAAAACATTATTTTAATAATGCGCATGAATTTCCAGAAAATTATAAAAGTGAAATCCATTACAAATATTCATTCACGTTCATGTTTCGTGTTAATTTCCTATTCAGTTACATTGTAGATTAATCACGTTTTAATGATATATAAAATGATAATAATGTTATAATATGTGGAGCATCTACCTTATTCTTGTTAACATGTTGAATCTGGGAATGGAGGTCTTCAATTTCACTCTTCAGTAGAGCCTTCTCCTTTTCCGTTCTACAAAAGCAAAGGTTAAAAAGTGAAATTCAGGATTGAAAGGAGCATACTTTGGCTTATACTGATTGGCTTAGTCTGCCAATTTGCGAATTTTTTACAGACTTAAATTAAATTGAGTTAAGTTGAATTAAGTGCTTAGATATCCAAAATATTTTGATAGGGAGCGGTGACAAAATTAGGGATAATTTTGAATGATATCTTAAAACAAAAAATGATAAACAACTGCAACCGGGTATTTATTTGAATACAACTTTAAACATGAAAACATGGATTCAATAAGTATCAGGGAGAACAAGATTCAAGAGTGGCGTTTGGCATCACGTGAAATTATGAGGAGGAGGTTATTTTTCACATAATTGTGATGGATTTGGATTTGATATGTATTGTTTTCCGTTCGATTCAGTTTTTATCAAAATCAAGAAAAGTGATACAACCATATATCACAATACTTAACTCATCAGTTAAGTGACCGTAAGTAACAAACTGGGCCTTTTAGAGTGTTTTGCATTTGATATTGTCAAATATTTTATACTCTCGTATTTCCAAATACATTCTAAACCTGTATATTCAGATGTAAAATTATATATAAAAAATCAGATGTGAAAAATATTGTCTGTACCTACTTTTGAAAGTAAAAAGAATTAAAAAATTTAGAATCTGGATTACACATACTTTGATTTAGCTTTCTGTAGATTATCAATTTGGTCAGCCATTTCGTTAGAAGCGTCTTGTTGTTTCTTGCGGAGAGAAGCAACCTGTGCTTCGCTGGCAAGAGTCTGCTCCTCAAGGTCTCGGCGAAGCTTCAACAGCTCTTGTTCTCGTTTTTTGTTCAGATCGATCTAAAGAAGAAATAAATACGGTACACATCTCATGTGAATATACAGGAAATCTCAAAGTTCTCTTTGGACGTTTACATGAACGTACTTGAAAAAAAAATGAAAAAAAAACTATTATTTCAATCAAAAACAGAAAAAGCATGAAAACAACTGAACGAACGTGCATTTGTCTTCCCAGAAATCATTCATCTTTAGAAAATAATATAACTTTTAAACTGGAACTCAACTGATGAAGTTTTAATTGACAGAAACAATCGTCTTGGGCATTATAACTTTGGTATTATGTTTATAATATTTAATTGTATATATCACATGCATTTCGATAATAAGTTTACCTGTGCGCTTGTAGCGCCACCTGCTTCATCAAGACGCTCGGTTAATTCATCAAGCTCTCTTGCCATTTCAGCACGTTGTTTCTCAACCTACAGATAAATACAATGGTATTTTATTTCAGATAATCAGTGCACCTACTCTATTTAAAACGTTTGAGATATATGTTTTGCAATATTTCCTAATCAATTTGTATCATAAAACATCTTAGAAACAGATTAATACAATATTTCGTAGAAATATTTATAATGATTCTTTTTTTTCATTTTTTTTTACTCTTATCTATTTATCTATCTTTTTATACCTTA
Organism: Atrina japonica; assembly: GCA_030159075.1. Lineage (NCBI taxonomy): Eukaryota > Metazoa > Mollusca > Bivalvia > Pterioida > Pinnidae > Atrina > Atrina japonica. The sequence goes on along the minus strand of BROG01000419.1, from coordinate 423,166 downwards.
GCGCGAGCTTGTCTCTCTGCCTCCAATTCTTCCTCTAATTCCTCAATTCTTGCCTAAAAGAAAATAAAAACATACAAAGGTGAATTTTTGTAATTGATAATAAATTATTGACAATCATCATGAAACGATATTACTGCCTTGTTGTGAATATTTACTATTTAAGATTAAAACTGAAAAAATCATGAACGGGTCACGCTTTATACATACACTATGTATGGAATTAAACGTTTGAACAAGAATTGGTGTGTATACTTACTTGGAGTTCTTTGATTTTGCGTTGAAGCTGTGCAACCAGACTTTGTTCGTCCTCAAAACGAGAACTCATGTTCTTGATCTCAGCGTCTTTCCTGAGAAAAGAGTTAAAGATATATTTAGCATATCTATGTCCTAGTCCCGATTTCTGGATACGGTAGGGATCACATGCAAAACAGAATTTAACATAATTCTGGGGTATGATAAATAAGACACGTCGCTTTTAGCTGACGGAATCATTCTATTAAACAGATAACCCGGACAGGGTGGTAAAATCAAAACAAAAATTTATACTAAAAATCAACTAGCATTTATTGAAGTCCTTTCAATGGATTGAAACCCTATATCTTCTAAGCATCTGTATGAGTGAAATTTGAGATGTGGCTGAATGATTCTACGGCCAAAACTTACTTCCTGTTGACTTCCTCCAAATCGCGTTTTGCACGTTCAAGATCTTCTACAATGCCTTGTGTGGACTTGAGGTCTTGTTCTACTTTTCGTTTTGCTTTTTCAACATCACCACGGACCTTCTTCTCACGTTCCAAATTATCTTCCATCTATAAAATGATAAAATAAATTATGTTCGTGCTTATTTTACAAAAGATAAGTATCAAAATAAAAATGTCAATATCACAAGAAATAATTTTTGTTAAAGAATCTAGGAATTTCTTAAAACAATTTTACAATTGCAGTGTGAAGAGAGAGAGAGAGAGAGAGAGAGAGAGAGAGAGAGAGAGAGAGAGAGAGAGAGAGAGAGAGAGAGAGAGAGAGAGAGAGAGATTGAGATTGTAGATAGATTATTTATGCACACCTCATCTAATGTTTGTTCTAATTTTGATTTCAGTTTAGACAGATGGTTGACTTTGTCCTCTTCGGCCTGTAAGTCTTGCAGTGTCTTTTTGTGTGCTTCATCCATACCCTTCTTATCTTTGCTTAATCTAGCAATCTGTTCATCTTGTTGAGCCATTTCATCTTGGAGAGTCTTGATCTGGTTGTCCTTGGTGGTTTTCTCTTGTTCTGCCTGTGAGTATATAGGATATCAAAATATCATTATTCAATCTCGAACTGCATACATATCCCCGTCAACAACATGCTAACTTCGAACTGTTAATTCACCAATCTATCCAAACATGGACTCGTCTGTAAGTCAATGATTCAGGCCAGTCCAAATATTTCTTTAGGGGTGAATGAGTTAACCACGATATGATAATATATGCATAAAACAAAATTACAAACCTTAGCAAGAGAAGTTTCCAAGTCCTCTATGTCCTTTTTCAATTCTTCATTTTCGCCTTCCATTTTCTTTTTAAGGCCTTCCAAATCAGCAGCAGCATCTTCTTCATCCAAGAGCCTTTCCTCCATTTCCTTCAGTTGTTGCTCAAAATCAACTTTCTGGCTGATCAAGTTCTCAATCTTCTCTTCAGCATCAGCTAGGTTATCTTGTTCAGTTTGCAGTTGTATGAAAATGTCATTCTTTTGTTCCAATAACATAACATTTTGTTCCTCCAGCTCTTTCTTGATCTTTTCGACCTTTTTCAGTTCCTCTGCCATCTTTTCCATCTCCTCCAATTTCTTTTTCATTTCCTCCTCTTGGCGGGCAATGTTCAACATTGGCTTGACCTTTTGTAGAAAGAAATATAGAATTTGTTATCAAAAACTAAATAACAAATTTTCTTTATTTGACTGGACCAGTTTAGCATGTTTATTAGCATAAAATGAAATTAAGAGTATTAATGACATTACAATACTGGAGAAAACATTAACTATAGTATTTATATTTAGTCATATTACACATCACGCATGACTATTGTGTATACGCCGAATAAATAATATGTCTATGTATGTTTCTCTGTGTGTGTGTGTGTGTGTGTGTGTGTGTGTGTGTGTGTGTGTGTGTGTGTGTGTGTGTGTATTTGATATCGAGAACTATATTCTAAGTACCTACCTTTGCATACAGTTTCCACCACTGCCAGTTTCTGAGAACCAGCCATTTCCTAATGTTTCTCTGGATAAGAGCCAAGGCAGTTCTGAAGTATACAATGAAGAGTGCTTGCAAATGACACAGGTTTTGATTTAGTTCAACATAAGAAAGGTATTTAACCCATATAATATGACGATTTATCAAATACAATACTTAATTATGACGTCTTAGAATCCTTTAACAATATTTAAATGTATTACGTATATAAATATCTGCAAATTCTAACCTCTGATCTTGAAGCTTCTTGTAGATTTTGCGGACCAAATATCCACGAATATGAGCCTGGAACATGGAGATGATCTTGGAAAGACGTTCATCACGCATTTCTTCTAACATACCGAGAACTCCAGCCTTGAAGAAGACTTTAGTATTTCCCAGACGGTACTCTGCGGGATCAAGTTGCAGAGCAAGGAGAATCTTTTCAGTGACCTGTTTGCCATCAGCAAAACCTTGAGGAATTGCATTTGGAGCCAAGATGGAGTATCTAGAGAAAACGAAATTTACACGATTCTTAAGCAACCATTTCAACTTTAGGATGTTCCTTCATCGAATTTCCAGAGGTCTGTTTTTGTCCAATATTGACCAGACGTGTATATGTATTCTGGACATCGTGAAGACTTATACTTCAGTTTCTGGGATTTTTATATATCTTATTGACTGACAAAATGTTATCCATTACATCGATGTATTTCAACTGCAACCCTAATTTAAGGGAAGAGGTGTGTAAACTTGCAGAATACTGGCATATTAATTATTTTCATTCAAGTCGATGTGTTTTCGTTTAATTTATAATGTTATGACCATTAGTATCATATTAAGAAAAAATAAATTATTATCCTACACACTGTAACCTATGAAAAAACACAATTAAAGCTATACGCTAATTTCTTTATTACATTATAAATTATGCTCATAGAAACATTATGGTACCGGTAAGATTAAAAAATGATTGGTTTTTGTTGTTCAGATTTGTTTGATGTGAGCCGGTCGGCCCCTCAAAAAGTTGTAGGTTTAGACCCCTTTTGAAAAAAGAAAATATTTCAAATTTTGTCCAATTAAGAAATCAATGTGTACAAGAAATTTTAAACATGTTTTTACCGAGCCACCTACTTCTAATACTTCTGGTCCAATTACATAGTCTATTAGAACAAATAACATTTATAATGTCTTAAATCTTTAAATCCTACATGCCATAATAGACATGTCTAAACAATAAAAAAGAGCATAACATCTAGATACTTAGAGTTGGAAGGGTTAAAATGTTATTCGTATATGAAAATATATAGCACTTGTAATCAATTTGTATAAAAAACGAGTACGTTATATTTACGTTTTACTGTACTTGTCATCAATTCTTATAAATTGCGTTGAACTAACCTCTGTTTGAACTCAGAGTAGATGACTCTGCTTGGAAATCCCTTGCGGCAAATACGGATACCTTCCAATACACCGTTACATTGGAGCTGGTTCAAGACCAGAGCAGCATCAATTACACCTGAAAACATAGTGAGTGAACATTTCAGCTAAAACATATGTGTTAAGTATGCCCAATATGAAAGTACACAGGGGCCCTTCCTTCTTTAATTAACAGTCATTTTAACTAAATATAGATGGAAGTGGTATCATTTATCCCTAACGATTTAGCAAAGTTGGGACTATTATCATTATATGAATTACCAGCCAGGAAAAGTGGGTCACATGTCCTAACAGAATATATATATATATATATATATATATATATATATATATATATATATATATATATATATATATATATATATATATATATATATATATATATATATATATATAGCGATATGAGTGATCAAGTCGTTAAAAATGTAATTAGCTTAATCAGTGATTAGCAACTTACTCAAATTCTGATAATTCTGTGAATATACAAATATTTCAAATTCACACAAGTTTATTTTTATGTGGAGAGTTCAAACTATATTTGTTTGTTTGTTTGTTATTGTTTAACGTCCCACTCCAGAATATTTCACTCATATATATAAAAAACAAAATGTGATGATAGTGAATTAAAAATGCAGGCTAAACCTTCAAATTGAATATTTAAAGTATGGCCATTCATGTAATACACGATAATTTGGACATTCATGTGATATGCGAATTTACGACGGTCGAATATGTTTTCTTTTGCATCATGGCAAAAACTTGGGTCATGAACAGATAAGGGCGATAAATTTTCAGGTACATGATAACGTTTCTTTCCTATCCAATTAATTGCTTCCTGCTTACCTGGCTGTTTCAATTCGTTTGGAATAATACAACGGACAAAGTGTGGATGGGTACTGTACAAGTTCTTCATGAGTTTGTTCAGCGATTCCTACAACAATAAATGTAATTGAAATTTTATATCCGAGCAAATGTCAATGATATGAGCACATGTGAAATTTTATATATAAATGATTTACTACATTATGTCTTAAGTCTTGCCACCCATACGGTGTATGTTAACAACGTATTTCAAATTAGATACATATTGCATATGTTCTATATAAATAACAAAATTTATACGAAGCAATTTTAATTTTTTTGTCCAAAAAAAAAAAAAAAAAAATAAATAAAAAATCATGTACCTAGGTTTTATTATGCATATAAGTCATACAACGTGCCTTGTTGTACATGGGGATTTTATTATCTTGATACTCGAGATTAGTTTTAAATAAATAATATTCCAATCAATAGGCAGTGTGAAATGTTTATTTTAACAAACATTATGTTTTCTCTTCATGGTTTACTGTCCCTTCCCTTGTTCAGAGAATGGTTTCCTTGTCAACCCCTACGGTATTATGCGTTAAGGGGGCACAACAAAATCCTATGAAGAAAAACTTCTCTATTATGAAAATACAGTGCATAACTAGTGACATCAGACTTTATTTGCATACATAAACTTGAAGAACGGGAGAAAAATAATCAAACATAGGTTTGCTAAGTGGAAACAAATTTCAACCCTTCTGGTAAAAAACTGGTAGACCCCGATTTGGACCACTCTGTTGAATATTTCTACACATATGAAAGATTCCAATTATCTTACCCTATGAACAGCTGATATGGTCTGGAAGGCTGCTGACTTCTTTTTCTTTCCCTTGCTTGCAACTTCTGCAATGGGTTAATAAACGTAATATTAAATCAGTTATATAACTTTGGTAGTATGTTTATAATATTTATAACAAAAATGGGAACTAACTATTATGATGCATACATTTCAGTGTAATGGTTATCTTAAAACATCCACTGATATTTTTCGTCTCATTTCTGCATTATGACTTTAGTATTATAATATTTAGTATAATATTTATAACCACTATGTCGTAACCACTGCTGGTGGACCGTTTAAGTCCCCGAGGGTATGCATAATCCTAGTACCTGGTATTTCAAGTACCTGCTTACAATCTTTTACTAAAGTAATATTTTGCACTGATAACACCGTTTAAATTCTAAATTCTTCTAAAGCTAAGATAGTCATCTTTATATACAGTGGTTACTCTTTTTGACTATACATTAAGAGTTATTATTTGGCCTTGTATGATACCACTTTCTCTGATAGAAACGATCGTCTAGAGCATTATAACTTTAGTATTATATAATGTTTGCTATGAAAATATTAATGCAACTTAAAGCAATTACACAACTGTGTTTTACAAGATACTTAACATATAAATCAGAGATGATATCAAAGTGTTAAACTCTGTGTGGAATTAGCATACAAACATGACAAACATTAGAAAAACACGTAGCTCTGGAAAACCCAGTAAATATTATTAATAATACTAAGGTTATAGTATTACAAAAGAGGCCAAGACAAATGCTCAAAACGGTCGTTTCTGTCAATATGACTCCACGAATAATACAGTGTAAAGTAACTGGTATTCCAAGTTATCAGTCCTAAAGAAGGAATATACCTGCATCTGATGGGGGCATGAAGAGGGTTTGAACCAGATGTTCCTTTGAGTGTGACAACAGCTCAACAACGTTTTCGTTGATGGGATCCTTGTTCTTCTCAAGCCAGTTTGTAATGTTGTAACCAACCTGTCATTAGAAATAAAAACGATTTGTTATAATATTTGCATTATTATGATTATAAACAAAGGCAAAATTGCCAATAAAGATTCTATATCAATTATTTCGACAATTACTAACCAAATTTAAATGCATTACTCTCCGAACTATAATGTGAAATAGTAAAAATTCCAAAGATCATTGTTTAAAAAAATTCTGTTAACAATTTATGCATTGGAACGCATGTATACCAATTTTTCTAGCATTGTGAAATTTAAAAATTCAACTAGTTGTTATACTTAAATGTCTGTTATGAATCATATAGAATCACAGATACTAAAGTATTAACTGGTCCCAAAGACAGTATACAATTCTTGTCAAGTCAGGAAGATCCCGAGATCACAAGGTGAGAGTGTCGCAGAGAAAATATACAAATCTGGTCAAGTACGGAAGATCACGAGGTGATATCATGTGTCACAGAGGAGTAAGCATCACCTGTAAACCGATCACAACCGCCGCGAGTCCAAGTCAAATTCAAATACAATAATCGTCATAATAGGATTAGACAATTCAACAATCACTACTGAACAGGTTACTCATCATTCCAACCGCTTGCAGTGGTCTATTGGTAGAGCTTTCGACTCGCAAGCGGAAGGTCCCGGGTTCGAATCCCGGACCGGGTTACAGCAAATAAGGTACTGACTTTTCCTTCGCCAAGCGCTTTGCATACGAAGTGACATTCAAGAGTCTTTCAGATGAGACTAAAAGGTCCTATGTCGCGGAAGGCGTGCCATGTAAAAGAACCCTCACTGCATTGGCGTCAGTCCATAGCACAGGTCAAAATTTGTAGCACTTCACCTAAAGCTGGTAACATCTCAATATAATTGGAAAATTCTTGACGGGATGTAAAATAAAAAACCAACAAACAAACAAACTCATCATTCCATAATGAAACATTGTAATTGCAAACAAGAACATAACGTAAAATTTGCAAAAAGTTGACATTAAAAGCGATTGCCGATACACTTGTGACAACAATTTATCAGAAGGTAGTTTGTCTGTGTATATGAAACGTTCATATGTAGACAGTCTCCCATATTAAATCCTACATGCCATATGAACACCATATGTAAACGAAAAAAGGGATATTACTACATACATGTGGAAATATGACGATAGGAAAGTCGATATAAGCACTTGTGTCACATAATTTAATTAATATTTTTGGTTAATAAATGTTCTAATGGACTTCCGCTTCGATTATTAATTGGTACTTCTCATTTTATTTGGACCATATTCGGCAATTAAATCTTTACGTGTTATAGATAGACATATTAAGCTACTTACACTTCCGGCGTAATGATGGAGCTGGAAGTCTGATCCTGGTACTCCAGGTTTACCTTTGCCTGGTTTTCCAAAGTTTGGTGATTTTCCAAGATGGTTGGCATACAACTTCTCCTTGAATGATTTATCTGATGCTTTCGGGAACATGCATTCTTCCTCAAGAATGGATAAGATACCCATGGGCTGTAAAAATGAAAGTCAAACGTTATTACCCGACAGGATTTGAAAAGTCAATTTCTAATACATAATTGCTAAACATTACAACGAATGCATGATACATACCTTTTCAATCAATTCAATACAGGCCTGCAAGTCCATACCAAAGTCAATGAATTCCCATTGGATTCCTTCTTTCTTGTACTCTTCCTGTTCCAAAACGAACATGTGATGGTTGAAGAACTGTTGCAGTCTCTCATTGGTGTAGTTGATACACAACTGTTCAAAACTGTTGAACTGCAATCAATAAAAACGAAAATCATGAAATTCGTAACACAAAAATTGTGATTACATTTTTAAAACAATATCAATGGACCCTACCATTTGCTTGCTAACATAGGTGCTATCAGCTATCAACATTTACATTCTAGAAATACAACCAAACTTCCCTTTACAGAATATAATACATAGTGTGAAAAAATCCCTAAATTGTATTTTGGTCTCAATATGGGAATTGCTAAGGAGATATATAATACTGAATGATTAAATAATTATATCAGCCAGCGCTGAGAAAAGGGTCCGACATAACCAATGGAAAGCGAGAAATCAAGGGATTTCTTCTGATGTATCAGTTCTAATTTTGTAGATTTTTCGCGCCGGAATCAAAAACAGATGCTCTCTCTTCTGCGCTCATTCTCATATTGTATTATTTGAATCAACTTAAAAACTTTCTAAAAACATAAAAATAACAAATTTTCTTGACATAGGCAATTTACTTGAGATTAAACAAGAGATGGCCAGTGTACTGAAGTGGTCACTTAATCGACCTTTGTCAGACTGTATGTACTTGTAAAATAATGTACCTCAAAGATTTCAAAACCAGCAATATCCAAAACACCAATGTAGTAGTTTCTCTTTGCCTTGGTGTCCAAAGTTTTGTTGACCCTTTTGACCAACCACAAGAACATGCGATCGTAGAGGGACTTGGCCAAAGCAGCACTGGAGTACACAACCTGTAAAATGATCGTAATTTTTCGTAGATTTATGCACAATTTACATGTCCCAATTCCCGAGTCTTTAAATGAGGAAAGTGATAAAAAAAAAACAATGTATCTATTGAAACTGTGATCTAAATCGTAAGCATCTATCATTTGGTCGTCAGCATACAGTTAAAGTAACATTTCTGGTCGGAGGAAAATACACTGTCAATACGATTGTTAGATTAGTTAAAGGGTAGATAAGATTATTATTTTTCTTTACATCATTAAAAGTGGAATTGAACTGAGAATTGTTTCCAGAATACAAATAGAATGAATTTATATTTTTTCAATTATATCAACGTTCATTGTGAATTTATGCTTCATGATATACAGTTGCAAAACCCATGAGAATTTATATAATTTAAATAATGTTAATCATTAAAATAAGATTATACATATAAAATATTCATACCAGTATTATAAAATTACTGATTTAATATTATAATTTTAAATTGAACCAAATCAGGGTCATTTTGCGAGGTTACCTACCTGATCCTTGTTACGGCCTTGTGTTACAAACTCTGTGCCGACCTTGATCTTTGGTTTTAACAAACATTTCAGGAAATCACCAGCATTGATACCCAACAAGAAAGCAACTTTCTCGGCCTCTGATGAAAAATGTAAACTCATTATTAGCGCTACCCTTGTCATAATATTCAGATGAACCATCAATTTAAATTTTATCATTTTTTAAATTGTTTTGCTACATACCCTGCCAAATCTTTCCACTTCTTTCAAAGCATTTGTCAAAAAAGTGAATAATTTTTTATTTTACACACATAAAAAGATTTGGGTCACATCAGTGTTACTTTTGATTAAATTTTGAGTAACAAATTAAAAATACCTGCTGTTCCATCGGCTTCAGCCTGTTCGCCTTTTTGCTTGAATTTCATTTCTCCCATGTGCATAATACTGGCGGTACATTTGTACATGCTGCATTTCTCCTCAGCTGTGAAACCCAAAACATCAAAGGAATCCTGCAATAAAAATATGTTATCCCATAATTCACAACATTTTCATTCTTTTTTACGGAGAATGATTTCCTTGTCACCCTAGGGTATTGACAAGTTACATGCAATATGACGTCACAATACAATTTATGATGTAGTGTACAAAAAATGGGAAAACAATTATCAAACATGGGTATATTGAGTTTTAAGAATCTGAAAGTCCGTCCTTGAACTGGACAACCAGATTCTTACCTCTGGGATTGCTAATTCTTTACTACTTAACAGACGTTATTAATCATTATGACGTACCACTTCACAGACACTATTGATCATTATGACGTTCCACTTCACAGACACTATTGATCATTATGACGTACCACTTAACAAACACTATTAATTATTATGACGTACCACTTAACAGACATTATTAATCATTATGACGTACCACTTAACAGACATTATTAATCATTATGACGTACCACTTAACAGACACTACTAATAATTATAACTTACTACTTAACAAACATTATGAATCATTATAACTTACTACTTAACAGACACTACTAATCAATATAACTTTCCACTTAACAAACATTATTAATCATTATAACTTACTACTTAACAGACATTACTAATCAATATAACTTTCCACTTAACAGGCATTATTAATCACTATAACTTACTACTTAACAGACATTATTAATCATTATAACTTACAACTTAACAGACATTATTAATCAATATAACTTACTACTTAACAGACATTATTAATCATTATAACTTTCCACTTAACAGACATTATTAATCATTATAACTTACAACTTAACAGACACTACTAATCATTATAACTTTCCACTTAACAGACATTATTAATCACTATAACTTACTACTTAACAGACATTATTAATCATTATAACTTATCACTTAACAGACGTTATTAATCAATGACTTATCACTTAACGGACATTATAAATCATTATAACTTACTACTTAACAGACATTATTAATCATAACTCACCACTTAACAGACATTATTAATCATTATAACTTACTACTTAACAGACATTATCAATCATTATAACTTACTACTTAACAGACATTATCAATCATTATAACTTACTACTTAACAGACATTATCAATCATTATAATCTATTAATCATTATATATACTTTTGAATCATAAGTATGTCATAGTCACCTAACTTGGCGGGGCATAGTAACCTTTTGACTATCATATGGATGATAAAACCATCAATTATGGTTTAGGGTTAGCGTTAGGGTTAAATAGTCTTCACAGGAAATGTGTGTTTTTTATTGTTCTTCAGAATCCTGTCTTTGAAAACAGTTATGTAGCTTTTTATTCATGCAAATATTGCGTTTAAAATTTTTTGCAAAAATTGAATTGAGAACAAAATCTTTTTTTTTTTCATTTCAAGACCATCAATGCATCCTTAATTTTTAAATATGGCCTCAGGTATAACAGAAACATTGTTGAGTGTTGCATAAGACAACAGAACAAACAATAAAAAAATGAAAATATTTCTTACGTACATCAGTGATTTTCATTTCTTCAACATCATCAATACCATCCACAGTTAGCGCCCCTTGATTGATGAAGGAATACAGGCCTGGGTCAGGGGATACCAACATTTTGTCTGAGCAAAAGAATGATTTTGTTTAGCACATATGAATCATATTCCTATATTATCACGAAGCTTGTTTGATAAACTGCATTGTATATTGTTCAACTAGAAAATGTCAATCAAGTGAAATATTTTGAATTTTTCTTTATAAATATGAACATGAAATCAAAATTATAGGTTTGCAAAAATAAAGCGAAAATAAATGCTAAACGTTTCAGTCAATAAGACGTCATCAGTTTAGCCCTGAATTTAAACTCTAGTTGCGAAATAAAATAAGAGGCATTAGACAAGGTCAAATACTAAAACTACATGTATTGTCAAAAATCGTATTAGAGTAATCATAATAAAATATATCCATCTTAGTTTTCTAAAGTTCAGAATAACATTTACAGTGACATATATTAAGACACAAACCTTTTGAAATTAATTTTGGAAAGTCAATAAGACACCAGGACAACATCAAAAAAATTGTTTGAGGAAGCGAAATGATATCGAGAAGACTGGACTCTAGCATAGTATGTTGTAAAAATATATAACCACCCATACTGAAAATGGCACTAAACATCGTCGGAATATGAAAAATTGTAATTCCAAAACTATATAAATTTAGAATACTCGAATGAGTATCGCTGTTTTTTTTTTCATTTTCACAAACAGCACTTAAGTGATAATGCAATGTTGACTTAACTTTTCACAACCCTGACATTGTTCGAGTATGAAGAATCCAATCTTTGATCTCAATTAAATTAAGGTTTAGGATAAACAAACTTCAAGGTAAAACCTGGTCACTCAGTGCGTACGAGGATTAGAGATTTTCTTTGGTATATAAAAAGGTGGATAAAATCAGAGGATAATCAAATGTTTAAGTGTAAAGATTCTTGTTGTGTTACTTATTGCACAGAACAACGATGTAAGGTTGAATAATAATCGTTTTGGATAAAAAGAACAATGACTTCCCATGCACTGGAATTGAAAAGGAGCTCTCTCTTTGAGAAAATATATTTGGTCATAAATGGATAGGAACAATGGAAAAGGTTGATTGATTCGGTTATGACACTAGGTTTACCTAATACCCTTTTTGTACAAAACGAGTTTTTCTACGAAGTTCTTCAACATCTGGCATGAAATCATCCTATTCTCCAACATCAAAGTCCAAATCCTGAACCGATAGGAAAGTATTTACTTGACAAATTTCATGAATGATTTAATGTAAAAACAATGGTATGTATTAAACTCGGGGGACACAAACACAAAGCAAATATTAACGGTGGTCCGTCATATGGCATCAAAATGTTACATCGACGTTCATTGAATCCTGTGTGCAACCAACGCCATTAAAAAAACTTGAAGCATAAGTTCTTCATTACGGATACAGCTGCCCGGCATAGGATTCAGAAGTATGAATTTTCTATAATTTTCTCATACTGATGAATTATCTTAACGAGATGACCAAACGTATGAAAGCAAAAGGGGCGATGATCATAAACCAATTATACATTGTTTTCAAAACTATATTTCAGTGTGTGATGATTCGTCAATAGATTGAAACAATGTTTTGTTTCTTTTTGCACTGCTTGATCCAAGCAGAATAAACAGGTCCTAGCGATATAGGAAAGTAAGTAACTTTATTATGAATAATAACTGAGATACTATCTTCAGATAATTAAAAATCTTACCATTGTTTTCTGGTATAGCATTGGACAGAAGCTGGTAAAAGATGTGATAATTTCTCTCAATTGTTTGTTGAAATGTGACACGGGATTTCTCCAGCAAATCTGAATGTATAAAAATAAATATGTCAATAACATTGAATAGCTGGAAATGTATCGTTTTCATTTACAAGCGTATCTAAAATGAAAAACTAAAATAAGTTCAAATACCTTTAGAAACACTTTTTCTGCCAATGTCAACGCTGAGCGAAACAATCAAGGTATACACTACAGCATGTATTAGCATTTAGGAATATCTCCTATTCTCTATCTCCCCTTAGTCCATGTGTTTTATAAGACAGCTTCACATCCTTATTTGAGATATATGTCCAAAAGATTATAAAAATTGTCAATTTATTGTAAATTGGGAATTTTATGCCAGTTTTGAATTGACTCTTTCCCATTCAGCATTTAACACCACTCAGACCTAGTTTTTATCTCTTTTTTGTATACTTTTGATATACATTCAATACTTCCACCGAGAATTAGCAAACGAATTGAACTTGAAAATTTGAGCCTCCAGGTTTTATCAATTTTCACCTGTAATGCAACCAAGCTGAAATTAACGCAATAATCACGACTGGCCCAAGGGATTACATTGGTACTAATTTAATCTGAATCAACGACAAACTTACATGTTTCAATGTCAGCTCCGGCAATCTTCCCTGTTGGTCCGAAGTGAATACGGACGAATTTTCCCTAAATTACATAAAAAAGGACTAAGATGCTAGTAATTAATAAAATAAAAACACTCAGAAATGTTACTTTAATATTTAAACAAAATGATGATACTGTATGCAGATCAAAACACATTAACAAAACATAAATGTCTGTTCATACGATTGATTTTAATTTAAGAAATATATATGACAAGATCTATAGATGATGACGTCACCGGTCATGACAAGAGATATGACAAGATATTTATAATTAAGAATCCTCTTTATCTTAATATTTCCTGGTGTCTTTATCCACAAAAAATTCAGTACATACTCAGGTTGCCATAGTAATTGTGAAAGTTATCTGCAATATACATATGAAATATGCACAAAAAAATATACACATAGGTAAGGTTCACTCAATCAGGGAGAACGAATTAGAATCTCGGGGAAATCATCAGTTCAATATTACAGATAAAACACTGTTCCCATACTCATTTTGGTTAATTTCAAATCAGAGAAAATCTGTTTTAAAACCAACAAAATAACCAAGTGCTCAAATGTGATTTCTTGTTAAGGTATACGTGTTAACAGGTGTAATACTTACAAATCAAGGGGATTGTGATCCGGAGTAGGAGTTGAAATAACAGGTAAAAACAGGTAAAGGTAAATCATCCGGGAGAGAACTCAGGTAAAAGGAAATTTGTTGTCCACACGTCCTATGGCATAGGAAGGCAAAAAGGTGAAAACAAATAGCACACAATTGTTATAAATGTGAAGGTGATAACATGTTATAACAAACAACAGTTACTTGTCATATCAGGGTGTAATATTTACATGCAAAGACACACGCTGAGTTTCAAAATTAAAAGTATGTGCGACGCTTAACTCTTTCACCCCTGATTATCTAAATGGTATGTTCTTTTTTAATGTTTTAGAGCAGTCTAGTTTGAACTGAAGGTTGAAAGGGTTAAACGATTCATTTTCCAAAAAAAATAAAAAAAAATAAAAAAAAAAGAAATTCGCTCATACAAAAATGTCAGCAGCTTTATCTGCCTTATCAAGATAAGTGCTATGGCAGTATCGGTGAGGGTTCTTAGCCTGCTAATACAATGGGAACATGTACTTTATAAGAGAGATATGTTTTACTTTATTCCGTATACTAATAGTCCAATGATGCATTCGAATCCGATACCATTTATTTCCAATAAATAGAAAACAAACTATAGTAACGTATACAGCGAAATATAAAATAAAACGATTTCAAATTTTGTAATGCGCTTGATAACACAAGTCCCTTGTATTAGTTCATAGTTTATGAAGTCCCCCTCTCAAGAATATTAGATAGTATTCTAGAGCACGGCAACAGACAGTGACTCCCTTTCGCCAATCGTGGTTTTCACCTAACTTGACCTTTTCACCAAACTTGACCTTTTCACCAAGTTTGACCCGTTCATCGAACTAGAAAGGTTTCCATGAAACATTTGCGACGGGTGTGGCATGCCAGCAGAGGATGCTGACTCCTTCCGGACACCTGGTCCTATTCCCTTTGGGATTTGCAATTGTTCTTCATGTTGAGACCATTTGCACATGTAATACGTCGTATTCTAATGGACTCGAGTTTCCATTATCAACTGGTACTACTTTTTTTTTTACTTATACGCGTTACAGCGTGCCATCTTTTCATTACTGGATCCTGGTATCTTTAATGATAATACTTGCATCTGCGGACGATCATATTTCAAAATTAAAATGCTACACACGCAAAATGTAATTTTTATCTAGAGCTAAACACAATAACTCTCTCATCACCACTGACAATAATAGAATCGTCTATTATATTAACAATGAGCAAACCTTTTAAATATTTAGGGGTGAAAGGGTTAGGTGAAAGTAATTTGAGCGACTTAAAACTCAGCGATGTGTTTCCTGTAAATAAGAGTTATGCAATACCACATTGTACTGAGTGTGTTATTAATCACGTGTGAATAATAATAAAGTAAAGAGTGCATTGTAAACAAAATAATGAGGTAGGTCAAACTTCACTCGGAATGATTGGAGAGGACAAATTTCCGTGATACTTACGAATCTGGAGGAGTTGTTATTACGCACTGTCTTAGCGTTACCATAAGCCTCAAGTACTGGATTGGCCTGGACAATCTGATCCTCAAGTGAGCCCTGTTTTTATTACGGGGTGGGGGTAGTAGCAGGAAGAAATGGGCGGGGAAGACAAAGATGATTGACGTATTGTTTGAGGCAAAAAAAGTTTGGGAGATGAGGATGTTGTTATATTACAGATGAGGTTATGAACAGGAAATGATGTAGTGAAGAACCAACAGAGGATAAGAATTGCAAAAGCACGATAGACAGGGTTAGGGAAGAAAAAAAATATGTAAAGTCGTAATTAATAAATGTTCTGTATACATCAATTCAATAAAGACAAACATGTAAATGAAGTAAAATATTATTATCTCGTTGATATCATCAGATATGTTTATGAAGGTAAATTATGACTTCGAGTTATAACAATATATTTTAAATGTTAAGCATACGGCTGTTTCATAATTAAAGACTTACACATCTAAATGAGATATATTGGTAATGACTTCTGTTTCCTACCTTCTTTTTATCTGGCGCCGGCTCCTCTTCCTCTTTCTTTGTTTGACCAGCAGCGACCCAGGCGAAGTACTGAATTACCTTTTTAGTGTTTTCTGTTTTTCCAGCACCAGATTCTCCTCTGTTGTGATAAAAAAAAGATTTAAAACGAACTGTTTGTTTGAGTATAAAACAGTTACACATATCAAAGTATTGATCTTCGAGGTCTCCAGGATACAATGTACAAATTTTGTGAGTATTGGACAAACACGGACCTCTGGAAATCCTAAGGTGGGAACAGGAGCCAATTGGGGGGGGGGGGTAAGCATCCACTGTTAACCGGCCACATCTACCGTGAAATAAGTGAGGAACGAATCCACGTCCTAACTGGCAGTCCAGCGATGCATTCGCGAATGTTGTTTTACGCCTCGTTCAACAGATTTCCAGTTATATAATGGCGGAGGAGAGAACCCGGTAACAATGCACGCGGGGACCAGCGACCAGCTACAAGTAAACTGGCAAAGGTACAGCGTAGGTTCCTGTGCGATTCGAATCCGCGCTGACAAGAGGTGAGAGACTTCGTGGTTTAAAGCGCTATGCTCTAACCACTCAGACATCGCTTCACGTAATGGATTTTAAAATGTTTGTTTGTTTGTTTATTGTTATTTAACGTCCCACTCAAGAATATTTCATTCATATGAAGACGTCACCAAATGCCGGTGAAGGGCTTCAAATTTTGGCCTATGCTCGGCACTTACGGCCATTGAGCAGTGAGGGTTCTTTCACGTGCCGACACCTACTGTGACACGGGACCTCCAGTTTTTAGTCTCATCCGAAAGACAGGAAACCAACCTGCCGCCGGCGGGACTCGAACTCACGACCTCACGATCCAGAGTCGAGCTACGGACTGATTTTAAAATGCATTGAATTTATAATGAATTTGATAAAATAATAAATTTGGAAAATTCTAAAATGACAAATTTGATACGGTCATTTTAAAAAAAAAATTCCAAAAATATTTCATACAGACATTAACATGATGCCTTTAGGATCTGTTAAAATCCAAATGTCGACCGGGCATGCCTTTAAGCCAAAATATCCCATGCCTTTCAGGCACGAAATCCAATGGCGGGTCACTAATTATCTCCAATATGTATATATCGTAGACAAATTGCTGCAGAATTGACAGCGCTCTCGTTTGTGGCAAATGAACTATCGTAAAATTTTCTCAAACATTAAATCTATTTAAATACACAATTTTATGTGCTAATTCAAATTCGAATGAAGTGAAACTTACGTAATCAACATGGACTGATTTTCACGATCTGAAACAAACAAATATTTGATGTAAGTAATTACTCATAAAAAGATGACAGCTAAGTCAAAATGTAATTTTGATATACCGTATAAGAAAATATTTTAGCGAGAATCCATTCTTTATTGAAAAAATATTTTTTACGGCAAGTGCCCCTTTAATATTTTAAAATATTTACCTTGCACCATGAATTGGTAGGCGTTGTCAGCGACAGAATACAAATGAGGTGGCATTTCGGCCCTCCTCTTGCCTCTGTATTTATTTACAATGCCTGGTGTGTAGATCGGAAGACGTCTGTAAGGGTTGATGGCGACACAGAATAGTCCAGAGTAGGTCTGAAATAAGGACAGTGAAACATGTATATAAAGCCTCTTTCGGGACACAACAAAATGATGATTTATGGCGAATTTGATGATAGGATGAATATGTTGTCTGGAGTTAAAAGGAGAAAATAACCATCCAGTAACAGTATATTTTATATTGATTGATATTTCAGTGTGACAGAACCGATGACATAATTTTACATTTTGAATTTCTGTACCGTAAATTAGAATATTTTGGTCACAGTTTAATCCTTGCCTAATTGATCGCCCTATTGAATTGACCAAACTTAAATATGTACACGTTCGAAGACCGGAAATGCGGATCTCTTTCTGATGTTAAATATCGTTACGATAATCCCATTCACATGGAATGGTCGCACGGTATAGCAGAAGTTTTAGAGTAGTTGTATTTTATTCTCAGTTCGTGTCGCATCTGAAGACTTTCTGTTAAAATGCACTTAAAGCCCAGTCAGGTCAATTTTGGACAAAATCAGGTCTTTAGTATCTCCCTACCGGAAGTAAACTCTTCCAGAAGAGACTGTACCTAGAAGCATTGTGAACGTCATGGGTATCTTATGGAAAAAACGAAGAGACTGAGAATTGTACTTAATAATTGCAAAATACCGTGTACAGGTAGAAGAATCAGTATTCAAGCTGTACCAATCGCAATGGTGTCCCGTTGGTATGACTTATCCTTAAGCCCGTTACTCTCGTAACGTTATATCGATAGCCTCAAGGCGTACTAGTCCCACACTGGAGTAATAGTTAGCCTGCCAGTGAAGTCATTGATCTACTGAGCTCACTAATAAACTGATTCCACGCTCAAACATTTTTCAGTTATACGGTGAGGACGAAAACTCGGTTACAAAGTACCCAGGGAGAGAGAACATCGGACTTCCAAAGTAAACTGGCGAATTTACTTAAACAGTCTAGGTTTCAACCCGAGGTGAGAGATTGTTTAAAACCACAATGCTTTAGCCACTTGGTCCAAGAGGAGAGGGGCTGTAAACTAGTCAAATACCGGTATAACATAATATGAGCCAGTGGCTGACAAAAGGGTCCTTACGACATTACTAAACACAAGGAATTCCTTCAGACGTAATATTTTTTAATTTTTTTTAGATTTTTCGCGCTGGAAACAAAAAGAGTTGATCTAGCCTGCAATGATTCTGACATTATACATTTTTTAAAATTCACATATGTTTATCAAGTTTCTGAAAACATAAAAATCACATTTCCCCCAAAAAATGTTCTAAGGACACTTTTCTCAGTCGTTGGCTCAATTACATCATGATAATTATTGATCTCTAATTCATTAGATAATCTCGACAATACTTACGTAGATAAACTGAGCATAGTAACGGGATCTCAAGTTGTGGAGGACAGCGGCCTCGTTCAGGTAAGTCATGTTAGCCATATCCTCTATTTTCTCGTATTTCGGTGGGTTCATTTGCTGCAGCAAATCCTTCTTTACAGTTCTGTTCTGTAATATGATATAAAAAGTTCTGATTAAGAATGCTTTCATTCGATCGAATATAGGTTTACAGGTAAAATATTTGCTTACCTGTGTTCAATGAATTACTGTAGCACTAATATATTTGTACCGAAAACTAGTGAACCTATGTTGTAAACATGTGCAAATGTTTGTTTTATCGAGTTATCCATTTTCCTGATACTTATTACACAAGTCCATAATTAGGCTTAATAAATGTTTTAAACAAATACATATATATATTTGAACATTTAAACGGAAAAATAAATACAACTGAAGATGGAGGGATACCTCCTCGCCACATTCGCTGTAGACGATTGAATAAGTACTACGGAACAAGTAACTCAACATTTAAGTCACTGAAACACGACAATAAAATATGAGGTATTTATACCGACCATAAAATTTGCGAAATGTTGGATTCTGATGGTATTTCTCGTATCCTTGTGACATTATGAAGTTTGAGTACTAAATGGAATTGCCAAACCTTCAAACTTTTTTCTATCTTGTCCTAATATTCCGTTACGGAAAGCGCGGACATGTAATTCATAATTTGCTAACCTGTGATGCTATGGCGTATCCTGACGGAATATGTATCATGTACTTACCTCTTGTTTCTCAATTGTTTTAACGGTGATCTCTTCCCCTTTTGATGACTGTATTTCGGCACCAACAAATCCTTCTTTCTCATCCGGGACCCAG
This sequence comes from Atrina japonica, assembly GCA_030159075.1. Lineage (NCBI taxonomy): Eukaryota > Metazoa > Mollusca > Bivalvia > Pterioida > Pinnidae > Atrina > Atrina japonica. The sequence goes on along the minus strand of BROG01000419.1, from coordinate 402,982 downwards.
CACATCTTTTTACCGTCAAAGGGAACAGTTTGTTCCTGCATCAACTTCTTGCGGTCAACCGCAAGGTATTGGAAATCGGGGTCGGTAGGGTCAAAAGCCGCCATTTTGACTTCTTTAACAGGCAAGCTCCGCAAATAAACGCACTAACCGAAATCTGGCGAAAATATGGAGGTCGCCTTAACTCTGGACGATGCAAAAAGACCCAATACAGAACAGCTGTAATAAAAGAAGTTGGCGAGAATTATTTTCCTTAGATAACAAACACATTAGCCAATCAATTTCTGTTTTACTGATTTGTGTTTTGTCTTAACCTTATACAATTATGTTGTTTGACATTTTCCAAGATTTTTACGACATGTGATGAATTTGGTTTTTTTTTTAACTGTAAATAAACAATAAGTAAAAGTAAGTCCTATTACAACAACAACAACAACAACAAATATTTGCTCATCTATGGCATGCCAAAATCACATTAACCCTTTCGTCCCTAAATATCTAAACGGTATAATAATTTCCATTGTTCAGACCAGTCTATTATGGTTTGTAAGGATGAAAGGGTTAAAGAGTTGAATCTAGGTTTTCTCAGTTAAACTTTTCTGATTCACATTTACCAAAGGGACAACTTAATTCCGAGCTGCTATAAGTATTCACAAGCAATTATAAAATGAAAATTGTAGGTAAAAATACAATAGGAAACAAGAGGTGATAACAACATGCAGTTTTGAGGAACAATTAAACAAACAAAAATTCAAATCTGCTCCACCACTTCTCAAAACACTTCAGTCTTTACGCTGCACTCAGAATTTTTTCCCTAGTTATATAGTGGGGGAGAGAACTGGTTACATTATACCCGGGGAAAAATCGCTGGAGTTCCGCAAGTAAGATAAGCGGGGTTCGAACCAGCGCTAACCGATAGTGTATATTTAATGAGAGATAGGTAGGTCCCATGTACATATATTAGGTTTTCAGGGGCCAAATACCAAAGCAGAAATATACTCTTGCATCAGGGTTGTTACTTTAGATCGTTTGTCAAAAACACTAGCCTTTGAGTTGATCTCCATGACAAATAACAAACATATATATTTTCAATAGTTTGATTCCTATGCAATATGTCTCTCTGCTAAAGCAATCTTCGATGAAACTGACATTGTTTCCGGAATCCAGTGAGCGCGTGAAGTCACGTGATCTGAGTGCAAACTATGCCGACAAAACTGAACGGAATGGAACAACTTAAAAAAAGGTCTATTTAAAATATGAAAATGTAATGGATCACACATAAAGTACCGCAAATTTAGACCTATTGCAGGGACTGACGTATATAGTTAGGGAACTGTGACGTGCTGCATTCGTATTGAAATGATGCTACGACTCAAAGTCCCATCCGAAGTAAAAACATAGGACCGCAAAGGGTTAATAATAATAATAATAATAATAATAATAATAATTATTATTATTATTATTATTATTATTATTATTATTATTATAATGAAGCTGATGACAAGTAAACTTTTTCTACTTTCGTAATTTCTATTTCTATTTTGCAATTAATCATTTGTACAGTTATTTTTATCTTCAAAACTATTAATATCGCTGTTTTAAAATTATCAGGTGATTAATTAATTAATTATAAAATTAATTTGCTTTTATGATCACTATTAATAATCTCAATTAATAAAATTTATTATCAAAAAACTTTACGTCAATATAGTAGGGGACTTCTAACTATTCACTCTCAAATCTGGTATAGTACGATTATTAACTTTTCAATGTCGATCAACAAACAATTATAAGTCATGGTAACGAAGAATTTGCGTATAGTTTCGTATGTTATGATACAGTTAAAAATATCTATGGATAATCTCCGATACTCTATTTGTTTTTTGTTTTTTTTTAAATGTCTTCTCATTTTACCGCTTAGATTGATAAGCACTAAAAAAAATAGAAATATATACAGGCATACAATTTTTTAAATACATATATATTTTGTGAAAATTGCTTGAGAAACCCAGTTTGGCAATTATTCTCTTGCAATTGATTAATTTTTAGCCTTACAATATTTGTACAGTGAAACCTGCTATAGTGGCCACCTCTATATAAGGATTACCTGTTTATAAAGGCCAGTTTTTTCAAGTCCCTTGACTACATACTTCAACTAAATTGAACCTGTGTATAAGGGTCACCTGCACATAAAGGTCAATATTTTCTGGTCCCTTGGGTGGCCCCTATCTACAGGTTTCACTGACTGTATATGCATACCACACTGGACTTGATCGACCTGATTTTCACAAAATTTATAGGTATGTAAGACTTGTTATGCCTGTGTATAGCAACTATTCGTTATTGTACATCAAATATAAGTAGTAAAAGTATAAAAAAAAAAATCGAAAAAAATGTTTGGTAAGCACAGCTAATGCTCTTTTAATAAAAGTTTGTTAATATTTAAGAGGTATAATTTTCAATACGGGTACTACCCTAGTAATAATATTATTCAGAGATTCGAAAAAAAAAATCAACTTTAAACCAACAGATATTTAAGCAGATGTTTAATTCCTCTCGGTAAACAAACAGGTAAAATAAATAAACAAATAAATGAAAAATGGATAGAAAAAAGTCAGTAACATTTATCGATTATGATTTATGGCCCTAGAGCAACCCAGAATCAAATGAAAATCCAATACTCGTGCGAGACAATTCGGCAAGCAATGCATATGCTATACTAGAATTCTAATATAACATATACAATGTATATTAAGCCAAGATGCGCTTTAGGTTCGTGTTTTAATTAAGACTAGATTTACCTCGCTTTGAAGAAGTTCGATTGGGAGAGTATAAGAAATTTTGTTATAAATTATTCGCTTATTACCTCAGCAGTCGACTACCTCTTAGTATTCCGTGAGTTATGCATAAAATTACGGTTGATAGATTTGTGTTTGATGTCATATAATCATTGGCGGATTTAGGGGAGGGTTGCGGGGATTGCACACCCCCCTTTAAAAAATTCAAAACGGCCCCAGACCCCTCGCCTCTGAAGACACGCATCTTCGGCGCTCGCATTTCATAATGATAAAAATTCTCAACCCCACCCCTTTTAAAAATCCTAGATCCATGCCTGTATATTATTCATGAAACATATTGAACATACTTTGACAAACAAATCTATTTCGTGGTAAATTTATTTCCTTTTTCCGCGACGATTGACGGGGTTTTACCGTATTGTTATGTTATATATCTTTATAACTGGGTAATACAGTGTATCGAACTGAGATTACATCAAACTTCGGAACTAGAAATATAGAAGGGGCATAAATTAGCTGTTTTTAGCTGTTGTTTTGAGGGGTTTTTTTCTCACAAAATATTATTTTCTTTTTTACTACTTAGATTGATATACAATAACAAAAAGAGATATGCACAGGCATAAGAATTCTTAAATTCCTATATATTTTGTGAAAATTATTTGATATACTCAGGTTTGGCACTATTTCACTTGTAATTGATTACTTCGATCAGCCTCTCTATTTGTATATGCACACCACACTGGACCTGACGTTATTTTCACAAAATATATAGAAATATGAGATTTTTCTTGCCTGTTATTTGTTTTTGTACGTGAAGTACAAGTAGTAAAAGTAGAAAAAATCGAAATATTTTTTTTATTATTAAAACAGCGAATGCCCCTGTATAAAAATAACAATTTGAACAGATCCCTGTCTCTTATAGGCACTTCTAAAGTCACACCATGGAAATCTTACCTCGTCAGAATGATCCAAAGTCAGTTTAAACTATAATCCGAACAGAGAACACTTTTTGTCTGATTTTTTTTTTAAAAAATTAAACAGAAAAAAAACAAAACAAAAGGAAACCATTGATGGAATTTGTGGAAAATATGTTAATTAAAGAACGATAAAATATTATTTTGGAAATGAGATGAAAATTTAGGAAGGTGAGTGTTAAATGTAGGAAAAGGGTTGGAAGGTTAGGTTCAAGGTTGAAGGAATATCACACACATACATACATACAGGAAATAAAACACGGCACACTGGTATTACTTACAAACCTCGCCTGTTCAGTGCGGCTCTGGCGAGGTTTTCAATTTATAACCTGTACCGTAGACGGAGGATTATGTTATGAGCGTTTTGATTGGTTAAGGCTTAGTCTTCTTTGAAAGTTGGAACCAGTTATATTTCAGGTTTTAAAATATTTTGCGACAAGACGAAATGCTGCAAAAGGAATAGCATTAGTATTTTGTATCTCGGTATTTGATGTAGTGGGAGGGCGTAGTAGAAAATCTGAATTAGCAGATTCCCGTGTTTATTTTGTGTGTGGAATGTTATTGGCATCACTGTATACCGCTGTTGGAGGAAATTATACATGGGGATACACATAGTATTTGTAATGTTAATTGTAAATAATGCACCCAGGTCTTTCCTGTAAATTGTTTGCGAACAGGAAGGAGGGGCAGGGGACGATAAATTACTGTTCCTAAAGCAAACCCGATTTGTTTTTTTTTTCACCTGCTGAAGGAAATTTGTAAATTCAAGACAAGTTTACCGGCGACTAAATTTAATGACAAAAAAAATGTAAATTTTGGAAATCGGGTTTTCCTCAAAGGAAAACCCCGTATCTGCTTCCGTGTGTCATGTTAAATGTAATATTTATACAGCTGTAGCTTTAGGCAGTGAAAATTTGCCTTATATCAGTACAAACGCCTTTATTACTATAGATTTTGGCTTTTGTATATGTTCTTTGTTAACCCCCCCCCCAAAAAAAAAATAACAAAAAAAAAAAAACCAAACAAACAAAAGCAAAAGCAAAAAAAAAAAAAAAAAAAAAAAACCGTACTTCCGGCTATATCGATAACCATTATCAACGGTATATAACTTATTTTTTTAATTGATATTTAGAATATTATATAGATGATTCAGTCCCTGTATTGTGATAAGTCTGTGCTCGGTGTATTTGTTAATAATATTGTATTTATAAGCTTCACTGTGTGTCAAATAGGTCAAAAGGTTAAGCCTAGATTAAGATTTTATTTTTTATTTGTGTAATTAAATAAAAGTAATTATATTCCATGACATTCTTAAATTTTCTTTTATTGACATAATTTTTGTCTTAGTAGAAAGACAACGTTTATAATTAATTAAACAAATATTTTTAACAAATTTCATTTTATCAGCATAATTATTCCGATCACGTATTTCATTTCGTTAGTTACACGGATAAAAAAAAAGCTTCGGTCTAATGGCATCAATTTTGTATGCCTGTCTTAAGTGAAACCGTGTTTACAAACAAACGCAAGCTAGGATATTAACGTCATTGATAAAATATCGAGTTGAGTCGGATTTACGACACGGTATACTTTCTACTGCATACAAAACAATTCCGCGTCTCATGCATAGTGGCAAACTATCCGTCAATGAACCTATATAATATGTATAATGCATTACAGATGTTGAACGGCATGTCATACAAATATTATCAAACTCATTGAACACTTGTATTTATTTGTGTCAATCATCGCAGCGGGTCAACATCTCGACGGAAGTGCTCAGACATAAATACGTACACCAGGAAATATCATTTGAACCAGGAAATGACATTGAATACTAGTGGCGCCCCGTAGTGACGTAACAACACGTGTCTTTGATTGTAGCATTTGGTACCGTTACAGAAAAAAAACTAAGTAAATACATCATGTACTGAGGATAAGTCAATGACTTATCTATACTCGTAGTCAGTAATATGTTTGTATGATCCCGTAAAAAAACCAAACAAAAACAAAAAACAAAAACAAAACAAAACAAAAAAATAATAATGAAAAAATAAAAATACAAAAGAACCCCCCTAAAAAAAGAAGAAAAGAAAAAAAAACAAGAAAAGAAAAACAAAAAAGAAAAAAAAAGAAAAAAGAAAAACAAGGGGAAAAGAACAAGAAAAAAAAAAACGGACAAACAAAAATCGACAAAAAACATTAATACAACAAACAACAAATAGTGATAAAAGAAAAATTGTCAAACACAAATTTTACTCAGTTTCAGGGAATGGCAGCCGGGTTAACCAAGCCACACGAGTAACCTCTCTGTCGAAATAAATATTAATTTCATTCTCTTAACATCTCCAAATTTAAGGAGCTTTTTTTGTCTAAAACCTAAAGAAAATAAAATTTGCAATGAGATCGACCAGAAACTAGTTCCAAAAACAATAAGGCAGCGATTTGCAATTTTCGAAGAATACAAATTAACGATACGTCGAAACAGGTATGAAATGAACGCTCGTCATGCAGAAATGTTAAAATGTGATAGATAGGTTTGTCAAATATCTTATTTTATTTATAAAATGAAGCCTAGCTATGCCACTGTTGACTGTAATTTTAAAATTCCATTTATGATAAAATGTTAGCGTTATAGGTGCCAAACGAACCCGGAAGTTGCGGACACGTATAAAATTATTGTCAGAATTGGGTTTGTTTATTTGTTGTTTTGAATCCCGTCACTAATTTGTCACTTATATGGAGATATCCCCAGCTTTACATGAAGTTCTTAAAATTTGACGGGGCGATAAGACAACAAAACGCCAGGCGAAAAAAAAAACCGACAAAATGTTAATTTATCGTCTTTTCGTTCTGTCGTCTTTTCGCCCCGAAATAACGAAAAGTCGACATGGCACAAATCAGCCACCATAGCAATGTTCTATCCACTCGGTAACGGAGGGCCCTCATATCAATAGCAAAAGTTCACCCCAAATCATGTTTCAACACAGACATAAAAGCAAGCCATCATCAGTACAATGTTGTTTCATTCCCGATTTTCCGTCTATCTTTGATTTTTCTTCTTATCAGCTCGTATGCCGCACGCGCAAACCGATGGAAAATATTTATATTACATTAAAACGCATCCTTGTCTACAGTTACAACTTAGATTTACGTCAGGCGCATGAGGAGGAAATAGCATCCGCCAGCATTTTATGGACCTATGTTATCATATATTTGTGTCTGAATTATTTTATGAGAAAACTAAGTGCGTTATCAAAAGCATTGTATTGACATGATGTTTTTATAATCCGATGAATTGTGTTTTCAATTTGTAAGCCATGTATATTTTAATACGTTTGATTAATTAATTAATCTTCCTAGTTTTAATGTAAAGAAGGTACAGGTCTACCGAGGTAAATTGGCACATGTTTACAAACACAACGAGTCTAAATCAAATTATAACAGGGGTGACAAGCACATGTCATGTGCTCACTTTTGAATTTATCTTCAATTTAAAAGTAAGCAAATGACAAAAGTAATAAAGATTCAGTAATGCTAGGAGCTCGTGCAGGGTAATATGTTTTACCTGCACAACCTATTTTTGGAAATGAGCCCCATTGTTTTGGTTTCTGACTGAACCAGGAAGTGCCACTTTACCTTGGTAAATCTTTTACTGTAACATGGATATTAAGAGCAGATACTTCTGGAAGGTTCCTGGTTCGATCTCCTGCCGAACAAGATATTCAAAGGTGATTTTATATCTGCCGTTCACTCTCACCCATTCAACCCACTTCTATGCCTAGCCTGAATTTTAAAGGCCTAGGCTATGCGGTAAGATTCATTTGTGGGATTTAAAAAGTGTATTGGCCATGAAATATACGGAATACTAAAAAAAAGGAGGGCATAGATATTATAGATACCTAAGTCGTATTTTTTTTCTACCTCGTAGGGACGAGTGATGACGCCCTTCGTGTCAGGTTCATCTATCATTTTTATATCACCTGCCATAAAAATTAATTACTATAATTCAAACTATTTTAGAGATAACTGAGACACAGTTTGCCAGTTTACCACCAAACTTTCTCATAAATCAGCATAGGTTCCAGCGGGACTCGGTCCTTGCACTCCTCAACAACAACTCTGTAAGAAATTGGTCTCAGACATCAGTAAAGAGTCGGCAGGCTCAGTCGACAGAGTTCGAGTCCAGTCAGCGGCAGGCTGGTTTCCTGTCCGTCGGATGAGACAGTAAAAATCGAGGTCCCGTGTCGCAAATGGTGTCGGCACGTTAAAGAACCCTCACTGCTCAATGGCCGTAAGTGCCGAGCATAGGCCAAAATTTGAAGCCCTTCACCGGCATTTGGTGACGTCTCCATATAAGTGAAATATTCTTGAGTGGGACATTAAACAATAATAAACATGCATCAGTAAAATAGTTTGAAATATAGTAATTAATTTTGATGAAATACAATAACAAAAAATAAAAAAGAGATACACGCAAGTTGCTTTAGAAAACCAGTTTGGCAACTATTAACTTGCAATTGATTAATTGAACCTTACTATTGTTACATGCATACAACAACGGACCTGATCTTATTTTCGAAAAATATATATAGGAATATAGCATATTTCACGACCGTGTATGGTGTTTACTTCTTATTGTACATCAAGTACAAGTAGTAAAAGTAGAAAAAAAAATCGAAATATTTGTTTTTGGTAAACACAGCTTATGTCGGTTTAAAATGAATTCTGAAATGATAATAATTTTGAAAATGATAGATCTTGTCATTCGTCATTTGAACAATGTCAATATCATTCGCGTGCACATTTTTGCATATCTGAAACCATGAATAATCAATAATGTAGTTAAAAATTTTTATTGAATACTTTAAATGATAAAAATTTAGTAAATTCGGATAAAACCAAGACGTTTTTGTTGTCAGTTTCTGCAACTGCAATGTAACAACAACTCCTACTTCATTTTCCTGTGGGCTATAATTATGTCAAAAAACCACACTCGATCCCAAGTAATATTTTATTTTCGTGTTGCACAAGTTCCTTTCAACTCAGTCAAGATGATCCAAGGTCTATTTTTGGCAACAAGCTGTGTTTAACATTGGTGTGTATGTAGTTGCTTACTTTGAAAAACCAGAAGATAAAATCGACATGGAGGTTGGAACCACAGGCATTCCTTCAACACGCAAGTTGAAATAATGCAGCGAGCTTAGCTGACTTTGCGCACGTGCCACGTTTACGGACTGTCTATATATGGTTGCCGGTTTGATGGCTAAGATACACACACAGCTCTTGGCTTCCTACTTTAACATTATTTATAAATACACGTAGAAGTTGTTAGTTTGAAAGTGATCAAATTTCCTCCAGGAGGTTTTACACCTAAATCATAACGTCGGCACTGTAACTGATGATAGCCAAGTTTCATGATTATTTCGATTCGTGCTAAGTGTCAGTTTCTAATACGAATATGAATTTTCTAAGGGAAATATATTAATATTTAGGGGGAAAGGTAAAATTTGGTTGGGAAACAGGACAGTTCTACTCATTCTCTGTAGTTTATAAGGTACAATATTAGCAACAGACGGAATGTGTTTATATACAGTACGTTGGGTCTCGGTTCTAAAGAGGGGGGGGGGGGGACCTCCGTGGCCAAGTGGTTAGAGAATCGCGCTTTGAATAATAGCGTCTCACTTCTGGTCAGCACAGGTTCGAGTCCTCCTGGAACCTAAAGCTGATTTTTGTGAGAAAGTTTGTCAGTTCACATGCGGACGGCCGGTTGATTCTTCCCCGGGTTCTCTCTTTTATATATATATCTATATATATATATATATATATATATATATATATATATATATATATATATATATATATATATATAGACGTCGGAGGGGGGGGCTAGGGTGGGGGCTTAGCCCCCCCCTTTTTTTTTGCAAAGATAGGCATAGGTGTTGAAAATTGGGGCTTAGCCCCCAAGACGTTTCTGGCGTGTGTGTGTTTTAAGTTGGTTTAGCCCCCCCCCCCCCCCCCACTTCTGGCGTGTGTGTGTTGTAAGTTGGTTTAAGCCCCCCCCCCCCACTTTCAATTTGCTTCCTATATATGTATATGTATATATATATATATATATATTTATATATATATATATATTGTTTGTTTGTTTGTTGCTGTTTAACGTCCCACTCAAGAATATTTCACTCATATGGAGACGTCAACAAATGCCGGTGAAGGGCTTCAAATTTGTTGGCCTATGCTCGGCACTTACGGCCACTGAGCAGTGAGGGTTCTTTAACGTGCCGACACCTACTGTGACACGGGACCACGGTTTTTATATATATTTTATATATTTATATATATTTTATATATATAATACGCGCATGGAATTAGGAAGTAATACACACGTGCCGCTTTCACATCCGTATACATACAATATACATACAATCAGTCATTGCAAACATAATGTAAGTTGGACGTGTCCAGCATTTTCATTGTGGTAAGAAAAATAGAACTGTTTTCTGCTAAAAATAAATTTCTCCCTGACTAACATTTTACAAGGTCTACAGGCTCTAATTTATATATACAGTGGAATCTCGTCATCTCGAAACTCACGGGACCGCCCCTAACCAAATTTTGTAATTGATATATATATATATATATATATATATATATATATATATATATATATATTAATATATATATATCCGTTTTTAAAATGTTGTAATAGAAAAATATTTAAAGTTTAGACATTATCCACGGGCTAGTAGATCTAAATTGTTCAATAAAATGTTTTAGACATGAAAGGGCTAGAGGAAACAAAAACATTTTATTGAACAATTTAGATCTACTTCGCCGTGGATAATTCTATGAACTTTATATGTTTCTGTACACAGCATTTTAAAACGGATATATATATATAAATTAAAAATTTGGTTAGGGGCGGTCCCGTGAGCTTCGCCGTGGATAATTTTATGAACTATATATATATATATATATATATATAAATATATATCGTCCGATTTTATATAAATTATCAATTTATACACTGTTTTCTGAAATCACTACAGCACATTTCATTTTATATACCACTTCTCGAATCTTCACCGAGTACAAGGCATAAAGTACAAAAGAAGTGAAATAAAATCCGAAATTATTGGTTGCCATGGTAATGTATGTACAACAAAAAAACAACAACAGAAAACCAACTGCGTCCGTCACATCATTTTTTAGCAATCTTTTAAGAACTACTGTTCGTAACTATTATACACATGCACAGCCAAAGAAACAAGAAGAATCTAAAATATCAAAAGGCATAGCTAAGATTGGCAACTTATCAACCACACTGGATGAAACAAAAGCTGTTCACATTTAATCTAGATAAACTCGGCAGTAATATGCCAAGGCTCACCAGAGAAACTTTGTGTACATATTCTTCTGAAGATGTTACAGAGAACATAATTAACTTTCCTATCAGTTTTGATATTGCGGCGGCTAAGTAGAAGAAGGGAAGAATCCCTCTGGTTTGATTGTATTGAAGAAAAGGCCAATACAATGTAGACAAGAAAAACTTGATGCAAAGCATCAATTCGCCGCCAAAGGTATTTCAAAGGAAGTATACATGTACATGTATATAAAACGTAATTTAGAAATAATTCAGAATTATTTTTTTTAAAACAAGTCCATATTCCAGTCTGTTTCGTTCATTGTTGGCCTAGCCGGCTAGAGTGGTTCGATCTGGTTTAACATGATAATTCTGACTTTATCCATTATTACACAAAACTCGTGTTAAAAGTAACATTTTATTATATGTAGACTTTAACATGTACTACATGTACTACAGTTTTTATGTCGAAATAAAAGTAAAAAAGGTGTGCTTCAGTAATTAAGGTCTGTTTCGGTAAATCGTCCGACCCGTTTTCACTTTGTTGTTCTCCCAATCATCAATATTTCATACGACACATTTCGTTTTCGGTGTTATATTTATTCCGTTTTGCACAAACGAAATCATTTTAAATGATAAAAAACATTTTGTTCCAAATTTCCGTCGTCCACTAAACTTATATAATAGGATATCATGCTCTTATCAAAATCAAAAGCAATCACGTAATGATTGCTCCCATCATTTCGACTAATGTCTCCCACTTATCGTTATTTCATTTCTTATGTCTATGTCTCTACAAAAAATACGAATCGCGGTATTATACCTTAATTGCATTAAAAAAATTTAGATGCTGATTATTTATGAAACAAACCAACATTACTTTCATATCTGAAATTTAATAGCGTTTTGGCCTCAAATAAAATTACTACGTCATTACTTCCGCGTTCAAAGAAACTAACAGCTCCTTCCATATACTACTTCCTAACTTAATTTGAAATCTATTCGCCGCCTCCTGGCGGCGAATAATAACTGAATTTGCATTCTTGCCATTTCTTGGAGAAAATGAATCCGAATTATTTATGTTAAACACTGAGCGAACATTTTAAAAGGGGCATTAGCTGTGATTACAATAAAAATTATTTCGATTTTTTTTCTACTTTTTTGTCTTGTACTATTGTACAATAACAAGTAATAGCTATACACAGACATAAAAAGACCTTATATCTCGTACTCATGCATAATTTGTGAAAATAAGGTCAGGTCCAGTTAATTGTAAATTTTGAATTCACTGGGTCAATCGCCTATACAGAGTTGTCGGTTCTTGCACTCCGAATCCGTCTCTATCAATGTCTCGACTTTTGCCAATGTCTGGCAAAAATATATATAAATTTAAAGCGATATGAGCTGTCGTAGGTGAAAAATGTAACATGCCTATTTTATGTGATATTCTATCTCATATATATTCCAAAGAGACCATCTGGTGGTTAGAATAACAAGTGCATGCGTTAAATTTTGCAACAGTCTTGCCAAACTAACCCGTAATATCAGTTATTTTTTGTCCGCCATACTTTGAGCATTGCAAATTAACTTTTGGTAAATTTTTACGAAGATTGCCGAGTGACCAATAAACACGTGCTATTTGCAGTTAATATACATTCTATTCTTATTACCCTTTAAGTTTATTTTCGTACATCATCATTTCATACCTAAATCAGGCAAAGTTGGTCTTTTTTGTCGTTTCTGAAATTGTCCACATGCCGGGTATATCGGGTGATCTCGACCCTTTTTTAACTCGTCCCATCGCATTCTCAGCTTTATCATTCTTGACACATATGATCATGAACTCCCAATTCCACCGTACATGGCGGCACGATTGTAAAACATGAGGTACGCATACGTTTCACAGTTTTGTCAATGTTAGCATTCGGGGTAACATTAAAAAATCGGGAAAATTTCTTTTTTTGACCTGATATATTAATTCATATGTTCATCCGATTTTCTTCAGGTATTTAAAATAGCGTTCAAAAACATATATTTTACATAATACATGCACTTTCCAATAAAATTCACGTCCTGTATTTTAAAAATAATTATAAAACAAATAAAAATCGGCCAACTTTAACATAGTCCGAACGCGTAATGGATCGAGATCCCCTGACCGAATTACGAAGTACATTGGATTATCTGAAAGGTTATTGCATAAGGAAATACAGCTGTATTTTTTAAAATACTGGAAAACTTAAATTCTAATAAATCAAATCACTTCGAAAAGACGATCTTTTACAACGTTTTACGTGTTTGATAATGTATTTGAACACACATTTGATCATATTCTCGACTACATGTCAGGGGACAAAAATAATCATTTTGATAGCTTATATCGCTTTAAAACAGATTTTGTTCTTTATTTGGTATCGGCCTTTTTACACATAATTTCAGTGCTGACACTAAATACTATTTGAGGCAAAAATACTATTTTAAAAATGAATACAAATATGGGGACTATATTTTTGTGAAAGGTTTCCTTACTTTGTGTAATTTGGTTTTTATATTCGTTTTGTGGGTTATATGACCACATGTTTTAAGACTTCTTTCTAGACGTTGACAGAGATGATTCGGAGTGCAAAGTCCGACAACTCTGTGTAAAAGATTGTTACTGGGTTTGTATTTACTCCAACCCAGTGAATTCAAAATTTACAAAGTGATAGTGGTGTGCATGGTTGAATTAATCAATTGCAAGTGAAAAATTGCCAGACTGGGTTTCTCAAGCAATTTTCATAAAATATATAGGTATTAAAGAATTTTTTATGCCTGTGTATATATCTGTTTGTTATTGTATATCAATCTATGTAGTAAAAAAAGAATATTTTGAAAAGAACAGCTTATGTCCCTTTACAAAGAAATATTAAATATTCTTCCGATGACGAATATGAGAATACAGTAAAACCTGTCCTAATTCCCACCTCAGCTTGGAGATCACCTTGCATTTAAGACGATGAATACTGTATATTTGGAAATTTTTGCGCATATTTAATTTTCGCCATTTTCGTCCTTAGACAAGAGGGCGAATAATTTAAAATGAAAGCAACATTTTTAGCTAGATAACTGAAGCACGGTAATACTTATCATCCATGATAATGAATTTTGGTGATTTAGGGCGAATTTAAGACTGGTTGAATAGACGTTCTGTCGTCAAAGTTTGAAAATGACCAGATATACAGTACTAAATATTCTTTATAAATATCAAATAAGTCCAGATTCCGGATTAAGAGACCATTTTTGCAATCAGTCCGTTCTGAGTCAGTCATTTAGATGTCCTTTTATTGTTTTTGTTTAACGTCCCACTCAAGAATCTTTCATTCATATGGAGACATCACCAAACGCCGGTGAAGGGCTTTAAATTTTGGCCTATGCTCGGCTCTTACGGCAATTGAGCAGTGAGGGTTCTTTAACGTGCCGACACCTCCTACTGTGGCACGGGACCTCGGTTTTTACTGTCTCTTCCGAAGGACAGGAATCCGACCTGCCGCCGGCTAGACTCGAACTCATGACCACACCATGAACAGTCGAGCGCGCTACTGACTGAACCAGGCCGGCTCAGATGATCTTTAAAGCAAAGTTGTACTTTGTATTTTTTGGCACGGTGCCATTATTTTGACACACTCAGGATGTCTAAACTATCATTAAACATAATTTTATTAACATTAATTTAATATTGTTTATTGTTAATATTGTCAGTTGTCAGCCACCCAGTAAATTCAAAATTCAGGACACTCATACAACGTTTCTATTTACAGTCGAACAGGCAAAACAACCGGGTTATAATTGTAACGAAGTAATCTGCCAGGGAATCAACATCATTTCAAGTAAAGCGGGATTTTAATGTAACAGGGTTCAACACAAAAGCTAAGAACTGTATTTAATTCCGAAAATTCATTCACCTTCAAATTAAGGTGCATATTCATGGCATTGTTGAAAAGAGCTAATTATACGTTCTGAGACGATCTGCGAGTTACTGTATAAATCCCAAGTCACTTTTCATTGTTAGTCATGATGTCGTTTTAAAATAGCATTAAAATCGTCATAATATGTTAAGATATGTCCTACGAAGAATGCTTATACATTTACATTATCGACTAATTCTGTTTCAGAATTTAAATTTCGCTTCAATTTTTTTTAACCATCGGTTTAGATTGCCCCTTTTTGTGTTTGAGTTGCTAGTGGGAGTGTTTGGATTCCCCATGCGGATGTTTGAGTTTCTAGAGGGAGTGTTTGGATTGCCCACGAGGATGATTGAGTTTCTAGCAGGAGTGTTTGGATTGCCCACGGGGATAATACTGAGTTTCTAGCGGGAGTGTTTGGATTGCCCGCGGGGATGTTTGAGTTTCTTTCAGGAGTGTTTGGATTGCCCGCGGGGATGTTTGTGTTTCTCTCAGGAGTGTTTGGATTGCCCGCAGGGATGTTTCAGTTTCTATCAGAGTGTTTAGATTGCCCGCGGGGATGTTTCAGTCTCTATCACTGACTCATCCCTGAAATGTGATTATCTTAAAGCCACTAGAAGACTGTCATATTATGAATGACTGATACTGATTACGAGGAAGCCAGTAAGCGGTGGAATGTCTTATTTATGATAACAATCAGTTTCTTCTTGTCGTGTAACATTGTGTACTATGTAAAGATGTAAGGGAGATAACTTTGAAATCGAGAAACCGGCGTTAACGTAAACAATTAACGGCTCCACTTGCTTAAGAACATAAACTGATAACAGTAAGTGATTACTATCATAGTAACAAAGTTGACTGACAACATGAACATTTATATATCTTACATAGATAATCTGCCGTATACATAGATGACATAGATGACCTTGTGTCTACACGTACATAGAATCGCTGATCAAATGAAGTAAACTATTGACTAACAGTTAGGTTGAGAGAGAGAGAGAGAGAGAGAGAGAGAGAGAGAGAGAGAGAGAGAGAGAGAGAGAGAGAGAGAGAGAGAGAGAGAGAGAGAATTCCATGGCACCTTTTTGGTAATAGTATATCGTAAATTGGTTATTTTTACTGAATTGAATTTTTTGCGTAGTGGATAAGATTGAATTGTCAAAATTATTTCCGCAAATAAATTATTTCATGACAGGTACTTTTATCATGTTTCCACTTTTTGATTTACCAGGGGTTTTACCAAAAAGTGGAAACATGATAATTTCCACTTTTTGGTAAAACCCCTGGTAAATAAAAAAGTGGAAAAATGATACTTTCTTCTAGAAATGTCCGCTTAATATGCAAATATAACACGTGTTATTTTCACACAACCTTACAATTTATATACTTTGATCAAAATACACCTGAGCCGAATGTCAAATTAACATTGGTGTCAAGAATTTTATGAAGCTTAGGATATATTTTCAATTTTGGAATTTCAAATACATGTGTATAAGGATATAAATCTAATAATTTATATATATATTTTCTAAAATTCATAAGATATCTTATTCATCTGCTTTAATTCGCCTTCCTTTTAATAATTTGTCCCTGCCATATACGGTCCTTTCAGTTCGTTTATACGCCATGTACATCGTATGATACGTTTACTAATGGAATCATATTCTAGACTGCTGATAGTCGAATTTCAATTTATTAGTTTTCTAAAATACAGTGAAGAACATGTGTGTTATTCCGACACCACGCTACGTTATCACGACTCTTGCTGTAAAAAAAAAAAAAAAAAAAATCAAAAAAAAAAAAAAAAAAGAAAAGAACGGAAAAAGGGAAGTAACTCGTAAATTTCACGTGTTATAATTTGCAATTAAATAGTGCTCATTCTCAGTGGATTTTACTTTCTTTTTTGAAAGACACAAGAGGAATGAAAGTAGATAAAGCCTCTAAGATACTTCGAGTTATTTAATTATATACGGGTCATTATCAGTAGCCTAGCCTACTGTGGTTAAAGCGAGGTAACTAAAATTGTCATTTACTGTGCAACTTTTGAATGCAAGATAAATACACGAACGGATGAATAAAAGTTATGTTCAAATATGTATGTCATACAAAACCGATAATGCCACTCAGCAACTAGGACACTCTTTAATTGTGGGCCTCACAAAACGCACACATAGATTTTACTTGATGCCTTGAATAAATAGATATTATGCAAAGAAGGCAATATTAGTTAAACCTAGTATTTATGTAATTTTATTTAATACCCGTTTTGGATAAATGGATAGGTGCACTGTCGCTGGAGAAGCATTCATTGCTGTAATTTGGGTGGGTTATGAAAATATGTCGAGTTGACTTAACAATTTCCCCCAAAAGCCAGTCGGCGATAGCTACTTTTGCTTTGAAGTATTTTTTTATGATAAAACTAGCAAAAGATAGGATAATAGCGAACACACACACACTAACTATATATAGATAGATAGATAGATAGATAGATCGATAACTTATCATTACAGCCATTGCAGGCATAATTAATAAATGCAGTGAGCTTTTTTGTTCTTGTCTTCTATTAAACCTCCCAACAAGGCCATCAGATTGAGGGTTGTACTATGTGGCTTGTGTTTTATTTATTTGTAATCGGCCACATATTTTTATAAATAAGTTGGATCTTTCCAAGTCCAGGACCTGTCTTATTTGTGACCCAGACAGCACAAATTTGTATACCATACTTTGAGATAGATCTGCAGAAAGACCTTACCGATACAATTTTTGTCTTTTGGATATTAAAGTCAAAAATCTGTTATCGAATGACATAACTGATGGGGGGGGGGGGGGGTCTTTCCCCTTCCAGGAAATGGCTTATTGATAGACAGAGATCGCAATGTTTATTTATACCATAATCTGCCGAAAGACCTGGCAAATTCAAATTTTGTCGATTATATATTAAATTCATATCGACCTGGTTTATTCATGACAAATACATCACAATGTTTATTCCTGGCCAATACAATTTTTGTTGAATGGATATTAGAGTCTTATCTATGACTTGCTGCCTGATTGTTATGTAATTGAATTAGAATGCCTTGTCTTATCTATTGGGGTCCAACTAGCTGTAACCTCGTTTGACCTGTTTCAGTGATGACTTTCCCGTATGAAATAACTTCTGTTTTTAATCTAACCCATTAGCTTTTGTACAAGTGATCTTTCAAGGTTTTTAAGGATATTTTTGTTTCAGATCTACAAATGTTCCCACTTTGGAGTAAACTTTTAGCAATTGTCTAAATTCTTCCGAAGACCATAACAGAGTCCAGCTTTACAGGGTTAGACCCAAGGTTGACACATACCGTGGCATTATAAGCATCTCTTGTACATACACTATCAATATGTCCATCAGGGCAACCTAATATTTTACTTTTTATCTATGTAGAACTTTCTAAAAGTTTAAATTGGCATGGTTATCACTTTCCTTACACTGAGGAAGATTGCAGTACTGCAAAATTCTATCCGGAACTGATGATTCGGAACACTTTGTGTCCCTACACATGTCGTCTGCATTGTTTGTAAACATTACGGAACATGGGGATTTTCGTGTGAATTCTTTACATTATTAAAATGTAATATCAGTTACGCATATGTTTGAAAGGAAATACATTTATGTATATAATATGGGATTATATTCATTTGCGGACGATGGGTGAGAAGGGGATGAGTGATGCGGCGACTAAAATAGCTCAAACTCACAAATACATGTCAACAAACGGGAATTCAAGCTTTCCATGTGCTAGAAAAATAATCAAGCACCCCATTTGAGTTCCAGATAGAAAATATATCAGTCTCAGATGGGATGGATCAATATCCCAACCTCGGCTAACTCCTCGGTTGGGGCTTACTGATCAATCCCACCCTCGACTGATATTTTTCTATCTGGAACTCAAAGTTGAGCAAACTTCTATTAATCTTATATGGTTGTGTGGAGTGGATAAGAAAATCGCCATCCGAGTCATAAGAATAATGGCCGTCCAATCCGAAAGATTTATCGAGAATACTTCATACCACGAAGATTGATATTCCCCTTTTCATTCAACACACCCATGTTTGATTATTTTCACCAATGATTCAAACAAATGTTTATCCACGTAAATAAAACAGAACACAACTTTAATATACTGTATTCTCATCACATAGAAGTCCTACATAATAAAGTTATATTGTGACGTCATAGAGCGTGTAGCTTGTCTATAACCTTATGGTGTGGACAGAGAAATTCTTGCAACATGGCAGATATGAATGTTCAAGGTTGGTAAAAAGGAGGCCATTTTCAGTTGGAAAAACTAAAATGGGTGACAATTTCAGTAACTGTAATCTTACAAAACTTGAAAATGTGGTTCAATAGAAATAATTTTTTTTTTTTTTTTTTTTTTTTTTTTTAGGCCTACGTTATAGAAATCTTGTCAGCTTAATCGAAAAGTTAACTTTCATGCAAATGTGGGTAGGTGTCGGCACGTTAAAGAACCCTCACTGCTCAATCGCCGTATTCTTGAGTGGGGACTTTAAACAACAATAAACAAACATTCATGTGGAGAATTGATAAACTTTGGGATAGTATTTACCTGTATGTCCTTGGTAGAAGAAATTGGCAATGACACGC
Source organism: Atrina japonica (assembly GCA_030159075.1). Classification (NCBI taxonomy): domain Eukaryota; kingdom Metazoa; phylum Mollusca; class Bivalvia; order Pterioida; family Pinnidae; genus Atrina; species Atrina japonica. The sequence continues at coordinate 383,261 of BROG01000419.1, read as the reverse complement.
TTGGCATTGACGTAAACTTTCTATTTGTGTCTTTACTTTGCACGTCTGTCATTGAACTTCTCTTATCGTGTCATAATGTCTTGTAATATAAAAAGAAGTCTTTTTGTCAGCAGAACTGAAATCGTCAGTCATAATTCAACATGAGAACCTTCGTACTATTGACTGTATTGGCTGTGATAATCGGTGAGTTGAGTTTTTACTATATATATATATATATATATATATATATATATATATATATATATATATATATATAATTTGAAAAAAAATTATCTTGATATCTGGTATATTAGTTGTTTTTTTTTTATTCACACGGGTACGTTATAGAAATCTTGTCAGGACCAACCACGTCAGATCAGACAGGACATGCAAAATGAAAACTGAAAATTAGAAATAAAACAAAAGCATCAGGTCAGTCAGACGTACCAAACAAAACCGAAAGTAGATAGTAACAGGTACACTACAGTATATCGGGGAGAGTAGGAAATAGAGAACCACCATTTTGTAGAGTGTCTGGGATACCTGAAAACAAAGGTGATAATGATGAAAAAGAGATGTTTGATAACATTTTGAGACAATTCTCTAACATGGCAAGTGCAATGGCAGAGTACCTGTACATCAGGTAATTAAGAACTTTTCGGGTAAACCGGCGGACCTTAAGGCGTGGATATCAGACATAGAAAGATATGCAAATTTAGTTGAATTAAATGTACAGAAAATGCCGGGTATAGCATTGGTAACATGTTCAGGGGCGGTAGCGGATTTCATTAGGAGGTATTTAATAGAACAAGAAAATAACGAAAATGTAGCTAGTTGGGGGGACCTCAAGAAATTATTAAAAGAAAAAAATTTGGGGAAGTGACAAACAAAAGACAGGCATTAATTAAGTTAAGAAAATCTAAAACAAGAGACAGACGAGTCAGTACAAAATGTTTGGGGAAAGACACGCGAACAAAATGTTAGGGATCAAATTTTGGATACATTTTTATGAGCTTCAGTTAATCGAAAAGTTAACTTTCATGCAAATGTGGGTAGGTGTCGGCACGTTAAAGAACCCTCACTGCTCAATCGCCGTAAGTGCCGAGCATAGGCCAACATTTGAAGCCCTTCACCGGCATTTGGTGACATCTCCTTATGACTGAAATATTCTTGAGTGGGGACTTTAAACAACAATAAAATGAGAATAGTTTGGATATATTTGATAAACATTCATGTGGAATTTACATATATAATTGATAAACTTTGGGGGAGTATTTACCTGTATGTCCTTGGTAGAAGAAATTGGCAATGACACGCTTGGCATTGCCACATGACGTAAACTTTCTATTTGTGACTCTTAGAAAAATGTTCAAATACTTTGCACGTCTGTCATTGAACTTCTCTTATCGTGTCATAATGTCTTGTAATATAAAAAGAAGTCTTTTTGTCAGCAGAACTGAAATCGTCAGTCATAATTCAACATGAGAACCTTCGTACTATTGACTGTATTGGCTGTGATAATCGGTGAGTTCATACTATATATATATATATATATATATAAATATATATATATATAAACTATATATATATGTATATTATATATATAAATATATATATATATAATTTGAAAAAAAAATTATCTTGTTATCTGGTATATTAGTTGGTTTTTTTTATTCACACGGGTTCACTCCTGTGATTTAAAACGGCATTGACTATGTTTGCCAGAACAAATAATTTCTTTTTTTTTCTCTTTTACTACTCGTACTTAGTGATGTTCGATGACAAAAAAGAGCTATACACAGACATAAACAATCTTATAATTCTTTATGTTTTGTAAAAATAAGGCCAGGTCAAGTATGGTGTGTATAAACAAATAGTAAGGTTGAATTAATCAATTACAATTTCCGAACCAATTTTCACAAAAATATAGAGAGATTTAAGATTTTTAGACCATGTATATCTCTGTTGCGTGAATGTATATCACTTTAAGAAGTAAAAATGGAAATCCTATGCAACTTGTGCCCCTTTAAGGGTGTGGCTATATGGGATACTTCGTTTATTTATTGCCAGGATCAAATATGTGATAATTCCTATGATGGGACTAGATCAAAGACCCAGATTGATTTTTCAAATGCTTTTTGAATATACATTATATACAATATACATAAACCACGATAACAAACACACTGAAAGCACACGTACATGGATTGTATTATCTAACAATGGAATACTTCTGGTATTTCATTTTCTTGATGTTTCTTCTTTTTAAAAGGAAAACCAATGAAATGAAATGCACATTGTATAATTATTGTTGAAATTGATATGGCCGAACATTTGCTAATAAGAGATAACTGGTCGCATATTTTCATATTTTTGATGGAAGTTAAATGCTACGATTTCATTAGCTTTAAGTCCTTGTCGATTGTTGTTTAGTGCTAAAGTGTATGCTACATGAATAAACAGATGTTAACCGTTGTATTATGGCAGTGTTTGACTAAAATGGATAATGGTTTAGTGTTCGAGTGTTTGTCCGACAAGAGGGCAGTAGTTTAGTCCTTGGGCGCTAGCTTAAAAAAAGCGGGAAGGCTTAGTGAAAGAGTGTTTGTCCGACAAAATGGCAGTAGTTTATCCTTTAAGCGTTTGCTGGAAAAGTGGGGTGGCTTAACACAACAAACAAACAGACAAACAAACAAAAACACTTGTTATTGATTAATTCAACCTGACCATTTGTATAATTTGTATTTGAATTTTGAATAGTATTTTATGCCACACTCAATAATTTCTCAGTTATATAGTGGCAGTCAGGTTTTATTGGTGGAAAAGAGAATCCGATTACAATGTACCTGGGAAGAGGCCACAGAACGTCCGCAAGTACTATTTGTAAATATATGAATATCGTACTGGACCTAGACCGGAAGTCATCAAATTTACTCAATACTCAAGCTCAACTTTTATTTCGTTATCTTGATTATACAATCGTTTGTAAAACTTTTGAATTTTAGTGATTAGGAAGCATATTTTTATCTTTAATCATTCACATATAAATTTTTGTGATATACCCTAACCCTAACCCTAACCCTGATTTTCCTCTAAAAAATAAATAAATACGTTGAGTACGGTACTCAAAATATGAGAGCGTACTGGAACAATATTTTAGTATTTCTGAAGTTTTCTTCAAATGAATAATGATTTTTCTTTTAGTGACCTGATATATTTATTATACATTCATCCGATTTTCTTCAGGTATTTAAAATGGCGTTGAAAAGCATATATTTTACATAATACATGCACTTTCCAATAAACATCACGTCCTGTATTTTAAAAATAAATATAGAACACATAAAAATCGACTTTAACATAGTCCGAGCGCGTAAAGGACCGAGATCCCCTGACCGAATTACGAAGTACATTTGATATAGCGAAAGAGTTTATCTGAAAAGTCATTGCATACGGAAATACAGCTGGGTTTTTTAGGTACGGGAAAAATTTAATTCTAGTAAAACAAATAAATTCGAAAACATGATCTTTTACAACGTTTTACGTGTTTGATAATGTATTTGAAAACACATTTTATCATATTCTCGACTATATGTCAGGGGACAAAAATAATCACTGTGACAGCCTATTTCGCTTTAAAAGTAGAAAATAAATCGAAATAATTTTTTGTAGTAACCACAGTTAATGCCCTTTAATCAATTGCTATATAAAACCCATACGTGGTATGTCTTTTCGGTTTAAACTATCATAAGAAATTCTTGTACCAAGCACTTCGCCCATCGAAAAAGTGAAAGAGGTTTTAATGTACGAACTAGATCTAGCTGGAACTATGGTGGCTGATTCGGAACATCGTAATATCGTATCAAGGTATCGTAATATCGTGATATCGTAATATCGTTTCGTTATGTCGTTATATCATAATACCATGATATTGTAATATCGTATTGTAATATCGAGATATCGTAATATTGTATTGTAATATCGTGATATCGTAATATCGTGATATCGTAATATCATGATATCGCAATGTATTAAACGAAGAGATATTACGATGTCCCGAATCAGCTACCATATGGAAACATCCTGCCCATGTGTTGAACTGGATTACCATTGCGAGTAAACCATTGCGAGTGTTTTATTAAAACCAAGGTCATACTATTTCAGTACTTTATCAGTATACACGCAGGCAAGTCAATATGATCTCAACGAGGGATTCAGTTAAAGTAAATACCTGAAATGAATTCATTTTAGGGCTGACGGCCGCTTGTCACAGCAATCACGACTGTAGCAGTTGCAGCAATGGATATCAACGAACATGTCAACCAGATGGAGCATGCTCCGATTGTACCACTCGTAAGTAGCGTCAGACTGATCCCTATACAAGTGAACAATTATTGTATTACGCAATACACCTTTTGGTTTGTTTTGCTTAATGCTTTTGTTTAATTTATCTGTTTTTAGTTCCGAATTCCGAACATATTTTTTTTTCAATTGCCCAGAACATTTAGGTGAAGATATGTGTCTTGGTTTGGGCCCTAAGATGACACCCCGTACAATATGAAATTTACAAGTCGATTGTTCCAAGTATTTGTTTTAAAACTACATTAACAAAAGCGAAAACACACACACACACACACACACACACACACACACACACACAGACAGACACACACACACAAACACACACACACACACACAGACAGACACACAGACACCAAACAAACTTAAGACAATCATAAACATCAATGTACACGCATGAATTATATACAAAAACATATACACATGTAAATCAATCACTCACACTTTCACTCTTAGTTGACTGTAATGTATTTAATTGAAAAATTATCTTCCTAGTTAAAGGAAAATACTTTAATCTACATATATATTAGATGAATAAAAGATTAAATTCTATCCAAGGTATATTGAAACTCTCTATCCTGTCTTTTGTCATAAAAATGTATTTTTCTGTTTTATAGTATAATTTGAAGTTCACGTTTAACTGTACGAAGCGAAGTTATTTTTTTATCTTTAAATCTGTATATATATATATATATATATATATATATATATATATATATATATATATATATATATATATATATATATATATATATATATATATATATGCACATATGTATAGTTTGACAAGCATAATGATAATACTGAGGACTCTAGAATATGTGTTCGACTTCAGAAATATGACCTCTTTCAAATAAAATGTAACCATTTTATCAGTTGTGTTCATCCAATTTTGTAACAAGTCCCATAATAACTGTGTATGTTCACAGTAAAAATAAACATATGTATAAGCGTTTCATTTCTATTTCCAAACTAACTTTATATCTTTTGAACACTTGAATATGTATGAATTTTCAGGATTTAGCTCCCTTTCCCATTTCTGTTCAGATTTTGGTTTGATATATATATATATCTGATAAATGAATCATACATTCTCCCTGAACCTTTATAATCCCTACATAAAATTTGTATATATTTTGATTGTTTTGACCCCTTTTTAGGCTATTCATTGTTTTTCAGATTTAGCCATTTTTTAAACAAATATGTTTTTACACCGAAACAAACAGTATATGGGGTTACTAAATCCTGTGTTCTTTTAAATTATTCAAAGTTGTAAAATATTCCATTTTCATCTACTAGATCTTGAATCATTGTTACCCCCCCCCCTTTCAAACCAAGATTTATAATAAATGTCTTTACATTGAATATTTATATCTGAACTGAACCATAATTGGTTTTGCAACAGTTCATTTAATTCCTTTTGTACATTTTTTAAAAACTCACTGAGAAACGGGTTTTGAATTCTTATTGAATAAATAAAAGGGTATTGATCACCAAACTTGGTTAATTTTTCTATATTGATATTATATGAATCGATACAAAGTTCTATCCATTTACATGTTACCTGGGATTTTAAAATTCTTCTTATTCAAGTTATCTTTAAACTTTTGATGAATAGTACATGCGACATCCGCCTAAAGAAAAATCCTGTTCAATTGTTTTTCTAGCAACACGATATCGTTTTTCATTCCAGATATATCTATAAAATCACGATTCTATTTTGTTTAATCAATTTTACATTTGGACTAGGTAATGACATTAATAGATGTATTAATTTTGGTAAGAGTAGTGTTTTGACAATTGTTATTTTTCCTATAGTTGTTAATTTTTTTTATCATGTTTTAATCTCTTTTTCTTTAGTAATTAAATTATTATTATAATTAATTGTTTCCTTGTTTTTTAAATCTGCATTGAAATGTATACCTAAATATTGAGATGTCTCTTTACACCACTGTAGCTTATATTTTGGACACAAAACTTCTTTGCTGTTTACTTTCGAGCCCACCAATAATTTCTTAACTGTACAACCTGTATTGCTACTTGTAAACCAACCTTGTAAACAATCCTTTGGTAATTTAATGTTTAGGTATAATCATTTAAAGAGATAAATGACATTAAATTTCTGTACATCATAAGATACACTGTAGCTACTTTGCAAATAAACTCGAATTTATTCGCATCGTAGTGTTCGATGAAATACAAGTATATTGTTCTTAAAGCAATACATGTACACATTATGAAAGCTAGCATATATTATCTGGTCTACGACAAAATTCCTCTATAATCCGAACTCTGTCTATTCCGAATATTTGAATCGGGGGGGGTAGGGGGGGGGGGGGGGGGGGGGGGGGGGGGGGGGGGGGGGGGGGGGGGGGGCGTCCCACTGCATTTCAGATGATATTGTATTACCTTAAACATTCTGTAACTTGCTAAAACGTTTTAGTCCCAGACTTCAAGTCGCCATGGTCTCAGACCACGTATATCCTTTTCTCTTTAATAACCTGGAAGAATTCGTCCGAATGTAAGGAAAATTCTTATATACAATATTACAGTACCACTGTAATAGTGTGGTGTCTTACAGACTTAAATGCTTTAGATTAGCCGACAGAAAAATCACCCCATCAACTTTGAAGTCTGTTATCAAAGGTTAAAGGGCGCTAGCTGTGTTTTTTTTTCAAAAGTTTTGTTTCCATTTGTACTTTTAGATTGATAGACAATAAGATGAAGTGAAAGAGATATACACACGGGGAAAAATTCTTAAATTCCAATATATTTTGTGAAAATTACTTTAAAAACGTTTTGCACTTTTTCACTTGCAAATAATACACTCAGTCCTTCTACATTGTATTTGTAAACGAATACCACACAAAACACAGCTTATGCCCCTTTGAATTCATTGGGAAGCATTAATAACACTTTGGTATTAATCCTCACCTCTCTACAATTTCAGTACACTGCTCCGATGAAAACGACTGTCCCACTGGCCATGGTACAGGATGCACAACTAGCGCTTACTGTTCTAAACATCAATGTCACTGCAATTAATACAAGTGAAGTATGGGGACAAGAAATTGTCCTAATGATATTGTAATAAATTTTTTATGATCACGAATCTTATTTTGTTTTATAGAAATACATGAGAAATCAGAGAGAGAGAGAGAGAGAGAGAGAGAGAGAGAGAGAGAGAGAGAGAGAGAGAGAGAGAGAGAGAGAGAGAGAGAGAGAGAGAGAGAGAGAGTAAATTCCATGGCACCTTTTTGGTAATAGTATACCGTAAATTCGTTATTTTTACTGAATTGGATTTTTTACGTAGTGGATAAGATTATTTCCGCAAATAAATTATTTCATGACAGGTAATTTCTTCTAGAAACGTCCGCTTAATATGCAAATTTAACACGTGTTATTTTCACACATACACACAACCTAACAATTTATATACATTGATCAAAATACACCTGAGCCGAATGTCAAATTAACATTGATGTCAAGTATTTTATAAAGTTAAGGATATATTTTCAATTTTGGAATTTAAAATACATGTGTATAAGGATATAAATCTAATATAAAATTCTACATTTCATAAGATATCTTATTCATCTGCTTCAATTCGTCTTTCTATTCATAATTTGTCCCTGCCATTTACGGTCCTTTCAGTTCGATTATTACATCGTGTGACACGTTTACTAATGGTATCATAATCTATGTTGTTGATAGTCGAATAAGTACTTAAAATATTTATTTGAGGACAATACAATGTCACGTCTGCATGCAGATTCAAAGAAATGTCACTTAACAGTAACGCCATTCCATTATCTGGTTGATATTTATAGTTTTTAAGTGACTTAGCAATTCTTTATTATACAGAAATATCAAACAAGAACAGCAAAGTCAACAACAACAACAACAGCAGCAATAAAATATATAAATAGATTAATTGAAATATTATGTATGGCAGTAGGTTACGTGAATAAGCAGAAAAATGATTTGAACAATTTTCAATTTATCAGTTTTATATAATACAGTAAAGAACACGTGTGTTATATAAAACTGACCACGCTACGTTATCACCACTCTTGCTGTGAAAAAGGGGGAAGTAACTCGTAAATTTCACGTGTTATAATTTGCAATTAATTAGTGCTCATTATCAGTGGATTTTACTTTCTTTTTTGAGAGACACAAGAGGTATGAAAATAGATAAAGCCTCTAAGGTACTTCGAGTTATCTAATTATATTCAGGTCATTGTCAGTAGCCTAGCCTACTCTGGAGAAAGGGAGGTAAATGAAATTTACTGTACAACTATTGAATGCAAGATAAATACACGAACGGATGAATAGGAGTTATGTTCAAAGAGGTATATCTCAAAGAAAACCGATAATGCCACTCAGCAACTAGGGCACTCTTTAACCGTGGGCCTCACAACACGCACACACAGATTTTACTTGATGCTTGAATAAATAGATATTATGCAAAGAAGGTAATATTATTTTAGCCTAGTATTTATATAATTTTATTTAATACCCGTTTTGGATAAATGGATAGGTGCACATTCGATGGAGAAGCATTCATTGCTGTAATTTGGGTTGGTTATAAAAATATGTCGAGTTGACTTAACAATTTCCCATATAACACACACACACACACACACACACACACACACACTACACACACACACACACACTATATATATATATATATATATATATATATATATATATATATATATATATATATATATATAGATATATAGATAGATATATAGATAGATAGATAGATAGATAGATAGATAGATAGATAGGTAGGTAGGTAGATAGATAGATAGATAGATAGATTAATAAATGCAGTGAACATTTCGTACTTGTCGTCTATTAAACCTCCCGACAAGGCCATCAGATTGAGAGTTGTATTATATGGCTTATGTTTTATCTATTTGTAATCGGCCACATATATTTATGAATAAGTTGGATCTGTTTCATTCGTGACCCAGACAGCACAAAATTTTATACCATACTTTGTGATAGATCTGCAAAAAGACATTACCGATACAGTTTTTGTCTAGTGGATATTAAACTCAAATCTGTAATCGAATGACATAACTGATGGGGGGTCTTTCCAACTTCCAGGAAATGGCTTATTGATAGATAGAAATTACAATGTTTATTTATATCATAATCTGCCGAAAGACCTGGCATATTCGATTATATATTAAATTCATATATCGACTTGGTTTATTCATGACAAATACATCACAATGTTTTATTCCTGACCGATACAATCGTTGTCGAATGGATATCAGAGTCTTATACATTGGACATGCTCCCTGATAGTTATGTAATTGAATTAGAATGCCTTGTCTTATCTTGTGAGGTTCAACTAGCTGTAACCTCGTTTGACCTGTTTCAGTGATGACTTTTCCATATAAAATAACTTCTGTTCTGTTCACGCGTCTCCCTACATACAATGCTTCAATTATGTCCTAACCCATTAGCTTTTTTACAAGTGATATTTTAAAGTTTTTAAGGATATTTTTGTGGTTTTTTTTTGGCCCAGATTGGTCAGTAATGGTGTCAGGTATGGGACAATGTAAATTCAGACATTTTAAAATCTAAGCAAAATTTTATTAAAGTAACTAACATAACACAGAAACATCTCCTCACTCTCAGACTCATACCTGTTCATATCTGTTGATCTATTTTAAAATTCTTTTTGATGAAGTGTTTAAAGATATATAAGTATATGGAAATACATTGTATGTTTTAAAACAAGTAGTTTTAATCATACAATATTGTTTAGTAATTGTTTATTAAACTGGTTTTATTTATGAGAAATAGGACATCAGTCAATGAAAAACGAATATTGATATTACTATTATTGTTTACCCATTCTTGTAAAAGATTCCAGAGATTTTTTATAACATAACAACTATAAAATAAATGTTTAATTGTCTATTGTTCAGTGTTACAAAAACTACACAGAGAGTAATTTCTTATACAGTGTAGATATTTATTAGTGGCTATAATTCTATGTACTATCCTACATTGAAACCAATTGAAGTTTGTATCACTTGTACATGAAAAAATATTTTTATAAATAGACTGCCAATTTAGATTGTAATCTAAATTTAAAATTAATTCCCACTTAATTTCTAATTTGGCCTTAACTTGTAATTTATTAACAAGTGTGCCATACAATGTCCTTGATCCCTGTTTATCTTTACATAACAATTCAATAAATTTAGGTTTATATGGTTTTATTTCTTTACTTTCAATTTGTTTTTAATTTGGCAATTTTTGTAAAAGTTTATCTTTAAGTCCTCAAAATAGTGTAAATGGGGTCACTTATTTGTAATTTCTTGAGAAATTTTCGACTCTAAAATATTTTCCTTGTTCATTGAACAGGTCTTGAATTGTGGTTATGCCCTTTTTGTTCCATATTTTGTAAAATAATTCACTGTTATTTATTTTTACTTCAGAGTTGTTCCATAATGGTTTTATAAGAATGTCTTTAAATTTATAAGTTGAAACTATTTTCTGAAATTCTGCTACGATTATAAGAATTTCTTTCCAAAACATGTTTTTAGTTGATCGAGAAATGTTTAAAATATATCTATCAGCTAATTTTGTAAAATATTCAAAGTTAATTCAACTTGTATGAAAAAACAGATTAATCCATTTATAATGGCTGTTCGCTACTAATATTCTTCTAATCCATGTAAGTTTTAAACTTTTAATAAATGTTTCTATATGTGTCATTCGGCAACCCGCATGTTGGTAATCTTGTATCATCGTTATTCTAGCTACTCTGTCTTGTTTTCCATTCCAAGTAAATTTATAAAATATATTTTCTATTTGTTTTATAGTTTCTTTTCTTGGTGTAGGCAGTGCCAGAAAGAGATGTGTTAATTTAGGTAATATAAATTACTTTATAACGGTTTTTTTCCTAATACTGTCAAATTTCTTTTTGCCCAGGTATGAATATCTCTTTCTAAATCATCTATTTATTTTTTTTAGAAAAATTAACCTCCTCGATATTTTCTTGTTTAGAATTAAAAAGAATTCCTAAAATAGTAAAATTAATTTTTATCCCAATTAAGGTCATATTCAGGGCATATTTTTTCATCACAATCACATTTAGAACCTATCCAAACAACTTTAGTTTTTTCTATATTAGCTTTTAAACCTGAGTATTTTGAAAATTGGAACAATAAGTCTAGCACACTTTTGAGACTTTTTTCTGTTCCATTTAAAATATTGTGGTATCATCTGCGTATTGTGAAATATAGTATTCTCTGCCCTCTATATTTATGCCTTTAATATTGTTTTTCTCATTAATTGAGCTAAAATTTCTACGCATAAATTGAAAAAATACCTACTCACACAACTTTAAGTTTCAAAATGTTCCTCAAATGGACATTCTCTGGTCAAATATTTCCACAGAAATTTTACAGAAGTCCTTTCTTCTTATATCCTTATTGCTTCATTTTAAATTTTGTTATTACAAGAAATCAGTATTGCATATTTTGGCCTGTTTGTAAAGCTCTGCCTTAACAAATCCGTCTACTCACGTACTGCGCCATCTTGAACTCCATGAATGTCCAAGGTTGGTAAAAAGGAGACCATTTTCAGTTGACAAAAACTTAAATGGGTGACGATATCAGTAGATGTAATCTCACAAAACTTGATAATGTGGTTCAGTAGAACTAATTTTGTTTGATTTTGGTTTTTGCTTAGACATACTTTAGAGAAATCTTTTTAGGACGACAAATTTAGGATACATTTTTATAAACTTCTGTTAATCGAAAAATTAACTTTTATGCAAATGTTGGTATGTGTCGGCACGTTAAAGAACCCTCACTGCTCAATCGCCGTAAGTGCCGAGAATAGGCCAAAGTTCAAAGCACTTCACCGGCATATGGTGACGTCTCCATATGAGTGAAATATTCTTGAGTGGGGACTTTAAACAACAATCAAAACATTCATGCAAATGTGGAGAATTGATAAACTTTGGGATAGTATTAACCTATATGTCCTTGGTAAAGATAGGTCATGACACACTCGGCATTGACGTAAGCTTTCTATTTGTGTCTTGTGCAATCACGTCTGACATTAAACTTCTCAAATCGTGTCATTATTTCTTGTAGTATAAAAAGAAGTCTTTTGTCAACTGAACGGAAATCGTCAGTCATAATTCAACATGAGAACCTTCGTACTATTGACTGTACTGGCTGTGATAATCGGTGAGTGCATACAATATATAAATATTTATAGATATATATATATATATATATATATATATATATATATATATATATATATATATATATATATATATATATATATATATATATATATTTCTCTTCTGGGAATCAAACCTAGTGCCCTTGGGTTATAAATCAATTGAGCTAAAGGGGTAGCCCCACTAGCCAAGCCACTAGCCAAGGTAGTAGGAATACCATTTAACCACTACTACATTATCCCCTCCATTTTGAAAGAGACGTCCCAACTCTTCTCTTAATTTTGGACGATCCTGGGTTCATTTCAATGAAATTAAATTAAACTTTTACACATGTTGGCTTGTAAATTACTCGAGAAACCCAGTTTGAGGGAAAAATAATAATAAAAAAAAACAAACAAAACAAAAAGCAACAGTAAGTTGTTATTGGTTATTTCAACCTGATCATTTGTATAATTGTATTTGAATTTTGAATAGTATTTTATGCCACACATGATTTGTCAGTTATAAAGTGCCACCACCGAACTCCCGCAAGTACTATTTGTATATGTATGAACATCGTACTGGACCTAGATCCGAGGTCACCAAATTTACTCAACACTCAAGCTCAACTTTAACGTCATTGTCGTTTTATACAATCGTTTGTAAAACTTTTGGATTTGAGTGATTAGGAAGCATATTTTTATCTTTTGTCATTCACATGTTTGCGTTATACTTATGATTTTTTCTAAAAAGGAATAAATACGTTGAATACCGTCCTCAAATATGAGAACGTACTCGAACAATATTTTAATATTTCTGAGGTTTTCTTCAAATGAGCAATGATTTTGATCATTATTTACAAGTGTATGCCATCAATATACAAACATACAGAATAAATTTTGCGTATTTTACCTTGAAATCATGAAAAGTTAGTTGAGCTTGAGTACTGAGTAAATTTGGTGACTTGGGGCCCAAACTTTTGTAGATTGGTATGCGTGTATAGCTTATTTTTTATTGTACATCAAGTACAAGTTTTAAAAGTAGAAAAAAATCGGAAGAATTTTTGTGGTAACCCCAGTTAATGCCCTTTAATCAATTGCTATATAAAACCCATATGGGGTATGTCCCTTCATTTTAAACTATCATCAGAAATTCTTGTACCAAACAGTTCGCCCAACGAAAATGTGACGGAGGTTTCAGTGTACGAATTAGATATAGCTGGAATTATGGTGGCTGATTAGGAACATCGTGATATCGTATCGAGATATCGTAATATCGTGATATCGTAATATCGTATGGTAATACCGTTATATTATAATACCATGATATCGTAATATCGTATCGTAATATCGAGATATCGTAATATCGAGATATCGTAATATTGAATAGTAATATCGTGATATCGTGTTATCGTAATCACAATGTATTAAACGAAGCGATATTACGATGTCCCGAATCAGCCACCATATGGAAACGATTTTGAACATCCTGCACATGCTTTGAACTGGATTACCACTCGAAGTAAACCATTGCATTGTTTTTATCAAAACCAAGGTCATACTATTTCAGTACTCTAACAGTATAAATGCAGGCAAATCGATATGATCTGAACGAGGGATTCAATTAAAATAAATACCTGAAATGAATTCATTTTAGGGCTTACGGCCGCCTGTCACAGCAATAATGACTGTAGCAAATGCAGCAATGGATATCAACGAACATGTCAACCAGATGGAACATGCTCCGATTGTACCACTCGTAAGTAGCGTCAGACTGATCCCTATGCAAGTGAACAATTATTGTATTACGCAATACACTTTTTGATTTGTTTTGCGTAATGCCCGAACATATAGATGGAGAAGTGTGTCAAGGCTTGGCCCTGAGATCACATTCCATACAGTATGAAATTTACTAGTTGAATTTTTCCAAATATTTTTAAATTACATCAACAATAACGAACACACACACACACACACACACACACACACACACACACACACACACACACACACACACACACACACACACACACACACACACACACACACACACACACACAAACACACACACACACAAACACACACGCGCACGCGCACACACATAGTGGGAAACAAACATAAGACAATCACAAACATTAATGTACACACATGGATTATATACAAAAACATACACACATGTAGATCGAGCCGGCCTGGCTCAGTCGGTAGCGCGCTCGACTCTGGATCGTGAGGTCGTGAGTTCGAGTTCCGCCGGCGACAGGTTGGTTTCCTGTCTTTCGGATGAGACATTAAAAGCTGGAGGTCCCGTGTCACAGTAGGTGTCGGCACGTTAAAGAACCCTACTGCTCAATGGCCGTAAGTGTCGAGCATAGACCAAAGTTTGAAGCCCTTCACCGGCATTTGGTGACGTCTCCATATGAGTGAAATATTCTCGAGTGGGACGTTAAACAACAATAAACAAACAAACAAACATGTAGATCATTCACTCACACTTTCATTCTTAATTGACTGTAATGTATTAAATAGAAATATTGTTTTCCTAGTTAAAGGACAATAATTTAATCTACATATATATTAGATGAATAAAAGATTAAAGTCTATCCAAGTTTTATTGAAACTCTCTATCCTGTCTTTTGTCATAAAAATATATTTATCGGTTTCATAGTATGATTTAAAGTTCATGTTTAACTCTACGAAGTAATTTTTTATCGTTAAATCTGTATATATGTCTGCACATATGTATAGTTTGACAAGCATAATGATAATATTGAAGGCTCTAGAATATGTGTCCGATTTCAGAAATATGACCTCTTTCAAAGAAAATGTAACCATTTTATCAATTGTGTTCATACAATTATGTTACATGTCCCATAATAACTGTATATGTTCACATTTAAAAAAAAAAAAAAAAAAAAAAACAAACATATCTATAAGCGTTTCATTTTCATTATTACAGAAAGAGCATAACGGGCTAATCTCTAATTTTGAAAATGTAAAAATTCATTTGTAACAAGTGTTTTGTTATCCTCTTTTTTATTTCAATTGTACTTGTTAGATAAATTAAAAATAAGATGAAAAAAGAGATATACACACACGCATAAAAATTCTTAAATTCCTATATATTGTGAAAATTGCTTGAAAAACGTTTGACACTTTTTCACTTGCAAATGATACACTCAGTCTTTCTACATTGTATCTGTATACGAATACCACACAAAACACAGCTAATGCCCATTTGAATTTATTGGGAAGCATAAAAATAACAATTTGGTATTCATCCTCATCGCTTTACACTTTCAGAACACTGCGCCGATGAAAACGACTGTCCCTCTGGTCATAATACAGGATGCTTAACTAGCGCTTACTGTTCCAAACATCAGTGTTACTGCAATTAACACAAGTGAAGTATGGGACCAAGAAATTATCTTAATGATATTATAATAAATTTTTTATGATCACTGACGAATCTTATTTTGTTTTATAGAAATACACGAGAAATCAGGAAATCGGAGAGAGAGAGAGAGAGAGAGAGAGAGAGAGAGAGAGAGAGAGAGAGAGAGAGAGAGAGAGAGAGAGAGAGAGAGAGAGAGAGAGAGAGAGAGAGAGAGAGAGAGAGAGCTTTTTAGCTCACCTGGCTATGCCAGGGTGAGATTTTGCAATCACTTTGCGTCCGTCGTCCGTCCGTCGTCCGTCATCCGTCGTCCGTCGTCCGTCCGTCCGTCGTTAACTCACTTTCAAAAATCTTCTCTGAAACCACTGGGCCAAATTGAACCAAACTTGAACTGAGTCGTCACTAGGGTGTTTAGTTTCAAATTTGTTATTTTCTATGTCGCAGGTCAAACATCATGGCCGCTGTTGCTAAAAATAGAACATAGGGGGTAAATTGCAGTTTTTGGCCAATAACTCAAAAACCATTACAGATATCAAAAATCAGACACAAGGTAAAAGTGACCAGCTTGATGAGATCTACCTGCCATGCAATTTTGAAGAAAATCGGAAAACTCATCTCGGAGTTATAGCCCTTTTTTTTTGTAAAATTTTCAAAATTTTGGCATTTTTAATTTTTTATTTCAAAAAATGTAGCAGATAGAGGTCAAGTGTAAATTGCATAAATATTCAGTATATCAAAATCTACCCACCCTGAAAATTTGAAGACAAAAAAAACCTGTGTAGGAGTTACTGCCCTTTGTTCACAGAATTTTTTCAATTTTTATGTTTTTCGTCTTCTAACTCCAAAACTATGAAAGATAGAGGTCGAATGTAAATTGATAAAATATTTGCCATGATGTGGCGACTTCAAAACCGATGTTGAAAATTTTTTGTTGACCGCCATTTTCGAAATGGCCGACAAAAAAGGCGGGAAAATTCAACATTGTATGATTTCAATGAAATTTGGTTTCAAAATAGATGTTGCGACTTTGAAACCGTTGTTGAAAATTGTTCCTTGACCGCCATTTTTAGCTAGGCTGGGCTTAGTTTATCATTGGACACTATGGGAAAATCAAATTTTCATTTTCTCCTCTGAAACCACTGAAGCAAATTCAACCAAACTTTACAGGATTTATGTATGGAAGGTCCTTTACAAAAATTGCTCGGTTCGTCTGATCTTCTGAAGCAAATAACCAGGTGAGCGATACAGGTTATTTTAACTGAATTGGACTTTTTGCGTAGTGGATTAGATTGAATCGTCAAAATTATTTCCGCAAATGAATTATTTCATGACAGGTACTTTCTTCTATATATGTCCGCTTGATATGCGTTCTTTTACTACATGCCACGCCTGCTTTGTCATGGTCCTTCGGCTTGTCACAACAAAAGAGTCCTGAGTCTCATTCAGGCCGATCTCTTGGTGATGTAACGGTCACACTGTTTAAGGCCATTGATATTGCCCGTTACAGGGACTCAAACTCAAGAATTTCTGCCTGCGAGACGGACGCTATACAAATAAAGAACGGATTGTTTTTATATCAACAAGTAAAACAAAATGGTATAGCTGGCAAACTATTAAATGATCACACAGACACACACATACACACACGCACGCACACACATACACACACACACACATATATATATATATATACATATACCGTAAAACCTGACTATAACGAACTGGGTTTGTATGAATTTATGAACACAACAAACAACAGATAATCCGCTACTACACCTTTATATTTTTCAATTTTATAACGAATTATATATAACGAATATTTGCCTATAACAAATTTCCCTTGAAGTCCCATCCAACGTATTTTTTTGTATTATAACGAAGTTATCAGTATCCTTAAAACAAAAGTCAATTGTTGAATTTTTCACCAAGCATAAGTAGGCCTAATCTTGATTAAGTTGTTTAAAATAAAAGTAAGAAAAGTGTTTTCTTTTTACTTCATAGGAAAGTTCCTTTCTTTTTTAAACCTAGGAAAGTTCATGTTTAGGCTGGATTTAGAGTGATTTTATTCTTAGGGAATTGAATTGTAACTATTTTCCCGCTTTGCTATAACTATATAACGAACTGTCCTTATAACGACTTTGAAAATAGAATCCCTTGAAATTCTTTATATACGAGTTTTACTATATATATATATATATATATATATATATATATATATATATATATATATATATATATATATATATATATATATATATATATATATATATATACATTTAATAGAAATTATAACATTATCAATTATGTGTACTCGGGTTAGAGGTTATAAGCCCGTGTTCGACTACTGGAGCCGATTCATACCACTGTTTAGTTTCAAGCACCTCGCATATAAAATAAAATTGATGTTCTATCTGACAATATTATTGGCAGAGTCTATTGCACAAATAAAATGTGTTATTGACAAAATAGATTTGTATGATATGAGTTGTATTTGTTATTACACAATATTCGTCGATGAACACCGTTGGTGTCATGCATTTATTATACATTGATCTGTTTTGTTTTGACATTCATGGGCTTAGAATGTCAAATGGACGAAGGCAAATTTTAAGAAAAACCATTAGCGCATAAGCCAATGAATTCCACTTCAAAGCAGTTCAATGCCTATATTTAATTTATTTACCTTGAGTTATCCAGTTATTCTTTCATCATTTAAAAAACAAATTGGAATTCAAATTTCCCTTTCACTCGTTGATGTACATACAATTCCTATAACAGCCAACAGCCTTTCACTGTTCCATTTATGTATGATCAATAATTAAATTTGATGACGTCACAATACTCGACACCTCGGTCATTCCTCGGGCAATCATTGGAAATGCATTGTAACGTCACCAAATGTCGTTGAACGTTCCCTCAAGAAGCTTTCATTCATATGGAGACATCGGCAAATGTCGTTGAAGGGCATTAAATTTTGACCTATGGTCGGCACTTATGGCCATTGAGTAGTGAGGGTTCTTTAACGTGGCGATATCGACTGTGACATGGGATCTCGGTTTATAATGTATCAACAGATGGTAAACCCTTTCAACCCTTTGCTCCACAATGGACCAGTCTAAACAACAAAAAATATATATACTATCTAGAAACTTGGGGTTGAAAGGGTTAAGACCACTTGGACAACCAGGATGCCAAACAAAGCGATAGGTATATCTTTTTAGGTCACATGACCTCTTTAAAAATCTTCTTCTCAAGAACCAACAATGGGAATGACTTCATGTTTGATATTTAGCATCTTTAGGGGGATGTTTACAACGTTTGTGAAATAAATAATTATCCGATGAAAAACGGCCCCACTAGGGGGCGCTGAAATCGGGCAAAAATTCAAAGTTGTCAGATTTCAACCAAATTTGGTAGAAAGCATCCACAAGTAAAGGCAATCAAAGTTTGTGTAGAAATAAAAGGTTCTGATCCTTTGGGGCCCCATAAGGGCTCAAAAAGGGGTAAAATTAGGAAAATATTTAAAAATCTTCTTCTCAAGAACCAACAATGGGAATGACTTCATATTTGATATTTAGCATCTTTAAGGGGATGTTTACAAAGTTTGTGAAATAAATAATTATCCGATGAAAAACGGCCCCACTAGGGGGCGCTGAAATCGGGCAAAAATTCAAAGTTGTCAGATTTCAACCAAATTTGGTAGAAAGCAGCCCAAAGTAAAGGCAATCAAAGTTTGTTTAGAAATAAAAGGTTCTGATCCTTCGGGGGCCAATAAGGGGGTAAAAAGGCCAAATATTGAAATTTTCTTTAATGGACTTCTTCTCAAGAATCACAAGGCCAATTTCAACCTATTTTGGCAGGAAGCATCATGATGTGAAGACGCTTCATGTTTGTGAAAATTGTGGAGTTATGTCCCCTTAGATCCTCCAAAGCAGCCTAAAAGAGGTAAAATAAGGAAAATGTTTAAAAATCTTCTTCTCAAGAACCAACAATGGGAATGACTTCATATTTGATATTTAGCATCTTTAGGGGGATGTTTACAAAGTTTGTGAAATGAAAAACGGCCCCACTAGGGGGCGCTGAAATCGGGCAAAAATTCAAAGATGTCAGATTTCAACCAAATTTGGCAGAAAGCATCCCCTAGTAAAGGCAATCAAAGTTTGTGTAGAAATAAAAGGTTCTGATCCTTTGGGGCCAATAAGGGGTAAAAAGGGCCAAATATTGAAATCTTCTTTAATGGACTTCTTCTCAAGAATCACAAGGCCAATTTCAACCTAAGTTGGCAGGAAGCATCATGATGTGAAGACGCTTCATGTTTGTGAAAATTGTGGAGTTATATCCCCTTAGATCTTCCAAAGCAGCCTAAAAGGGGTAAAATAAGGAAAATGTTTAAAAATCTTCTTCTCAAGAACCAACAATGGGAATAACTTCATATTTGATATTTAGCATCTTTAGGGGGATGTTTACAAAGTTTGTGAAAAAAAAATTATTTGATTTAAAACAGTCCCACCAGGGGGGCACTGAAATCAGCCAAAAATTTAAAGTTGTCAGATTTCAACTATATTTAGTGAAAGCATCCCCCAGTAAAGGCAATCACAGTTTGTATTTAAAAAAATATTATTGTGACTCTTTGGGCCCCATAAGGGGGTAAAAGCAGGCCACATATGCAAACCTTTAATTGAATTCTTCTCAAAAATCTGTTGGTAAATTTCAACCTAACCCGGCAGGAAGCTTCCCCATGTGAAGACCCTTCAAGTTTGTTAAAATTGTGGAGTTATGCCACCTTAGATCCTTAAAAGGGGCCTTAAAGGGATGAAATTAAGAAAATGTATAAAAATCTTCTTCTTAAGAACCAACAATGAGAATAACTTCATATTTCATATTTAGCATTTCTAGGAGGAGGATTACAAAGTTTGGAAATGAATAAATTATTTGATAAAAAACAACCCCATTGGGGGAGCGCTAAATTTATGTTGTTAGACATTATTCAAACACAATTTTGCAGTTCCTAAAGAGTGTTGCATGATTCCCTTTCTTAAAGTTGGCCTTAACCTGTCAATCACTTAATTTAAGCGATTGTTGCTCTTTTACTCAGGTGACCGTTAAGGCCCTTTGGGCCTCTTGTTGTGGTACGGATTTTATTATTGTCGTTGAAATTGTCATTATGAATCGTATGAATCAATGGGTAAGTGCTTGTTTGTCTTCTTTGATTTGAAGTTTTCACCTATATATTTAGATGTCACTAATGCCTGTTGTAAGCCATGCTGCTGTAGTACACGGCAATGAGTGTATTTGATGATTTTCTGAGTGAATATGTGTTTGTGGTCATTTTGTGCTACAACTATTGTTTAAAGAAGTCAAAGTGATGATTTTTGTTGGGTATTTTTTAATGTATCGATAAAACTGTATTAAGTCGTTATTTCTTTACTGAAAGAGTGATTTTTAATTAAAAAAAGGAGGAAATCTAGGCTTGTTTTTACTATTTATACTTAAATCGCAAAGAAAACTGGCATAGATTTTGATTTATAGAAAAAAATAATTTGATTATCAAACATTTTGTGGGGTTTAAATGTAAAACGATTGAATTGCGCTTTTTCATCTTTTGAATATACATAAATCGCAATAGTATTTGCCATTTTTAAAAACAAAATGAAAAAAGACAACATTTGTATGTCTTGCAGTGTGCGTTGAGAAGAACCATGTAAGTATCGTATTCGGCTAATTATAATGCACATTACCAGTATAAAGGAGACATTAGCTGTGTTTTCTCAAAATTTGTTTTAACTTTTTATAAGTTAGATTGGTAAAGAATAACAAAAAGAGATATACATAGACACAAAAATTCTTAAATCCGTATTTTGTAAACACCCAGGTTTGGTACTTTTTCCCTTGCAATTGATTAACTCAACTCTACTATTTGCTTATGAATACCAAAATGGCCTAGACCTTATTTTCACAACCTTCATAGGAATATTTTATCTCTTATGTTTGTGTACAGCTCTTATTTGTTATTGTACATCATAAAATATGGTAAAAGAAGAACAAATTAAATTAATACTTTTGGTAAACACAGCTAATGTCCTTTTTACAAGAAATAATCATCTAATAAAAATGGATGCTTTACAAAAATTGGTTCTTATACACAACAATGTATATAAGTTTCAGGTATTTTGTTAACCGCCGGTTACACATTATATAATTACGTTTTAATTATTAACAGTCCATAGACGTCTCAACAACCGCCAACGAAAAGGCAACTCAGCATTTCACTTAGTGAAACAGCGTAGTCGCTAACAAGCCTATTATACCGACCGTAAAATTTGCGGAACGTTGACATTAAACGCGGAATTTTGATATCCCTGTGTCAATAATTTGTCAGTGAGTAGTTTACGTCTGTATATAAAATCTTCATATGTTGTCACTTTCTCTGTATTTATTATACTTTTCGAGATAATGAACAAAAACAGTAAAAATGAACCATTTTTCTAAGGTAATGATAAAAAACATACATTAAAATGTGATTAAACTTCCATATACGTTGAACTGATAATACTTGTTTTATTGAATATAATTTCATGTTTGATTTTGTCTCGTTCTCTCTCTTTACGAGTACGTTTCAAGATACTGGGTAAAAACTGCCGATTACAAGAATAACCCATTTAAAAGAGACAATTACTCAACTAAATAAATCGACCAGAAGGGGAAATAACTCCCGTAAGTGTCGACGTGACAATTTCCACACCGCTGTTCTTTTGAAGTGCACTGTTTTACGAATATTTTTGTTTCTTTGACGTTATCTGTATCTATTAAACTTTTCAAGATAATTTCAAAAACCGTTAAAACACGAAACACCAACTTGAAAGGGAGACATAACTCTCTTAATTATCGACCTGAAAATTTCCGACCTGTTCACTTTTCCGCAGACATTTGCATGCCAAACAATGTTTCATCTTTCCCTTTCTCTGTGCATAGATGGAAGAGATTGGAATATCTGTGTTTCTTAAATTGATTACAAATGCAAATTTTCTTTTTAAAAATGAATAAAAATCTTAAAAGTATTAAATCCTCTTTCTTTCTGAGCTGTATCTCAATTCATCCATCTTCACTTTTATTACCAAAAAACGACGATAGTCATTTCCACTGACGATTGAACCATTGCGACTTTAAATTCCCAGTTAAAAGGGTGCAGGTCCTTGTCTCAAAAGAGTGTTTTAACATTTGCACACTGAACTATTCCACAGCGCAATTTAACGTGTGCGACACTTTTAGCCTTTATTTGGTGAAATTTCGGTATAAGTGAAAGATTATGTTTAGATGCAAAACGAAATGAGTTAGAACAACGAATCTATTTTTATTATTTTCAAAGTAAACAATACACTTACTATAGAATCTCTTTCAGAATCAACTTTGAACTTAGTTATGTCAACTATGAAACACTTGAATGACAGATGATGCTATTGTCTTGCGAGCTTTACTTGCCACAGGAGGGGTTTGCTTGCAGCACAGGGCATTTTATCACACCTCCAGCCGAATTCAACCAATCGCGTTGCACTATGTCTGTCAAATGGTGATCAACATTTGATGATATCAAATAAAAGCTAAAATAAATAGGAAACAATACATAAAATTCGAGCTAAACTTTTCTTAGCAAAGATTTGCTGGAATCTGTGAGTGAAAGGTGACCCTCTCTCTTCTTTTGTTGATAAAAGTTGATGGAATATCGAGGATTTTAGTTTGTAAAAATATTTTTATTTCGGTTCACAATTCTTAAAATCATTAAGAAAGAAGAATCATTAAGGCGTTGACCGCGTAAAGTTAGGAAGCTAGAACAGCCGAGAGTTTTTGTGTTTCAGCTACAGATTAAAAAATCAAGCGCAATCTCTTTTTCTCACATTCTTTTTATTCCACAATTTACTTATGACTATAGTAAAATCCATATAACCTGGCGGGATGGAGTCTTATGAAGCTTGTTTTTTTTTTAACCTGGGTGAGATTTAAGTTTAGGTGATAAAGCATAACATTAAAATCATACTGGCTAGAGTAACCGTTCCCACTTGTCAATATACAAAAGAGAAATCCAGTGAGGAATAAAACTTATTATAATCGAAAAGTCTGTAGAATCATCCGTATTATAATTATAAGGTTACTCCGTTCCGCCATCTTATGTGAATCAATCGGGCAATACCGTCATAGAAAATATATATGGCACAATCTTTGAGAAACGTATCCATTTTATTCCTTGTCTAATTGAATAAAAATCTAAAAAGGGTATTAGCTGTTGTTTGTTTTTGTTAAACATTATGAAGTCCCCCTCTCAGAGATATTAAATAGTATTATGGATCACGGCCACATACAGTGACTCTGTTTCACCAATCATGTTTTTCACCAAACTTGACCTCATGACTAAAACTTTTTACCCGTTCATCGAACTAGAAAGGTTTCCATGGAACATTTGCAACGGGTGTGGCATGATAGCAGAAGACGCTGACTCCTGTCGGACACCTGGTCTTATCCCGTTTGGGATTCGTAATTGTTCTTCATATGGAGACCATTTGCAATCTAATTCGTCGTGTTATAATGAACTTGAGGTTTTTATCATTGATTGGTACTTCTTTAATTTTACTTTTTATTTGCAACCCCGTTACTTCTTAATTTGATTACAATAACAAAATGAGATATACAAAGACTTAAAACTTCTTAAATTCCTATATAATTTGTGAAAATTGCGTGAGAAATCCAGGTTGCACACTTTTTGAATTGCAATTGATTAATTCAACCTTATTGTTTGCATATGAATACCACATTGCACCTGACCATATATTCACATAATATATAGGAATTTAAGAATTTCATGTCTATATATAGCTCTTATTTGTTATTGTTATCAAGCACAAGTAATAAAAGTAGACAAAATTGAAACATTATATCACAAACTCTAAATGCAAGTATTGTGGGAGGGAAATAAAATTAAACATTTGTCTTAAGGTTTTTAAAGAAATTGCAATCGTAGAGGAAAATGTGGAATTGTAAATGTCAATCTTAAATAACATGTTGACATATTGGTTTGTAGTTGAGTAGTTTCGTGCCTGTCCTAATTATCACTATTTCCGTAAATACTGCTTATGCCCCTTTAATGATTATGATCCGATATGCCAGGGCGTGTGCAGCATATGAAGATTTCATATACAGAGGTAAACTACTCACTGACAAATTATTGAAACAAAGATATCGAAAACCGTGTTTAATGTCAACGTTCCGCAAATTTTACGGTCGGTATAATAGTCTTGTTTGCGATTACTCTGTTTCATTAAGCGAAATGTTGAGTTGCATTTTCGTTGGCGGATGTTGAGACGTCTGTACCAATTGTGACGAGGATACACTCCTCACGTGTTTCATTGGACTTGACTGTGGACTCACGGCGGTGTGACCGATCGACAGGGGATGCTTACTCCTCCATGGCACCTTATCCCACCTCTTGGTTTCCAGAGGTCCGTGTTTGTCCATTTTTAACGGATTTGTATCTATGTCTTGGACATTCTATTGATTTATACTTTGGTATCTGAAATTTTTATATACATATCCATTCCATTTATGAATCACAAAATATACTTCCAAAGTTATGAAAAACAGAGGATAATGATTTGATTTGATTTGATTTGATTTTTTGTTTTACGCCATACTCAACAATTTTTCAGTCATATGATGCCGTCCAGTTTTTATTGATGGAGGAGAAATCCTGGTTACCCGGGTAAAGACCACCGACCTTCCGCAAGAAACTGGCAAACTTTCCCACTTAATTGACACAAAATGACCCTAGCGGGATTCGAACCAGAGATGAGAGGCCGTGTGATTTAAAGCGCAATGCTCTAACCACTCGGCCACGGAGGCCCCAAGGATAATGATAAAGTATTGTGTCTCAGTGAACCTAAACGCAGAACCCTAAAATAGTACCACAACGTCCAAGCTTAAATTTCACTACCAATGCTTTTATCTGTTTATACGTTTAGTATTATTACAATCTATATGAAATAGACTATAAAGATTTTACAAATAAGTTTGGAAGTTTAAAGAATTGGATTTCAGAGGCTGTGAGTAAATTATTGATTTGTAAATACAAATTATCAATTTGTAGTAACAAATTATAAACGTGTTCAAACAAATTGTTAGTTTTTACTTACAATTTTTTAATTAGTAATTAAAATTGAATAAAAGGTAATGGCGCCTTCCTAATGAGCTTACGTGAAAAAGGGACATGTTTTATTTGTTCTAATGAGTGTCTAGTGATACAATTAGAAGACAAGTGTTTTATTTCCTTGTTTGTTTACAGGATTTCCGACGAGTCTGATATTTTCTTTCCGAATAACACCCCCAAACGCATGTTGGGGGTTTCTTTGGAATGGAGGATAAAAGAGATGGCGTCAGTTCGTTATCGACCAGTGAGAGTTAGGGAAAATCCGACCAAAGTATCTCGGGAAGTTACCTAAGTGGTTTATATGCAGTCCTAAAGCATGCAAAGATGTTGACAAAACGCAGAAGTAATGAGACAAGTGATTAACTTTTTGCAGCATTCCTTGATTTTAATACATTTTGAAACTATGCTTTAATAAAAATTAAAAAAATAGTTTAGGTACATTTAGGTCAACAAAATATACAGAATAAAAACCAGTTAATCGCAAATTCTAATATACTAGTTTGAAAATGGAGTCTTTTACTGAAAAACTGCAAACATAACAACACTAATTTTAAACCATGTTCAATCATAGGGGAATTGTCTCAATGAATTCGCCTACGTACACTGACATTATGGTGTGTAAGACTCGCGTCAGCATAGTTAACTCCCTGATTCCGTCATGTTTTAGAATAAGTAAACTGGTGCAGTATAAATATAAAGAAACATGATATCACATTAACTTTTAAGAGGCATGCTTATCTTTATTTCCTATATTGTTTTATTTTAAGTACTTCCAATCGTCCTTTTTAAATTTAGACCACTGCCATTTAATATTGACAAGTGATTGTCTGATGTTACAGACAAATCTACAGAACGCAAACTTATGCTACTTAAATGTCGTGTAATATGCATGTATATAATAGGCTAGTTACAACAGATTCATGTTTCAAGATAAGACTTCCTTATTTACAATGTAGATTCAAATTATATATATGTATATACAAATGTTAGTTTTATACAAAAATGAAATATGAAATACGTAAATAGAAGAGCATTTAGAAAAAAGTATACTGTTATTCACAAAAAAGAATCTTTCTTGACGATTCCTTTTAATAAGTCATATTCATACTGCTGACCTTTCTCGAAATTGGTCTTTTTACAGAACTCCAAATGTTTTCCAGTGAGCGTTTGCAACGGGTGTGGCGTACTAAAAGGAGACGCTGACTCCCTCAGGATACTGAGTTCTAATACCCATTGATTTTTCTTCAATATACTTATATGTCGTGTACATATACACGTACATATGAAGCATTTTCGGTATTAATAGTCCAACTACAACTGATAGTGCTACCACTAGTATTTTACTACCATTATGACTTTAACTGCACCTATCTATTCTACTTCTACTACTACTACTACTACTACTACTACTACTACTACTACTACTACTACTACTACTACTACTACTACTACTAAAACTACTAAAACTACAACTACCACTACTACTGCTGCTACTACTAAAACTACTACTACTTCTACTACTTCTACTACTACTACTACTACTACTACTACTACTGCTACTACTAAAACTACAACTACCACTACTACTGCTGCTACGACTAATACTACAACTACTTCTACTACTTCTACTACTACTACTACTACTACTACTACTACTACTACTACTACTACTACTACTACTACTACTACTACTACTATTACTACTACTACTACTACTACTACTAAAACTACTACCACTACTACTGCTACTAATATTACTACTACTTCTACTACTTCTACTACTACTACTACTACTAAAACTACTACTACCACTACTACTGCTGCTACTACTAATACTACTACTACTTCTACTACTACTTCTACTACTAATACTACTACTACTACTACTACTACTACTACTACTACTACTACTACTACTACTATTACTACTAAAACTACTACACCGTCATAATGTACTGCATTTTGGAAGTCACAGAGTTTCTACGTCATAATGTACTGCATTCCGGAAGTCACAGAGTTTCTACGTCATAATGTACTGCATTCCGGAAGTCACAGAGTTTTTACGTCATAATGTACTGCATTCTGGGAGTCACAGAGTTTCTACGTCATAATGTACTGCATTCTGGGAGTCACAGAGTTTCTACGTCATAATGTACTGCATTCTGGAAGTTACAGAGTTTTTACGTCATAATGTACTGCATTCTGGGAGTCACAGAGTTTCTACGTCATAATGTACTGCATTCTGGGAGTCACAGAGTTTCTACGTCATAATGTACTGCATTCTGGAAGTCACAGAGTTTCTACGTTATAATGTACTGCATTTTGGTAGTCACAGAGGTTCTACGTCATAATGTACTGCATTCTGGAAGTCACAGAGTTTCTACGTCATAATGTACTGCATTCTGGAAGTCACAGAGTTTCTACGTCATAATTTACTGCATTCCGGAAGTCACAGAGTTTCTACGTCATAATGTACTGCATTCTGGAAGTCACAGAGTTTCTACGTCATAATGTACTGCATTCTGGAAGTCACTGAGTTTCTACGTCATAATGTACTGCATTCCGGAAGTCACAGAGTTTCTACGTCATAATGATTTGCGTTCTGGAAGTCACAGAGTTTCTACGTCATAATGTACTGCATTCTGGAAGTCACAGAGTTTCTACGTCATAATGTACTGCATTCTGGAAGTCACAGAGTTTCTACGTCATAATGTACTGCATTTTGGTAGTCACATAGTTTCTACGTCATAATGTACTGCATTCTGGAAGTCACAGAGTTTCTATGTCATAATGTACTGCATTCTGGAAGTCACAGAGTTTCTACGCCATAATGTACTGCATTCTGGGAGTCACACAGTTTCTACGTCATAATGTACTGCATTCTGGAAGTCACAGAGTTTCTACGTCATGATGTACTGCATTCTGAAAGTCACAGAGTTTCTACGTCATAATGTACTGAATTCTGGAAGTCACAGAGGTTCTACGTTATAATGTACTGCATTCTGGAAGTCACAGAGTTTCTACGTCATAATGTACTGCATTCTGGAAGTCGCAGAGTTTCTACGTCATAATGTACTGCATTCCGGAAGTCGCAGAGTTTCTACGTCATAATGTACTGCATTCTGGGAGTCACAGAGTTTTCTACGTCATAATGTACTGCATTCTGGAAGTCACAGAGTTTCTATGTCATAATGTACTGCATTTTGGTAGTCACAGAGGTTCTACGTCATAATGTACTGCATTCTGGAAGTCACAGAGTTTCTACGTCATAATGTACTGCATTCTGGAAGTCACATAGTTTCTACGTCATAATGTACTGCATTCCGGAAGTCGCAGAGTTTCTACGTCATAAGGTATTGCATTCCTGAAGTCACAGAGTTTTTACGTCATAATGTACTGCATTCTGGAAGTCACAGAGTTTCTACGTTATAATGTACTGCATTTTGGTAGTCACAGAGGTTCTACGTCATAATGTACTGCATTCTGGAAGTCACAGAGTTTCTACGTCATAATGTACTGCATTCTGGAAGTCACAGAGTTTCTACGTCATAATTTACTGCATTCCGGAAGTCACAGAGTTTCTACGTCATAATGTACTGCATTCTGGAAGTCACAGAGTTTCTACGTCATAATGTACTGCATTCTGGAAGTCACTGAGTTTCTACGTCATAATGTACTGCATTCCGGAAGTCACAGAGTTTCTACGTCATAATGATTTGCGTTCTGGAAGTCACAGAGTTTTCTACGTCATAATGTACTGCATTCTGGAAGTCACAGAGTTTCTACGTCATAATGTACTGCATTCTGGAAGTCACAGAGTTTCTACGTCATAATGTACTGCATTTTGGTAGTCACATAGTTTCTACGTCATAATGTACTGCATTCTGGAAGTCACAGAGTTTCTATGTCATAATGTACTGCATTCTGGAAGTCACAGAGTTTCTACGCCATAATGTACTGCATTCTGGGAGTCACACAGTTTCTACGTCATAATGTACTGCATTCTGGAAGTCACAGAGTTTCTACGTCATGATGTACTGCATTCTGAAAGTCACATAGTTTCTACGTCATAATGTACTGAATTCTGGAAGTCACAGAGTTTCTACGTTATAATGTACTGCATTTTGGTAGTCACAGAGGTTCTACGTCATAATGTACTGCATTCTGGAAGTCACAGAGTTTCTACGTCATAATGTACTGCATTCTGGAAGTCGCAGAGTTTCTACGTCATAATGTACTGCATTCCGGAAGTCGCAGAGTTTCTACGTCATAATGTACTGCATTCTGGGAGTCACAGAGTTTCTACGTCATAATGTACTGCATTCTGGAAGTCACAGAGTTTCTATGTCATAATGTACTGCATTTTGGTAGTCACAGAGGTTCTACGTCATAATGTACTGCATTCTGGAAGTCACAGAGTTTCTACGTCATAATGTACTGCATTCTGGAAGTCACATAGTTTCTACGTCATAATGTACTGCATTCCGGAAGTCGCAGAGTTTCTACGTCATAAGGTATTGCATTCCTGAAGTCACAGAGTTTTTACGTCATAATGTACTGCATTCTGGAAGTCACAGAGTTTCTACGTCATAATGTACTGCATTCTGGAAGTCACAGAGTTTCTACGTCATAATGTACTGCATTCTGGAAGTCACAAAGTTTCTACGTCATAATGTACTGTATTCTGGAAGTCACAGAGTTTCTACGTCATAATGTACTGCATTCCGGAAGTCACAGAGTTTCTACGTCATAATGTACTGCATTCCGGAAGTCACAGAGTTTCTACGTCATAATGTACTGCATTCTGGAAGTCACAGAGTTTCTACGTCATAATGTACTGCATTCTGGAAGTCACAGAGTTTCTACGTCATAATGTACTGCATTCCGGTAGTCACAGAGTTTATACGTCATAATGTATTGTTAGGTTATACTGCATTAATTCATATTCTTGTCATCGACCTGTGGATGACGGGATGATAATTTTGCACTAGTTATAAGGATGCCTCCGTGAATATGGGAAGAAAAGGTTTTGAATTTTGAGCTTGAATGCAGCTTAATGCCACAATAAACAATTTTTCAGTTATTTGGGAGCAGCCAATTTTTATTGGTGGTGGAGAGAAACTGGAATGAAAGGTAACCGAGAAGAAATAAGCGCAGATTCGAGTCCCAGTTTACTTCCGGCCTGTGGTTTCTGCGCTCAATTGAAATATTGTCGAATAAACATTTGTTTTGTTGTCAAAAAATATCTTACAATAGACATGGAAATGTTTTGCACCCATTCAATTTTCACCATTTTCGCACTTAGATGAGGGGCGAATTTTATGCGAAAACAAAGCCGAACATTTGTATATAAAAAAGTAGTTCGACGATTTAAATGACACATATTTTGTAAAGTCTAGAAATTGTACAAATAAAAATTTACCAAAACAAGAAAACGAAAATGGAACATTAATAAAAGATAAGAATGATTGTATTTCAATGTACGTCTACTCACCGAAACACTGATCTTTTTAAAATCTTGATCTTAATTTTTTCAGTAACATAGTGAAGGATGGTGTTCAGAGTTGGTAAAGATATCTTGGAAATGGACCAGCGGCCTTCCATCGATGAACACTAGCAACACCCAACACACACACACACACACACACACACACACACACACACACACACACTCACACTAGTAGCTTAGATTTAAGTGGGATATAAAAAGTAAATTCATTCAGTTTTTAAATAAAGACACTATTCTTAATTCATATTTTATTAATTTATTTGGTAAGCTATTGAATAGAGACGGGAAAAAAATCATTACATTGTACCTGAGGAGATTGCAAGCCTGCCACAAAAAATTCTCCCAAATTAATATCGAGCTCCAGCAATGCTATATCCACTTGGTCATGTAGGCGTCTGAATACAAAATATATATGTAAATATCATAAATATACTTACAGCGATATCATAAATATACGTATAGATGTCCAGATGGTATGTTCCCTTGTCCATGTTTTTAAAAGGCTGATGTTTGAAACAACAAACAAAAATAAATAAAACCATGTTATACATTACAATAAATATCAAGCTACATGAAGAAAGTCTGAATAAAAAAACTTGATTTCTATAAATGAACATACAAAAGACATTGTTTTCTGTAAAAATGGACATTTTACATTAAGATGCCAAATTAGCAATTAGATTTACACATGTTTATAAAAATTGACATCATATTTAGATATCTAGCCATAATTTCCAGTAAATGTCAGTTATTCAGAGCTGTTGAAGCACAGGCATTTTCATAAACTGAATTGTCTGTTATGTCGTGGTATATTGATTCACTACCAGCCACTTCTGCTGACGATCCACTCATTAGCATCTCTGCGACTGAACCACTCTTCGGCATTTCTGTATCCTTGGTTTCTGAGCTACCTATTTCCATTTTACACTCATCAACTATCACGTTATACACTGCTTGCAAATTACCGTCGCCATTGCCCTGCTTTTTCAGTGTAACTTCTCCTCTGCAAAATAATATATATATATATATATATATATATATATATATATATATAGAGAGAGAGAGAGAGAGAGAGAGAGAGAGAGAGAGAGAGAGAGAGAGAGAGTGAGAGAGAGAGAGAGAGAGAACACTCATTCCGAATTTACAAGGAACTTTAAAAACATCTGCCCATATATATATATATATATATATATATATATATATATATATATATATATATATATATATATATATATATATATATATATATATATAAGTACAAATACAGAACGAAGAAGCCACCCACAAAAACACAACACCCCAGCTGGGGTTCTCGGACCTACGGCACCAACCGCGTCGTTCCAATGTTCGACGCCCTAAACACTCGGCCATCTTCGCATTCACAGAAATGAATGTTTCGATAGCAATGAGTAGATTTCCGAACACTAGAACTCGGTCGTAGAAATAGAGGTGAAAAGTGTCTTGAAGGTGCCTTGTTGTTTCTGTATTTGTGCTTTATGTATGAATTATTTACGCAGATAGTATCATTTGCGATTCAGGACCCATAGTAGATGGTGAAGCGCTGTCATTTATATCAGCTGAAATGTCTGTTATGTCGTGGTATATTGATTCACTCCCAGGCACTTCTGCTGACGATCCACTAAATAGCATCTCTGCAGTTGAATCACTCTTCGGCATTTCTGTATCCTTAGTGTCGGAACTACCTATTTCCGTTTTACACTCATTAACAATCACGTTATACACTGTTTCCAAATTTCCGTCGCCATTTTCCTGCTTTTTCAGTGTAGCTTCTCTTCTGCAAAATTATATATATATATATATATATATATATATATATATATATATATATATATATATATATATATATATATATATACAATGAAACCTGTATATAGGGGTCACCCTATAAAGGGACCTTTATGTACAGGTGATCCTTAGACCACTTAAATGTTTGTTTCAATTTCCAAGAAATAAGGTGGTCAGATTGGGCCCTTACCATACATAGTACTTTATATACAGATATATTTCCGAAAGAAAAAGTGGTAGCGTACAAGGTTAAATTATCAATCTAGATGTGGTGGCAAATCCAGTACTCCTAGTACCCTCTGTAAAATGAATATCTTAACTTTTGAGAAGATAAAAATATAAATGGTGGCATTGGAACGAAATGTTACTTTAGTATAAATAGATGCTGGCACCACCTAAATAAGGTGGTACGGTACCAGGTTTTTGTAAACCAAAAAGCCTCGGACCGTCCACCAGTAGTACCATTGACCCAGTGGTTATAAATATTATTGACAACACCATTTTCTTTTTCAAAGAAATCCAAAACAAATATTCTGAACCATGCTTTATAAAATGAAATAACACATACATATAGTAATGTTTCGGTTGTGTTGCGTCAGTCTTATATGACTTCAACAAAAACAATAATGAAAAAAGTTTCATTATATAAACTTACGTTTTGTGTTGTCTGCTCTTGTTTAAAATGACTATAATTGT
Organism: Atrina japonica; assembly: GCA_030159075.1. Taxonomy (NCBI): domain Eukaryota; kingdom Metazoa; phylum Mollusca; class Bivalvia; order Pterioida; family Pinnidae; genus Atrina; species Atrina japonica. The sequence goes on along the minus strand of BROG01000419.1, from coordinate 349,121 downwards.
TATTATCAATGCACAGAAGACTGCAACAATCAAAGACACAATAATTGTTGTAGCAGTAGGCGTAAAACATATCGCAGTCTCAGAAAGTGGCTTATTCTCTACGGGTAGTTCCGTCTCAGAATGGTTCTCATATTTTGTAGAAAATGACTTTTCCGAGGTGGACGTTGTCGTTTTGACAGACATTTGAGTTTTTAAAGTAGATGTTGCTTTTGACACCATTGCAGTTCCAGATGCCGGAAAGTAAGGTGATGAAGACGTAACTGCTGTCGGTGTTGTTACTCTGGGTGTAGTGGCTTCTGTTGTTAATGAAGACGCTACAGTTGTCAGAGTTGTTGTTCTAGATGGACTTGCTATAGACGCAACAGTTATCGGTGTTTCTGTGGTAGATGGTAAAGTGGTTGGTGTCTGCGTGGTTGTTGTAGGTGCAACCAATCTAAAATTTGTTTTTGTTTGCCTACACTCAGCGTAGGTCTCATATCGACACGTGATGGTTGATGACTCCTGGTCACTATATGTTTGTCTTTCTTTACTATTTAAATGACAAATGCATAACTGTATTTTTGATATATCGAGTGACTTCAGGTTAGTGTATACTGTTTCTCTGTATGAAAACAAATCCTCGTCCGAAATTGGTCTGCAAAAAGAAAATGTCCTTAATATCTTAGATATACAGATACCATATATTACTTCAAAACAGAATAGATTTAGATGATATTTGGGAATTTTTGGGGACTCAATATTTGAACCTTTTTATAATATTATAAGTGTTTTATTAAACATGACTTATACATTACAAAACAACATGGGCGTGTAGAAGAGCTTTGTGAATTATATAGAGTAATCCCAAGAAAAAAAATGAATCGGTAAAATATTTGCTTATTGATATAACATTAAGTCGCAGTTGGTCTATTTTACTATGATTTTACATTAAGATAGAATGTTGGACCCCTAACGACGATCCTGTGAAAACGCATCGTAAAATACAACTTTTAAGTATTTCAGTATACAGTATAATCCTTTAATTCCATATCTTGAGATATTCCTATACATGCTTAAATTCGATTAAACAGTTTGGTCCCCAAAACATCTTCCTATTACCTTGTATACACATTCATATCTTGTATTTCGAATTGTGTCCACTACAAATTCTTATTATAAACTTTGTTGGATATATAGTAACATAACAATTATGGTAAAATGTCAGCCAATTAGAAACCACAGCGACCATGGCTCTTAATAGATCCGCACCTCGAGCATAATTCTAGTATAACGCCTTGATTACTTACATCCTATCAAGTTTCATTGAAATCCAAACAGCGGTTGCAGAGAGAAGATGGAAATGGATCAACCAATCAGAGGCCAGAGTGGCAAAAATGAAATTTGGAAATGGCCCCTTAGAACTAGAAGCACAGGGAATCCGTGTTTTTATTTCTTCATATAGTTTTATCTGAATATTTCACATATATATAAATGTTCAAAAAGCTAGGGCATAATTATGGAAAATATAGGAAAGTCATTTTTCATTAAAAAAAACCCATTAGGTTTTATCATAATGGGATCATTACCTTTTAGACGACCCTTACAATTAATTGCACAGGCAACGGTATTTTTATCCCTTAAAATAATGTTAATAGTACAAAATATTAAAATTTTATCAAAATCATAAGGGAAAATTTTCTCCTTTTTAAAATTATACTCTGCCACCTTAAATAGACATGCTGTATTCCGATCGATACTCGATAAACTCAACCCAATCCTATGGCAAATTAATGTTTATATATTTTCAATTTTAAATTCTATGCTGCCTTTTCGGGGGAAGTAAAACTCGGATCCTTTCTCGGAGGACTCTATGCTTGAGGGAAAGTCTGCGTTACAATAGCGGTACTTTCGATTGCTAGTCAAACGTTTTACCACTAGACCACCGAAAGTGGTTATAAGATAACTGTCATGAACTTATGTTAATACAGTTTTTTAACCTGTAATATTTATCATTGCGCAATGACTTTGTTTCTTTATTCGAAAACTCCGTCTTTTTGACTGAACAGTTTTGACCAATTCAAATATTATTCAGATTAACAACCAAACGCCCCATATAACACTGTGGTATTGCAAGCAGATGTAGGTAAACTTCCAATCACATTCATGAAGCACAGAGTTAAACTTACCGCCAAGAATTCAGAAATCTGTTGGGGGGAAATCTTGTATCAAACGACCCCGGTTTATTTCTCAGCTGCATGTCGAACTGGTTGTTAAATCCATCTAGATTTCCACACAGTCCCTCAGTCCCTTGAAAATCATTTTCAAAGGGGTAAATGACTACTTTCATAATGTTATTCGAAATGTCTACTTTCCCAATTGTTCCAGATGGAAATATGATCTGGAATTGTATTTCAAAATGTCATTGTCAGTAGTAACTGTACATGATTAGAATGGATAAGGACATGGTTTATTTTGTTTGTTCTTTTTCTGTTATATTTGGTGAGGATTTTTTTTATCTTATATGGAGATGTCAAAAACTTTAGATTTCTAATATGTACTATGGGCTGACGATTAATGCACTGAGGGTTATTTGGCCTGCAACGAGTGCCGTGACGGAAACAGTGTTTTATGTCTCATTGATTCTCATATTAAGCGTTTAGCACAGTAAAAGAAACTACTATAGTAAACAAAAGCTGTTTGTAAAACAGTTATTCCCCTTCAACCATAAAAGGAAACTAAATTATTGGAGATTTTCTAAGTTCAAAGGGCATAACTCAATGTCAAAAATGGTTTCACGGTAACCGAATAAGAACTTGACCTAAATATTCTCATGATGTATAGGTATACCATATTTCATTCCGATGTGTGCACCAGCTGCAGAGAAAATGAACAGAAATCGAATTATTAGAAATTATCTAAGTTCACGGAACATCACTCTGTCACAAATGGTTTGACGGTAGCCAAATAAGACTTCACAACTTGACCTAGATATCCTCATGAAATATCCTGTAAACCAAATATTCTTTCAATATGTGCTCCTCCTGCACGGAAACTGTTGTTATACGGACCGACTCATCAACCTTCTGACTGACAGCCCATCCTTCTACGATGAGGTGGGGGCATAAAAAGTATTTGCCCTCCCCCCCCCCCCGAGTATGACCCAATACCGAGAACTGGAACCCGGTAACTTCCGCTTGCAAGTAGGAGTAGAACGCTCGCTCTACCATCCACTAGCCCATAACTTGTAATATCTCTGATGGATAGACAATATTCCTTATACAGCTGGTATACTTTTACACACTTCTTTTTTATTTTATTACTGAAATATATCCGTGGTTTGCGGTAGAATAAAAGTTTAAAGCGAAACAGTATCAGGTACCATTAAGTGGAATCTCACGTAAACCCCTCCTCGCTCAGGAAACCACTTTATTTCTCTGACAAGAAATATCCAGTCTTTCGATAAACCATTAATAAGAATATTGTCTCACATGAGACTCCACCTCAGTAATCAAACCACATTGAGTCAGCCGATTAGATTGTCTTAAATGCGAGTTTTCACTGCACCGACATTTCCAACAAATGTGCTTCGAAATATGTATGCCTTACCATTTACACAGAAAGGAAATTTAATCATAAGCTTGCATCTGAACGTAATATTGAAAATGTACCTGGTAACGTGTTTCTGACAGCTTTATAACTTCAAGCACTCCGTCACTGCGAGTAATGAAACTTTCAAATTTTCGTCCCATACAGCGATCGAGAACAAAAACATCCTGTCCAGCTCTTGCAGCTACGGCACAAGGGGGGGCCGTTCTTTCTAAATATTGAGTTGTTTTTATTTGTACCTACAACAATATAAATATCATATTATATTATCGGTATCATTATTATTATTGTTGGTATTATTATTATTATTATTATTATTATTATTATTATTCACCCACGACGAGTATCCAAGGGGATAGAGGTATCTGCGCGTACGTACGTATTTACGTACTATTTGTGCCCTGAGTATAACTCTCAAACCATGCATGATAATTACATCAAACTTCATACACGTCAATACCAGTTTTTATAGTTATTCCCCTTTGTAAAATAATTAATAAACAGATCACATCCACTTGTGTCAGCCTGTTCAATTCATAAATAACGTTCATCATCATTATTCTGCCGCGAGGGGATTAGTATAGTCTGTGATGCCTTATCATTATTATTTTCATCATTATAAATACTTCGAAACATTTTCTATATAAATAGATATTTAATTTACCAAACTAATATACTTGCACATAAATGTCGCAGGTAGTCAATGGTATTGCAAATGTCTTTCGATGATTGATTGTTTATGCATGGCGATAATGCATCATTCTGCAGATTTACAATATCCTGAAGGCAGCAATAGCCAAGTTTGAAATATTTTTTTTTCGGAAAGTGTGTAATAACCATGAAACGATTGTATACCATAAAAAAACACCCGACAATACCATTTACTGTCGAAAACATAGCAGATGCAAAAAAAAAAAATGTTTCTATTTTACCGATCCTTTGCCGTCTATAATTCTGACCACCGTCCTCCTCCTGCGACGATTCGAGTTTTGGAAATATATATTCTGTTTGCTCATCTATTTAAATTTATTTCATTTTTTAAATTTATGGCGATCAATCGAGTATCGCTGATACTTCCGCTTTTAGGTGCTTTATTGACGACGAAATGTATGACGTGTCCTTCCCGTACTTCTAAAGGAGGATTAATCGTTATAACACCTGACGTATAACTAGATTTTCCACATTATTTTATTTTAAAGTCACATCCAATTCACCCACCAATCCCATTTTTATAAAATAACTCGGAACCAATATCATGTATCCGGGAGACTTCATTTTTTCTTTTCGACATTCCATCTGAAAAGTATGGTTTATCCTTCTCATTTTTATATCTTCTCGACGTTCTTCCCTGGGTTCTTCTCTGAATTCTTCTTCTTCCCCGTCTTCGTCAAAATACCCCGACATCGACATGGTTTTATTTTACATTTTTTAAATTCTAAAACCACGTGACTCGGATAGGCACTCCGTTTTCATTCTTAACCTCCAAACATAATTCCGTAATTATATCTCGTTTTAATTTAACGAATTCAGGTCGTTAAAAATCAACGCAACATAATTCGGAAAATTTAGCTTTTGGACACGATATGCTCTTGGCGATTGGTGCTGAGTTTTCCGTCATAAAAACACCCCCTCTCGACGTCTTTACAATGAAAATTTATCAGCTTTACAGGGTCTAAATCTATATGTTTTGACGATTCGATCTTATTCATCAGGGTGCTTCGACCATTCTCCGTGAAATCCTAACATAGTAGTCAGTTCTGGAAGAAGCCAAATACGTTCTCTGGGTTTCATGTAAATTCTTTATTTGGAATCATTATTACTGAGAATCATTTTGTGGCAATTTTTTATGTCTTCGTAGGTATAATACCCCGATTCGATGAGCGGATAATTATAATCTTGACCACTTCTTCCATACCCAATACCTTATATCCTTCTTTATCTTATACAGACCGTCAACGTATGGATGGTTTTTACACCCACGTGCCAATCGCCCGAGTTGTTATCTATGTATCGCGTTAATCTTACATGTTCCTCGAGATTTGTTATTAAATGATACATTTTAATAAGAACATAATTAGAAATGTTAAATTTCATGAAAACGACGCTCCCGATAGGTGCTAAATATTCCAATGAAAAGATCTTAATCTTACATCTTTTGATGTCTACGTATCGAAGACCGATCATTGTAACGCTTTGTTCAAGGACGTGCTCATAAAATACAATATCTCCGACATTTTCGGGGCGGCAGATGATAAAGTAAAAAAGGTGTTGAGGAGATGGTACTTTGACCCTTTAACTTTTTTGAGAAATCAACTGAATTTCGTGATCTGGTGTGCAACGTGCGGTTATGGAGTATCCATTGAGAAGACTATGGCTGGCGGTAACTTGTCAGAATCTCTGTTCAAATTTCACATTTACTTTGAGATACGTAGAAGTTTGAAGATGTCCTGTCCATTACCCAGCGACCCTGGTTTTAATTTATATCATAACAACGTCGACAAATCTGCCTATAAAAGAATCTGTAGAGAGTTTGAGGTACCTACTGAAACTGATTGGAAGATTAAGGGAACTATCTTCGGAATTTATTAAACAAAATGGTCAAATTTGATTTTGGACAAAGTAAAGTGACACCATGTATTTCTAAAGTGCTAACCGCTAAAAAAAGTTTTGAGCCTATTTTAGTTAATTGAATCCATTTATTTCCTTGTTTCACCCACAAATCACGTTTAATCGATGATTTAAACTCCAAATTGGTTTTAATCCCATATTTAGATATATCTTCTGTCTATCTATCCCGTAACGCGGCGGTTGCTTCTTCGAATGCTACATCACTTTTATCTAACCCGGGTGGTAGATTTTCTCCCGTCCAATTAGGAAGTTCTATATCTTTTCCACCTTCCTTATTATTATTATTATCATCATCATCATCATCATCATCATCATCATCATCATGATGACCATCGTTAAAAGTAGTTTTTTGCCCATTTTCGTCCCCGTCGACATTACCATAAGTATTGAATTCGAAATCTGCCATTTTATCGACTTTGAAAAATGTTAATCTGTCATTAGATAAATATGATCATTTACGGAAACAAACTCGATCAGGACCGTCATTTGAGAGTCCCACACGGAATGAAAGGAATCCGACAAAGCGTAGCGATCTCTGAAAATGAAACCTTTACCGTTCGATTCCCGAACCTGGGAGAAAATGACATGATTATCCCCTGAACCACTAAAATAGCCATTTCTATCGAGGCAGCCGTGGACGGGGAGACAACCCGAAGGTTGTGGTTTTTATTAATCTAGAACAAAATATCGTCAATAAGCTAGATGTAAAGATAAGCGGCAACACGATTTTATCCATTGATGACGCAGAGAAGTAGCTTGTTTACAAAGACCCGTGGCTGTCCGACTCCGAACGTCGAAACATGATATACCATTGACTTTTGTACACCATCTTTCTTTGCCAAGGTTTCCAACCACGAGATGAAGATCTGACTATACGTTTCCGAAGGGTTGTATATTTATGTATGGCTATAGTGTCGTCGGGCACAATCGCACGAGCCAAACACGTGCTATCTTTATTTTTTTATCGTTATGATGCTTTTCTGGATTTTAAATTATCTTTAGTCACAGGTTCTTCAGGGCGTCCTGCACCTTTTGGAATTTTAACAGAATGAACATAAAAACTAATTCATCTATAGGTGTCTCTTGATATTCTATAAAATCGGCTAGTGCCTTGAGAAGAATGTTTTCTAAAACACCAGAAATAGTGATATAAGGTGTGCTATATGGTTTAGTCCAATTCTCGTGATCGACGATGATACGTATTTTATCACTTTTTATAACCCTCTGTTCGTTATCACCTCTTTCATCAATATTCATCAATATATCTTCTACATCATTAATAATAAAAACAAATAATTCAATCAGACCACTATATAAGTATCAAAAAGGGTTGTAAATTCAACATTTGTTTGCTCTTCAATCAAAACAAATTCGTAGGGTATATTAACTTCCTCTATCACTCAATTCCTCTATCTCTCTTAATTTTTCTTTTGTACATATAATTAATTCCTTTTTATCAAGTATTTTTTTTATTTTCTTTTATTTTTTGTTTTTTCCAACACCAGACCACTTTGAAAAATCTAAGAAATTTTATTTATTAAATTTTCAATATCCGTTTTCTTCTTCTTTGACCAATCAAATGAAGGTTTACCTCTCATAAATTTAACAATTCACCCTTTGTTTGTTTGAATAACTTTTTAAACCTTTTTGTTTAGCTAGGTTTTGGATTTGTTTACTGTTAATCTTTGTAAACCTTTATCTTTTGACAAATTTTCCTTAATACCTCATAAATTTAACAATTCATCCCTGGGTTTGCCTAAATAACGCTTTAAACCTCTTTGTTTAGCGAGGTTTTTAAATTTGTATGGTTAATATTTTGAACCGCTATCTTCTAGCAAAGTCTCCATAATACCTTTTTGTAATAACCGTTTTTTTTTTCAAAGATATTATTTGGTCTTGTATGATAACACTTTATCTTTAGACAATACACATACTTTAAAATTGGAACTCAACTGATGAAGTCTAATAAGCAGGAACGATATCGTCTTGAGTATAATTACTTTGGTAGTTTGTTTATAAAATTTTTGACCACTAGGTCGTTGCCACTGCTGGTGGACCGTTTAAGTCCCCGAGGGTATACATAAATCTAGTACCTGGTATTTCGGCACCAGCTGTTTATCTTATACTAAAGTAAAATTTGGTATTTTTAACATCATTTAAATTCAAAGTTTTTCTAAAGCTAAGATAGTCACTCTTAGATTGATTTCGGTTATATTTTCAGAGATATTATTTGGCCTTGTATAATACCACTTTCAATTTAGAAAATACACATTACTTTTATATTGGAGCTCAACTGATGAAGTCTAATTGACAGGAACGATATCTTCTTGAGCATTATAACTTTGGTAGTTTGATTTATAAAATTTATAACCACTAGGTCGTTGCCACCGCTGGTGGGTCGTTTATAACTTTGGTAGTTTGTTTATAAAATATATTAAGAAATAAACTGGAAGTGATATAGTACGTTGTTACATTACCTCTTGTGTGGCCTTTTGGTTCCTGTACAAAATGAACACACCTTGCATGTAGAGACCAAAACTCCTATAGAAAGACAGAAGAGTAATACCTGAAATCTAGACAAACAAGCCGGAGATATGTTCGCACAAACTATAAATTTATAGTATGATAATACGATTTAGATCGTATAGTTTCATGCACAAAACAGTAAGTAGATATGATATGAAGCAGTGAAATGAATGAGCTTCATGATCAGTTTCAAGATACAACATTGACAATTACTCATGACTGATGAAAGAGCATGGCGGCGAACAGGTCGGTCCGTTCGAGATGTGCTTTCTTTAATAGACAAATTCGAGGGCAACTTTACTCAGTAATAAAATGTATTATAGTCATATAAACGTTATAGCATACATAGACATTTTAAGTATACTTCCATCCCATACACGACTGTTCACTCCTGTAACAGACCGTGAATTAAATCTTGTCTTTTATGAACCTGTTCAGCACACGAAAAATGTATAATACTTATCATTTTATCTATTTCAATAAAGCTTAATTCCTTTAAATCTTATTAAGATACGATTTAGATAAATAGTTTAGTTTGAAAATAATAGAGCTGCATGCTGTAACTTTAGATTTTCTTGTGCAGAATTAATTTCGAGAATAAGTTGCAGAAATAAAACACTTAAATTTGAAACCAGCGTCAAAATTTGTCCTTTGTAATAACATGTCGAGGAATGGAATGAAAAAGAAATACATACCGGCTGTCAAATTGTCTTAAAACACTAACAGCAGAACAGTGCTTGCCTTTCCATATACTCAATTTTTTTTTCTCGTAGACGTCCACCTAGAATGATATTTAATAAATGGACAAAACATATAAAACCGTATTTCCCTGATCAGGCGGTATATATTATATGATTATTGACATTGCATGTATCTAGAATTGCATGAATAATATAAAAAATAAAATATTATTTTGTGCAAGGACAATTTGATCGGGACATAAAAAGAAATTTATCATATGTGATTTTAAGAGCATTGTCTGTGTTTTCCAAACAATTATTTCGATTGTTTCTGCTTTTACTACTTGCTCTTTATGTACAATAACAAACAACACAGAAATGAATGAAAATCTTATATCCCTATGTATTTTATGAAAATACTATCAATTCCAAATTGTATTAGTAAGGTATATAAATAGTAAGGTGAAATTAATCAATTGCAAGTGGAAATATGCCAAACTAAGTTTCCCAGGCAATGCTCACAACATAAATAGAAATTTCAGAATGTTCATGTCTGTATATTATGTGTTATTGTATATCAGTATAAAAAAATCTCCGATACCAAAGTATAAATCAATAGAATGTCCAGGACATAGATACAGATCCGGTAATTATGGACAAACACGGACCTCTGCAAACCAAGAGGTGGGATCAGGTACCATAGAGGAGTATGCATTCCCTGTCTAAGTACTAAAAAGGAAAGATAAAAATAGAATTAATGCTTCAGGACCAGAGATCATTCAACGTGCCCATGGTGTTGACAGTAACCATATTGCAATCTTGCCTTGCCAGAAATTAACGAACTTTTCTGTGTCATCCTAACCTCAATAATTGAGTTCCCAATACCAAATATGGAAAAGCGTCGTAGAAATAAGAGCAAAATTTTATATACCATAGATATCACAATTCTCCCATATTCACAGAGTTATCTTTTTAACTAGTGCGAAATGATCAGCCTGTCATCCACAAGGGTGGGGGTGGATTACAAGATACACGTGTTGTGACGTCACAATACTATCTATGACGTATATAACATCTATGACGTATATACATAACCTCTAAATAGACATGTAGATCATGCGTAAATGTACATAGACATATATTTAAGAATTGGCAAACCTCCAGTATGTCATTCAAGAATCTTATCCTCGGATTGAAATTCCCCTTTGTTATACCCTCAAGGTAGGTGTAGATTCTACTATTCATCTGTTATGACTGAAACAGTCCAATATTATGACATTCCATTCAAACGATGCACAATGTGTCAACTTGACCAGAATACTCACAAAAATATCGGGCAGTACAACATCGGGTTCCCATACGACCATGTGTCCCGAGCTTCCAATCATTTCCAGACGGATACGAAAACGAGAGTCTTGAGAAGAAAAAGGCATCAAAGTTTGGTGTATCACTTCCATGGAGTATTCTGTCTTCCATTTACCATTGTTATAATAACTATTTATCTTTGAAATATCGTATCCATCAATGTCTTTGTTACAACGATTACCACCGGTTATTCTTTCTCCACATTCTCTTGACGACGGATTCACCATTTGTATATACGACTTACAATTGAAGCTTGGCTTTCCATGCATAAACGTACATGCAAACGGTACAGTATTCCTAAACCAGACAGTTCCCTTTCCTTGTCGCTCGATTTGTATTCTAGGGGTAGTTACCTAAAATAACAGCAGTATTGGATTTGATAAAAGGACAAACTATGTAAAATGTCTAAATTGGTTTTGTGCGTGTATTTTGTCAAAATATAGGGACCAATGTGGCACGCAAAATTACAGTAATCACATAAATGCATTGCTATGCTCACCTTGCTATGCCTACCATCAAAATAATATAAATAAATGAGTATCAATGTGATTCTGGTACAGGAAAACATAGTTTTCACAGTTAAACCAATTTTATCTCAAACTAATTCCAATTACCCCGTCAGAATCACATAATTGGATTATTTTTCCTGTTAAAACTAATTTTTCTCTACTTATATTAAAAAGAGAGAACATAGATTTCACTGATAAAAATATAGATTCAACAGGAGAAAAAATACTTTCACATCGTTAACAAAGATTTTGCCTGACATGTAAGGAAACCCTAGTTTTTCTCCTTTTATTATCAGTTTTGGAATTACTAAATTCACTGACAAAAAAGTAGGTTTAATTAAAAAAAAAACAAGTTTCAATTGAGATGAAGTCACAAAAAATGGAGATAAACAAGATTTGCAAGACAAAACCTAGCTTCATTGACAAAAACAAGGTTAAAATGTGAGTAATATAAAAATTTCAGATACCAAAGTATAAATCAATAGAATGTCCAGGACATAGATACAAATCCGGTAAAAATGGACAAACACGGACCTCTGGAAACCAAGAGGTGGGATCAGGTGGCATGGAGTAAGCATCCCCTGTCGACCGGTCACACCCGCCGTAAGTCCACAGTCAAGTCCAATGAAACAAGTGAGGAGTGTATCGACGTCACAATTGGTACAGACGTCTCAACAACCGCCAACGAAAAGGCAACTCAAAGTTTCACTCAGTGAAACAGAGTAGTCGCAAACAAGACTATTATACCGACCGTAAAATTTGCGGAAGGTTGACATTAAACGCAGTTTTCGATTTCCCGGTGTCAATAATTTGTCAGTGAGTAGTTAACCTCTGTAAATGAAATCTTCATATCTTGTGCACGCCCTGGCATATCGGATCATTTGCCAATCATTCAACAATACTGTACAGTTGCTTATTCCAGAAGCGGTGTAAATCAGATGTGGCTACTTAAAAATTCTAAACAGCTTTTAGAAAATTTGAAGGCACACAATTTTTCTCGAATTCACAGCATCAAAACTTATGACTTCTCTACTCTTTTACACTACTATTCCACATAAAAAATGAAAAGAAAGACTTTTCAGCATCATAGACAACTGCTTTTTTCACTAAAGGTGGTACCCGAAAATTTAAATATTTAGTGATTGGCTATCAGGATACTTATTTTGTCAAACACCACTCTGATTCTACACATAAATATACTGAAGTTGATATAAAAACATGCTGGGAATTTCTAATAGACAATATATTTGTAATGTTCGGAGACGTGGTCTTTCAACAAACTGTCGGCATTCCCATGGGAACCAATTGTGCTCCTTTATTGGCCGACCTGTTCCTTTATTCATACGAAGCAGACTTCATTCAGAAACTGCTGAATCAAAAGAATAAAAAGCTAGCAGTGTCTTTTAATTTGACATTTAGATATATCGATGACGTTTTGTCAATTAATAATGACAATTTTCATACATATGTCAATGCGATATATCCCAGCGAACTAGAAATTAAAGATACAACAGAATCAAGCACACACGCTTCATACTTAGACATTTTTACTTAACATAAACACAGACGGGAAATTAGCTACGAAGCTATACGATAAACGCGACGATTTTGGCTTTCCCATCGTCAATTTTCCATATTTAAGTAGTAATATACCTCAGTCACCTGCATATGGAGTTTATATTTCACAAATGATCCGATATGCCAGGGCGTGCACAACATATGAAGATTTCATATACAGAGGTAAAACTACTCACTGACAAATTATTGACACAGGGATATCGAAAACCGCGTTTAATGTCAACGTTCCGCAAGTTTTACGGTGGGTATAATAGTCTTGTTTGCGACTACTCTGTTTCACTAAGTGAAATGTTGAGTTGCCTTTTCGTTGGCGGTTGTTGAGACGTCTGTACCAATTGTGACGAGGATACACTCCTCACGTGTTTCACTGGACTTGACTGTGGACTCACGGCGGGTGTGACCGGTCGACAGGGGATGCTTACTCCTCCATGGCACCTGATCCCACCTCTTGGTTTCCAGAGGTCCGTGTTTGTCCATTTTTTATCGGATTTGTATCTATGTCCTGGACATTCTATTGATTTACACTTTGGTATCTGAGGTTTTTATATATTGTAAAATATAAACTCCATATGCGGGTGACTGACGGATATTACTACCTAAATGTGGAAAATTTACGATGGGAAAGCCGAAACTGTCGCGTTTATCGTATAGCTTAGTTAGTCTGTGTTTATATTTAGTAAAATGTTTAAGTATGAAGCGTGTGTGCTTGATTCTGTTGTATCTTTAATTTCTAGTTCGCTGGGATATATCGCATTGACATATGTATGAAAATTGTCATTATTAATTGACAAAACGTGGTCGTGTAAATGTGAATCTGGAGACTTGAATATGGTTTCGTTTTTCAGTATTTTTTTTTCTAGAAAGTTAAATGACCCGAAGAAAAAGCGGGTAGTGTCTTGCATGAGTTATTTGGGAACAAATCTGTTGAAAGCCACCGCGATTCGAAGGCACATATATATGTTTAATATAAATATAGAAGACTTTAAAGGATCATTAAATGCGTTTTTTTCCAGTTTTTTTTTTGCTTAGATTGATATAGAATAAAACAAAAACAGATACGCACAGGATTAAACATTTTCATATTCCTATATATTTTGTGAAAATTGCTTTAGAAGCTCTGGTTTGGCACTTTTGCAATTGCATATGAATACCATACTGGACCTAACCTTATTTTCACAAAATAAATGGGAATATAGGTTTTGTTGTAGCTCTTATTTGTTATTGTACATCAAGTACAAGTAGTAAAAGTAGAAAAAAAAACAAGTATTTTTTTTAAACACTGCTTATAAGACTTTTAAAATATTTTTATTTGAAGTAAGTGCTAACTTAAACATAATATATAGTATCATAAATTCTATATGAATAAAATATCTGTTAAATATGAACTAGAAATTTGTATCTTTATTTTCCACTTATACCTTTATTCCTATGAAGAAACCTTTACTGAAAATGTACTCGCCAACTTCCTTCTTATTACAAAACTTTACAGCTACTTGACACTTAATCTGTAAAAAGTAGTACATTATTATAATCATTATTATTATTATTATTATCATTATTATTATTATTATTGTTGTTGTTGTTGTTGTTATCGTAATTGCTCTTTTTATTTTTAGTATCATTATTGTTATCATTATTATTTTTAGCAAAAGCTAAATTTGTTTAAAAATCTGTTTTGAGTATTTTCTCAATGAAATCTTTAGAATACTGTAGCATCAGAACATTTCGTAGGGTTAAAATTTCTGTGTTTAGAAAAAATTAAACAATTCATTGTCAGTAAATTTCCTTCACATAGAAAAACCTGTTTGTAAATGAACTGTTTACTAATACTTTTATGTAAAAGTGTGTCATGGCAGAGAGTTTCGTTGATTAATGCAAACAACTGAATAAACGATATTAAAACCGCAACAAAAATTACTGATTCTACATTATGTTAATGTATATTTCATGTGATATTTAATACGTACTCATGTTATTCATACTCACCAATGTGTTCAATTTGTACACGTCCTTATTGATGAACTTGTTATCACTTATCTCGGCAAATTCTGTCGTGACGACTTGATTCTCAAACACAATGGTACCATCTACATACCAGTTCACTTGATAGCAATACTTCTTATCCTTTTGTCCTTTAAACGTGCATTTATAAGTCAAATACGGAATATAAATATTTCGTTTCCACCTATTCCATTTTAAACTACTGTATTCAGCGACTACATTGGATACTTTTATATCTGGGGCTAAAAATCAAAACAAAGTATACAATGTCGGTTTCAGATATTGATATAAAACTTCATGATTACAAATAAAAGAAAAGAGATAACTATTCATCGAAATTCATACATTTAATATTTGTTGGTCGGATGGAATTTTGTGAAGGGATATTGAGATATTTTTTCCTGTGTTAGATCGTAAGAGAGTTTAGTTTTTATATACTAGCAAACAAGTCTTCGTACCGTAAGGAATTGATTGCCAGAGACCAACATCAGTCTTTGACGCCTTGCAATCCGTCCTGTTCTGCTCTGGCCTCAACTTTTCGCGAGGTTGGCGTGGTATAGGAGACAACGTAGTTTCAATAACCGAGATTCTGTTTACGGAGGAATCGAGATTTCATTTCGACACCAGTGACGGTTGTGTTCTGGCTTACGGTCGTCCCAGATAACATTACGTTGATGACTGCGTTATTCAGCGCCGCCAATTCGGCGTAGGGAACGTTATGGTCTGAGGTGCAAATACAACACATAAAAGGAGTAGACGGTAATTTAACCGGCGTACGCTACCGTGACGATATTCTACATCAGCACGTCATTTCATTCATTCACAACAACTAGCGTAACGTCATTCTGCAGTAGGGCAACGCACGACCGTACACGCACGCATTGTTTGTCACTATCTACAGCAGCAAAACGTGAATGTGTTATCTTGGCTTGCTATGTCACTGGATTTATCGCATAAAGAACATTTTTGGGATGAAATAGAACGACGTCTACATCAATAGCTAAACACCACCCTGCTACGTTGGACGATTTGTGTCATTCTTTATTATAAATTGTGCATATGGCGGAACGCTCCTCAGGCATAGCCGTCGTGTTTATGAAGAATGCATCGGTGCAAATGGCGGTCATACACGCTATTAAACTTGTGGAACTATTTTGGAACCCACTTACTTTCAGTGACTGTTCGTATCAACCATAATGGACATTATCCGTGATTTGATGTTTGAATTGACAAACAATGCATTGTATTAAATAATGATATACATAATGCAACATAATATTTTGTATATGAATCTATAGAGGAAATTACTGAAATGAAATTACACTTTTTTCGGCTAGTATATATTTCTGTTCCCACATATAATTTTAAACAGTTTTTATGCTGTTATTTCAAACCAGATCAAACGTTTATAATACCAGTGAAATAGTCTTAATCATACATATTAAGGCGATATAATTTCAATATTAACCTAAGTTTTATACAAATACAGATGACTTACCGTCCTGGGCCTTCTTGGTGTCTGTAAAAAAGAAATGTATACTAAGTGCAATATGTACATTGAAACAAAACCAATTTGAATCTAGTAATTACTCTTACTGACAACCACACACCCAAAAGCAGAGAGAGAGAGAGAGAGAGAGAGAGAGAGAGAGAGAGAGAGAGAGAGAGAGAGAGAGAGAGAGAGAGAGAGAGAGAGAGAGAGAGAGAGAGAGAGAGAGAGAGAGAGAGAGATGAAATTTGTTGAATTTTCCATTGCGATTTATTGGTATGCAGTTTGCATTTTTCTTCTATGGAACTTTTATTTCAATATTTATAGATAAACAAACGTGGTAAGATAATAATCAAAAGGCTATATATATAAAATCATACTTCCTATATTTATTTGAAAAAAAATTCCTACTGCTATTAGATATTTTGGGAAAGGTAAACGACACAGATGACGTGGAAGTGACTCCCTTCTCACCTTACTGGTTAGCGAATTTAGAAATGAAAAATACCTGTATAAATAACATAAAATAATTTTGGTGTTCAAACATGTAATTATTATACTTACTGAAACAATATGCATAGTGGCAGGCTCGTGTGGACTTTAGAAAATACACATTGAAATTTCCACAATTCTTCACTTTGATATATATGGACTCGAAACACGAGTCAATGTGACCTCTGACACATGCTTTAAGTTCATGTTCTGTGCCGTCATGAGGTGGAAGCGGATCTGAAATTGACATTTTTACAAAAATGAGATGACTACTACAAATCAACAAACAAAGCAACCAGATTCATTCACTCTCTCTCTCTTACTCTCTCTTTCTCTCTCTACAATGTGTATGTGTATGTATGTATGTGTGTATATGTATGTATAGCATACGAATTGTATGTTAGCCATGTCATCATTTCAGATATTAATCATATACTGTGTTATCTGGAGAAGACCTGGTAAGTTGTAAGAACTTGTGTCTAATCCATTTGTTTTATCTATAAAATATGTTAAATATCAACACACAATTTTCATGTAAGTGATATTGAAAGTAACAAAGCAATTATTTTAAATTGTGACATATGATATTTGCCGGTGTTTTAGAGATCTCATGTTTACAATTACTCTCAATTCCTTATTTAAATGTTGACATTGATAATACTAGGATTTGTTAAAACATTATACCTGCCAGCCATATTGGGTTGTGCGTACCACAGGCACCCATTTCGGGGGCAGTTGTCGGCATATCAGTTCGGTTGGCTTTGTACCATTTGTTTTCCAGATAACGGTCGCAGAGAGGTGTCTCATCATATTGAAGTATGGTTGTAACTTGTCGTAAAGGGAGGTCTGGCAACCGTGAATCAGAGGTGCATGGATCAGCATTGCTAGCTTATAAATGAAACAAAACTTATATAAATATATATATATATATAATAATAATAATAATATAAGGTGTCATCTCTACTTTAAAAACTTTAATGTTTTGAAATGTCTGCAGTTTTTGATGTTCCAAGTAACAGATATATATTATTTTGTTTCTTGAATAGAAACAAGCCCACATTATCGATACAAAAAAAGAGAATTTTCAAAATCAGTCGTCATTGTCTAACTACAGTCGCAGAGAAAAAACGCGTGAAATACTGAATTCTGAGTATAGCTAACCTGTATGTCAAAAATAAATATTGATATAATTGAGGTCCATTTAGTTTGTCGGAAAAACATTTCCGGTTTATATACTATCACATGCGTATACATAATCATATAATACATAGTAATGTCAAACATAATTAATTCTAATATTCCACGACAATATCTCCGTGAAATTATAAGAAACAGAGCTAAGATCATCTGTTATGATATGAATGTCTTACTTTCCAAATATGTATAAGCAAGGTTAAGACGGAACGCCGTAGAAGTGGAAATTTTACCGAGACGCAAATTTAACGTTTTGTTCTAAAAAATATGGTATGTAATTTTAGCGAGAAGTGATTTTAGCAATTTAATGATAGATATAGATAACTCTTTCCTAAGGTGAGGAATAAAATGTTATAATGCGATGTTCAATTTGACGAAGCGATTTCACCCACCTCGGTAATAATGCCAAAATGGAATCCTCGCTTCAATTTCTGCTTATACAGTATTCAAACACTCGCCTCGTTTTACAGGACCACTCACACCATTTTGAATAAAAAGGTAATACTAATGTGCAAAAACGATGTCTCTCATAAAGTTTACTCGATGTCAAAATTTTGAAAATAAGAGAAGGACTACTTTGTGTTTGTCCAAGTGTTTCGCGATCTGATGGCTCTTACGGAGGATTCTATTCACTTTTCGTTATGACAAGCTTTACATGAAAGACATTTTATTCCTCACTGGATACACGATGCACGTGTGCTTTTAATGTCCGTATATTTTAAGTTAGCATATCAATGATAGAAACGTCCTAAAACGTCGACTTATGCTTCTCCTACCTTATCTATGACCAAATTACTCTGTTGAGTATGTTAATGCATTTAAAATAGTTTTTGATGAATTATATGGGTTTGTTAATTTCAATACCAATTTATTGATACGATATATCTTTAATGTTTTGTATTTTAAATAAGGAACTCTAGACACTGAAAAATAAACAAAATATGTAACAGTAAAGTTCAAAAAGTGCATCGAAGTCGGCCAGCAAAACTTGTGTACGTCATGTTCAAAACCTAGCAGTGAAACGTGAATTAACTACCAGTTTTCAGCAACACCGACCAATGCAATGACGCGAAACAAACAGTGGGCATTTGAATTGTGTTTATTTTGAAAAAGAATAGCGTGATTTACGCAAGTTTTGCCATTTTGGGGAAATTCTGGAAATGATATGCATTTTCTCCGTCAAAAGACTGGTACTTCGTCTTGAAATAAACTTGCAATGTATATTTTCCGTATACTAAGTGTATTATACCCGCTTAAAACTTAGCGATTATCCGAATAAACAGTAAAACACTCAATATTCACAAATATTTGGTCCCTTGGCCTTTGTCAAGTGAAAGACGACAATATATATATATGTTAGTTACATAGTATTTTGACTATGTAAGTATTTTACATATTGTCGTCTTTCACTTGATAAAGGCCAAGGGGCCGAAAATTCGTGAATATTTAGTGTTTTACTGGTTTTTTTCCGCATAACTATACTTCCATTTGGAGGACATTGAATTTTAATGATTATCATCAAATCGTATCAGTACTTTCAAGTTCTGTGATTTAAGTTTGAACCGTACAAGTTTCTATAAATTTTATCTATTCCGCTAAATCAAATGTTGCGTTGCCTGTTCGATAGCGGTTGTTGAGTCGTCTGTACCACTTGTGACGGGGATTCCTTCCTCACGTATTTCATTTGAATGTGACAAGACTCACTGGTGTGACCAGTGAACAGGGGATGCTTACTCCTCCATGGGACCAGATCCCACCTGTTTTAAGTGAAGTGCTATAAATTAGGAGCTACGTACTGTACTTATGTAAATGAAATGACTGTTTTGACATGATGGCAATATCTTTCCACTTGAATTATCGCGTTGCGAACTGGAGACGATTTGACACTTGCAGTGTGTTCCTCTAACAAAAGCTCACTTAAATATTTGATAATCGCAGGTCATGTCTACGGAAATTAAAAGGAGATGTGTATTGTGTGTCCCAACCAATGGAGACACGCTCTGACAGAATGGAATGAGGTACAGCAAAGGCATAGCTTGGTAATTGACATTTATTAAATATATTTCTCATTTTATGTCAGTAAGAGTAGATTTGTTCGTTTATATTGCAGACGTAGGCCTAGTTTTCATTGCGGAAATACATAAACAAGTCAAATGATACCCATATACACGAGTATAGTTTTGATATTACAGTACTTCAATTGTGATTGTTTTATAACAAGTAGTTTGTTGATGTACCGCAACTGACTGTTGAAAAAAGCGTTTTGGCAAAATGTGAATTAAAATAGAATTAAGTGTTTACGTGTCATACTTATGTAATCTATTTATAAAGTAACTGATACCTAAACCAAAACCTTTATACTCTTGTCACACACACACACACACACACACACACACACACACACACACACACACACACCTATATCTATCTGTCTGTCTGTCTGTCTGTCTATCTATCTATCTATCTATCTATCTCTATATATATATATATATTATAGCCATTATTTTCAGCTAAAACAAATCCGTCTTGTTTGGTAGTAAGTTTCTTACAAGTACTAGCTGCAAACACCGTATTCATATGACCGACTCATGCAGAAAAAAAATCATAAAACTTCGAAATTAAATATTTAGCTTTCAGATATTTGGAAAGTAAAGATATGAAGAATTCAGAGCATGCTGTACAAAAGTTTTAATTTTGACTTGGATAGGCTTAGATTATCAATTGCACAATACTCAAGCGTCATGCGAAGTGATTTGCCAAAACGGGTTCTATCTGTTATCAATGTACATGTACAACTTGTGGACAATTTAAAAAGGCATGTCTCCTGTGTAAGTGGGGAATGATTTATTTGTATTTCTACTGTTGTGGATTCCTCCGTTTCCTATACAGAAACACATCGGAATTACTAAATTTAAAAGTTATTATGAACTGCCAGTGACAAACTTTCTAGAGGTTTAGGGTATTATTCAAAAGTGCCTTTAGAAATATTATAAACATAATACCAAAGTAATCTTTCTGTCAACCAGACTTCACCAGTTGAGCTCCAATCCGAAAAGTATGTGCCTTTTCCAAAGACAAAGAGGAATCATACAAGACCAAACAATATCTCTAAAAGTATAGCCGAAATCCGTCTAAGAGTAACCACTGTAAAAATGACTATCTTAGCTTTAGAATATTTTCGAATTTAAATGGTGTTAAAAGTGCCAAATATTACTTTAGTATAAGATGAACGGCTGGTACCAAAATACCAGGTATTAGGTTTATGTATACCCTCGGGGACATTAAAATATGTGTTTACTTTTTTGTAAAATCATATTCATTACATTGTTTTACAAAATTGCAAAATAAAAAGCACGACAGAAGATATATTCTTATAAAAAAACAATATAAAAACAGACTATTTTTGAATGTAACACATTTAGGTTTATAATATGGCTTTGTATGGTACCATTTTTTACTGTCGGAGATATATCTTTTTAATTCGAGATCAACTGATCAAGTCTGCTTGATAGAAACGATCCTCTTTTGCATTTTTTTTGGGGACTCTGTTGTAGAATTATAACATTGGTATTTTGGATGTCTATATAGTTGGTTTAGCCGCCAAACTATATAACCGCGGGCCTTTATCATCATGACTTTCTAGATACTCAATTATCTTAACTGTGGGTACTCTTAGACGGATTTCGGCTATGCTTTTATTGAGTTAATGTTTGGTCCTGTACGACACCCCGTTCTCTTTAGAAAACACACATACTTTTTGAATTGGCTCTCAACTGACGTCTAATTGACAGAAACGATCGACTTAGCATTATAACTTTGGTATTATGTTTATAATATATATAACCACTAGGACGTTGCCACAGCTGGTGGACCGTTTGAGTCCCCGAGGGTATACATAAGCCTAGTACCTGGTATTTCGTACCAGCTGATTGTCTTATACTAAAGTAATATTTGGCACTGATAACACCATTAAATTCCATCCTTCATTGCAAGTATACAGACCTGTTGCATTTATATTCAATGCTTGACACACAGCTGTTCAGCTGTTATGTCATTTGAAAACCTGTCCCGAAAAGTCACTTATATAGAATGAATTTCTACAGCTGACTAGAGATTCACAGAAAATGGAGATATATATATATATATATATATATATATATATATATATATATATATATATATATATATATATATATATATATATATATATATATATATATATATATATATAAATCACTAAATCGCTAACGACATGGACAAAATAATAGTCAAATTTTCGAGACGACCTGCACCTTCATCAGGACATAAAAATTGTACACACACATACACACACACACATGCACACACACGCACACACATACACACACAGATTCTCACGCAAACAACCACTCACACACACAACCGGAGAATGAAAGAAAAGCTTCATATTACAAGTGAAGTGTGTGTTATAAAGTAATAAAAATTGACATCAAACAAAATGATAACTAAAACACTAAGTTCACTCTACCAACGAAAAGTGAATCGATCTAGATCTACGGAAAATTTTCAAGAAATGCGTCGAATCCGCCTAATTGAGTGCAACTTGTCAGGTTCACTTTCGTGTTCTGATTTGGTTTATAGGAAAATATTTTATTTAGAAATTTTGCAGTCTCTTGTAATTTTCCGGTGTAAGTGGTTGCGTGCGTGCGAGCGTGTGTGTGTGTGTGTGTGTGTGTGTGTGTGTGTGTTTGTGTGTGTGTGTGTGTGTTAATGTTATTCTAATTTGTTCTGATGAAGGGACAGATCGTTCCGAAAATTTGACTATTATTTTGTCCGTGTCGTTATAGTCGTTTTAGTGCTTTATATATTCTTTATTTGACTTGTATCTATTGTTTAGATCCGACACCCTATATACAGTATATAGTGTTGTTGGTTTTAGTGCTTTGTATATATATATATATATATATATATATATATATATATATATATATATATATATATATATATATATATATATATATATATATATATATATATATGAAATATATCAAACATATTATATTTATATATAAAAGGATTGTTTTTCATGAACAAAATTCAATAATAATAATAATAATAATAATAATAATAATAATAATAATAATAATGATATATACCCTTGACTGTACACAGGCAAAGTACAACTACAGATGTCCAATCCATCTCTAATGTGTTCTAACTAATGACTAGCTAGTACATAATCTTTAGTCGAATTCATATAACCTATGTTAGAATGAAGTCTGTCGTGAACATGGACCTGGAGAAGGTTAAATTGAGGGTAATACAGCATCACGACAATAAACAATTTTGAAATACATACAAAGTGATGAATAGAAAAAAACCCACTTCATATGAAGTAAGAAGATCCGTCCAAATGACAATCAAGATTATAACTCCACCCCCCGCAAAATTATCTTACTTGCACCTCAGTAATACAGTCAAGGCCATGAACAATTTGGAAATGGAAACGAAACATCAAGTGTAGGTAGCAAAGACTATATCCTAATGGCGTAATTCAGATGCACAGTGGGTTACGGAAAATTTTTCCTACTGATAAAAATATAATTTGAAATGACAAACAAGATGCGTTTGTGAAGTACAAATGCCTCCGGTCCTAACAATTGTTTCGCGATGTCCCACATTTTAACCCCATCCCACCCCACGGGTATGTTAGGTCAGTTAAGTGTGAGCAACCATGAGATAAACTTACAGTCTACGTATGGTTACTGTATCACAATCCAAACTTGAAATATTGCACAAACAGACAGACAAACAAACAAACAGACGGGCAGACGGACGATCCAAACACTAGATGCTGCACAATGATTTTTTTCCATGAGCAATTGCTTTTATACCCCGATGTTTTTCAAAAAATAAAAAATAATCCTTACATTTAAATATATTACCATTTTTCAGTGAAACTGTAGTCCACTGGATACTAAATTCATCAAAATACTGTCTTTGCAGGGGTGTTTTTATATGACTTTATAGCTCAACAGCTGTTTTGACATAAGAAATAGTTCTCTTTTCTGATCGCAAATACTAAATAAAATAAATTAAGGTTTAATTTCTTTTTTATATCATTTTGAAAGAAACTACTGATATGGACAATTTTGAATACTTATTTACTTTTGAATAGATTTAATTTGCGATTATTAATATTCCACCATTTAGTATTGGCGGGTAAAATGTATCAGAAAAAAATTACCCGAACGGGCCGTGTGCCGATAGGCCTACCGTGTGCGATTTGGATAGCAATAGATAATCGTTGTTTACAACAAATTTTCGTTTGAATTCTGATATCATATCAGTGGAATATACCACAGAAAGTTTAAGTGAGATTGATGACAACTGGAGGTTCTACCATTCTACTGTATATTTGACATTTTTACCAATAGCTGAATCAGCTGGGAAATGCCGTATCGGTGATGTTTTCGTAAGTATTTCAGTATATGGGCTAGCCCACTAGCAAATCCTTCAAATCCATTGAAACAAGACAAATGCAGATTATGTTGTGAAAAACAAACTTTTATTTTTCAGTTTAAAACATAATTATCGATACCTTCGTTATGGAAAATTCGTGTAGGCCTATAAAGTATAATAAGTCAATATGCTGTTATGTAAGTCAATTCACTTCAGTATTTACCAGCTGATCATATATTTTATAATGCGAACACGATAGGTCTAACTATATAATATAGAGTATCCCGTCAATTTACTGAGAAACCTATGAACACTACTTATGCTCGGCATTACCATTACAGGTTGTGAAAAACATGATGGACCTGCGAAGTAACCTAGCAATGATAAGATTTGAGGGGAAATGAGAGCCGATTTCACACGATGCGAGTGACGAATTGTTTCTGACGGGAATATATGGTGACGGCAAAGCAAGCTGATTATCAGAGATGCTTGACAAAATTGTACTAGACCTAACCCTCCTTTTTCTGTTCAACTTACAACCAACGCATTTCTTTGGTCTGTGTTTCTTTTCATAATATGACCTAGAACTATCTGAATATGGGTATGTACAGTGTGCTGCAGATGCAGGACTAGTCTGTGATTTGTTTGTTTTGTGGTATTGAATGGCTTTTTAGATTAAATGAAAAATACGAAATGAATGTGTGTTATTTTATTCTTTATTGATTCATTCATATGTTCAGATAATAGAAAGGATTTCTAATGTTCGTGTATTCCTACACCAAAAAGTAAAGCGGTTAAATGCTTGGGTCATGCAACGACCCGGCTTGTGTTATTGAAATATGAATACAGTCGTTCTGTATACTTGCAGTGAAGGAAAAAAACAATCGGTATGTAAATATAAGTTCTATAATTTCAACTTCTGGAGGATGTTAGGGGTAAGTGGTGAAATCTTTGAACAGAGAGAGAGAGAGAGAGAGAGAGAGAGAGAGAGAGAGAGAGAGAGAGAGAGAGAGAGAGAGAGAGAGACAGAGAGACAGAGACAGAGACAGATAGAGGCAGAATGAGATACAGACAGACGGAAGAGAGAAAAACGTTATATTCATGTATTCTGTCTTTTCGTTAGTCAGTTATCTCCCATGTCAGCAGATATCGATTGTGATGTCTTTACTTGAGAAAATAATGTCATTTTCACACAAACATATGACGTCACAATCGATAACTTTTCTCATTTTATGCACAAACAAATGACATCACAATCAATACCTGCTACGAGGGATGGTTACTCTGAATAATGAAAATACCTAAGGTGTTTCAAATTATTTACGCACTATTTTTTGAATGTAAAACTAGTTATCATACTTATCACTGGAACACACAGGTGATGTTTGCTTGCCAGCTTTCTTTCACTCACACGAAGTCTAAATGTATTCGGAAGAAAAAGTTAGTATCAGGAGTTTAAACATAAAATATGGACTTGTGCCATATTTGTTCCCTTTGCTATACCTAGCACTGAACAGAGTTGCATTCCATCATTAAAAGTAATAAAGAATAAAAAAACCGAAGTAACTTGACCGTTACCTCAGTAAAAATTGATGATTATTGTGGGAATACACATGTACTAAAATTGCTTCCCAAGAAAACAATCTTTTAAAGATGCATCACGTTTTGGTCCTTTGTAACATTTAAGGTATGTAGGTTCCTTTCTAATCCTATATTTAATGCGGTTTAAGTGTGTGTAGTTCATATAAAGTCTGGATAAAATCGGTCCAGTGGTCCTTTAGAAGAAGTCGATTTTTTTTAGAATTACACAAAAATGATATTCTACGTTTACGTGTCTGTGACCTTTACCTGTAACCAATAACCTTCAAAGATTATCACAAGATATCTAAACAACTTTCTCATGTATCTTTGAATACACAAAAAGTCACATAGGTTTGAGTCAATAAGCCGTTTGCTTAATAATGTATCCTATGCATTTAAAGCAGTCCCTAGTCGCTAATTTATGAAGAGATTTTGTTCTCGTTCGTAAACGTTGTAGATATTGTCTAAACAATCATGGGTACCAAATTTAAACGAAATCGTATGATTTGTTCATATTTTGAAATATGTGTCAAGTTATAACACGTTTGGGCCGCTGTTGGAGCTCCTATTAGAGGTGGTCCCTTTTCATTCACAAACTTTATTCAACGTCATGGTAGCAAAGGTCATACAAACATTAGCCAACTGGGGCCCATTTTACGAAAGGTCCTAAGTCCTAAATCCTTACTTTTAGTCCTAACTACCATGGCGGCGCATCGCTGATTGGTCAGTCCCATCGCAATAAGGACTAAGACTTAAGATTTAGGACTTACGACCTTTCGTAAAACGGGCCCCAGGGTCTTTAGAGGATGTCGATATTCTCTGTTGCTCCTTTTGTCTTCTTGATCTGCTTTTCTTGCTGCCTCCACTGTCTTGTCTCTTGGCCTTTTGATGCTGTGTCCTGCCTGATTTTCTTGGTCTTGATTGAGTGCTCTTCTTTGTTTTGTTTGCTCCCTCTTTTCTTTTCTGGTTGTCTCTCTTCTTGCCTTTGCTCTTTGCACCTTCTCTCCTTTTCTCACCCTGTCTTGGTGCCTTCTGTGCTGGCTGTCCACTTCCCTCTGCTTTTTGGTGGTTTTGCTTGTG
Organism: Atrina japonica; assembly: GCA_030159075.1. Classification (NCBI taxonomy): domain Eukaryota; kingdom Metazoa; phylum Mollusca; class Bivalvia; order Pterioida; family Pinnidae; genus Atrina; species Atrina japonica. The sequence continues at coordinate 321,972 of BROG01000419.1, read as the reverse complement.
TTTTGCTTGCTCCTTTCCTCTTGCTTGACTTCTCTGTGCTCTGGCCTGTTTGCTCTCTCGCTGTGATTGCCTTTGCTGTGACTGTGTTTTGGTGTGCTGTGACTTTGACTCCTTTCTTTGCTTCTGTGTTCTGTTCTGAGTTGTGGTCCTTGGGCCTGTTGACTGAACTCTTGTTGCTGGTTGTTTTGACTCTTTCTCTTCTGTTTCTGCTGCTGACTTGTTTTCTCCCTTCTCTGCTGTCTCTCCTTTACTGTTTCTGTGCTGTGTCTTCTGGTTTCTCCTTTGCTGTTCTCCCCTTGTTTGTCGTGCTCCATGTCTTCTCCTTGCTGCTGCCCTTGTTCTTTGCTCCTCCTGGACATCTGCTTCTCTGGGTTTTGCTTTTGTCTTTTGTTGTCTTTGGTGCTGTTTTGTTGTGTTGTTGCTTTTGGATTGTGCTGCCTTGACTTTTTTTTCCTGTCCTCTTTTGGTGTGTGGTGCTTTTGCCTCTTTCCTGTGATGTTTGTTGACCTGTGTCTTTTTTTTGTGGTTCTCTAGTACTCCTTTTGCTTTCTCCACTCTTTTGCTTCACTTGTTAACTTCTCTTCTCTTTTCTTTTTTGCTCTTCCTGACTCTGTGTGATTCTGCTCTGCTTGTTGCTGTTTGATTGGTCCTGTTTCTTTGTGCTCTCTGCTGTCTTTTTTCTCTGCTTCTGTTCTTTTCTCTTGGCATCTTCTCTTTTTCTGCTGGTTTTTCTCTTCTTGTCCTGTTGCCTTGCTGCCCTTTGCTCTTCTCTGCTGGTGTACTGCTGTGCTTGCTTCTGGGTGCTTTCTTTCTTGTTGTGTGGGTGAATGTAATTCCTCCTTGTTTTTTTTCTGATGTCTTGTGTCCTCTTGTTGGTTTTGTGCTGTTCTTGATGATGTTCTTGCTCTTTCTTGCTTTTGTATGTTATCACTTGCTTTCTTTGCTTTGCGGTGCCCTCTGTTGCTGACCTCTGCTCTGCTTTTCTCTGTTCTTGCTTTGTTTCCTCTGTTTTTTTTGTCTCCCTTTTGTTGCTTCTGTCTCCTTGCCTTGCTTGTGTGGTTGTCTCTTGGTCTTCCCTGTCTTGACTTGGCTTTTTTCCTTGGTTTATTTCTTTCCCTGTTTTGCTTGTCTTCCTTGCTTGCTCTTGGCTTGTCTTCTCTGCTCTCTTTGCTTTTTTGGGCTTGCTGTTTTATCTTCTCTTGCCCTTGCTGTTCCCCTCTCTGTCTCCTTCTTCCTCTGACTTTACCTTCTTGACTGATTCTCTTGTTGCCTTCCTTGCTCTTGCTTTGACTTCCTGCTTGTTCCTTGGCCTTGCTTGTTTGCCTGTTTGTGGTTTCTCCTGCTGGCTCTGTGTGGCTGTGTGTTGCTCTTGCTGGCTCGCTGTGGTGTTGGCTCTCTTCCTTGCACTGCCTTTCTTTGATGATGTTGCTTGATCTCACTCCTCTGGTTGTCTTTTTTTCCCCTTGCCTTTGTGTTTTTTGCTGTGTCTCTGCTTTTTGTTGTTTTTGTGATTTGTGTTTGTACTTGACTGCTCTGTCCTTGTGATCTGATCTGTTCCTTGCTCTGTGTCTTGTGGTGCTTTGCTCTGTTCCTGTTTCCTCTGCTGCTTCTCTTGTTTGCGTGTTCTGCTGGTGCTTGGATTTCTGTTTTGTTGAATCTCTGACCTTCTTTTTCTTCTGTCTCTTGTTTCTCTTTGGAGTTGTCTCTTTGTCTTGTTGTTTGGTGTGTGTCTTCTTTGCTGGTGTGGGTTTGGTTGTGCCTTTGCTGGCTGCTTGGCTTTTGCTTTTCTTTTGTTGATTCTTTTTGCTTTGTGGTGTTGGGTTTCCTGGCTGTCTGGTTCTGCTTTTGCTTCTTGTTCCTTTCTGTGGTGGCTTTGCTTTGATGACTTTGTTGTTGTTTGGCTCTTCTTTTGTTTTTGTCTGCTGTTCTTTTGTCTCTTGTGCTTTGATTTGTCTCCTGCTTGCTTGTGCTTTGTTCCTCTGGCTCTTCTCTCTTTTCTGGCTTGACCTCTTCCCCCCCTGGCTCTTCTTGCACCTCTTCACCTCTCTCTTCTGTCTTGGATGTCTCTGTGACTTTTCTTGCTGTTTTTACTGTCTCTTCTGTTTGTTGTCTTCTTGCCTGTCATTTTCCTGTCCCTACTTGTTTCTTGCTTCTGTCTGTGCTTCTGGATTTTTTTCCTGCTCTTGCTCTTTGTGGCCCTGTTCCTGTTTGTTTCTTTCCGTTTTCTTGCTTTTGTGTGTTTTTGTTTTGCCCTTCTCTTTGTCTCTTTTTGATCCTGTACCTGCTTGTTGATTTGCTTGTCTGTTTGTCTCCTCTGTTGCTTCCTTGCTTTTCTTGTCTCTGCTGCCCCTTGTCTTGCTCTGTTGTTTTGTCTGGCTGAGTCTCCTCTCCTTTGCCTGCTTTTCTTGTTTCTTTCTACTTGTCCTCTTCTTGTTCCTGTTGTTGTTGGTTTATGCTGCCTTCTCCCTTCCTGACTTCTCTTCTTGTTCTGTTCTTGCTGTCTCTTGTTGGCTGGACATTTTGACTCTCTTTTTCTCTTTGTCAACCTTGATGCCTGGTGTGCTTTTTGCTGTTTCTTTTGTTGCTCTGCCTCTTTGACTTTGTGTTGTGCTGACTTTTGCTTGCTTTTTGCTTCTTCCTGGTTTCTCTTGTCATGAAAGTGTCTGCTCACTGATGTTTGTGTGCTGTCCCTGTGTCTTGTCCCTCCTTTTTGTGACTGACCTGTCCCGTTTGCACTGGTGTGTTTTTTGGTTGATGTCTTCTCTTTGGTCTTCTCTTGCCTTTTCCTCTTTTGTTTCTGAAAGCTTCTGGGTTGTTCTTGTCTCCTGTGTGCCTCTTGCTCCTCTGTGTGTGCTGCTTTCTTGGTCTGTGTTGCTGTTTGTGGCTGATGTGTTTGGGGATGTCCTGCTGCTGTGATGGTTCTGCCCTCTGATTCTCTCTTTGATCATTTGCCTTTCTCTTGATAGCTGCTCCTATGTCTGTTTGGCTCTGCTTCTTTCTCTCCCTCCTTTGTCTCCTTTCTGTTATTCTGTCTTTTTTTGGTGCTGAACTCTTTGCCTCCTTCCTGTCCTGTGTCCTTTCTGTGCTCCTTTGTGTCTCTGTTGAAAGCTTGCTCTCTTCCTCTTTTGTGCTGTTTGTCTTTCTCTCTGTCCTCTTGCTTGTTTCCCTGCTTGCTGGTCTCTTGCTTTGATTGATTCCCTCTTGGCTTTTTCTGTTCTGGGATCTCTCTTGGAACTGATCTGCCTGTGTCTGTTCTGTATTGTCTCTGCTGTTGTCTCTTATATTGCTGTCTCTACTTCTTTGACCCTCTTGGTGCTCTGTTTGAAACATTTGCTTTTTGTTTTGTTTTCTCCTCCTTCTTTGATTGATCTTCAGCTCTTCTTTTCTGCTTGTTTTGTGTCCTCTCTGCTGTCTTGGTTTGGTGCATGTTTGGTTGTGCCTTTGTTTGGCTTCTTTCTTCTTCTTGCTTGCTGTTCTACCCTCTGATGATGCCTGTGGAATGCTGTGCCTGTCTTTTGTTGGCCGATCTGTTTCCCTTGCCTGCTGGTCCTCTTCTGTGATCTTCCCTTTCCTTTTGCTCTTAGTTGGACTTTTGGTTGCGTGTTTCTTTGGTCTTGTTTCTGTGTTGGGTGTGTCTTGGAATTTGTCCTGCTGTTTCTCTTTTGTGGTTTCCTTCTGCATCTTTTTCCTTTCTTCTTGGCTCTCTGACTTCTTGTCCCTTTGCTCCCTGTTTGTCTGTCGAAACTGGGCTTGTTTGTCTGTTGTTGCTGTCTTGCTCTTTTTTTGTGGTTTTCTCTTGGTGTCTTTGTTTGGTCCTCTTCCTGTACACCTGTCCTGAATGGTTTTCTTTGTTGATTGTTGTGATGGCTTCCTTTGTTGCTCCTGCTGCTGTGTCTGTTTGACTTTTGTTTTTCACTCACCTGCTCTTTCTGTCTTATGTGGGCCTGATTTTGTCTCTTTCTTCTTTTCTTCTCTGTCTGTCCTGCTTTGTGTGTTCTTTTCTCCCTGCCTTCTATCTCCCTGTTTCTGCTTTTGGTTGATCTGCCCTTCTTCTGCTCTGCTGTTTGTTTTGTGTCCTCGTTTGCCTGTGTCTTTGTGTGCTTCTGGGAAACTTTGTGTCTGATGCTGATCTCTGCCTTGTTTTTGATGTTTCTTTGATTTTGTTTCTTTGGTTTGTTTTCTCTGTGGTGATTTGTCACCTCTGGCTGTGCTTGTTTGACTGTCTGTGATATTGCTTTCTCCTGCTGTCCTTTTGGTGTTTGTTCTACTTCTATTGACTTGCTTTGCCCTTGCTCCTTTCTTCCTGCTTCTCTGGTGTGACCTTCTGGCTGGCTGTTGTTTCACTCCTTCTCTCTGGCTCTTGCCCTGTCTTGGTTTCCTCCCTTTCTGCTGCCCCTCCTTCTTCTTTTCTGTCTTGCCTTTGTTGTGTTTTCTTTGGCTTGCTGTGCTCTTGTCTGTGATGCTTGTTTGCCTCTCTGATTCATTTTGTGCTCTGTTGTGCTTGTCCCTGCTGTGATTTGTTTTTTTGCCTGTTTTGTGTCCTGCTCTGCTGTCTGTGTTCTGGATGGGGATCTGTTTGGATCTGTGCTGCTTGCCCTCTTCCCTGGATTGGTCTGGAAATTTCCTGCTGTGAAAATTTTCTCTTGCTCTCTGCTCTCTGTTTGTCTTGTGTCTCGGTTGTCTGCTCCTTGTTTTGGTCACCCTCTGTTGTTGATTCTTTACTGCTTTGTGCTTTGTTTTTGATTTTGTTTTGCTTGGCTCTGTCTGATGACATTGTCTCTTTGTGACTGTGTTGTGTTGTTTTGCTGTCTTGATGGGTGTTCTGCTGCCTCTCTTTGTCTTTTCTGGTTTCTGCCTTTGTCTAGCTGCTTTCTGCTGTCCTCTGGTTCTGCTGCTTTGGTGTTTCCTGTTCCTGTGTTTTGTGCCTGACCACTCTACTGGGTGCCTTTCTCTTCTTTCTTGTTTGTGCTGTGGGTGTCCTCTCTCCTTGCCTTTTTGTTTTCTCTGGTGTTGGTGTGATGACTTTTTGCCTCCCTTGCCTCTGCTTCGCCTGATCTTTTTTGCTGCCTTCTTTGTGACTCTCCTGTTTCTTGCTCTTTTCTTTTGTGATGGATCCCTTTGTCTGGTGCTGTTGTTTGACTTCTCTTTCTCACTACCTCTTGATCTTCCTTGATTGATTGTTGTGGATTCTGCTGGCTTTGATGGTCTCTCTTGTTTCTTGTTGCCTTCCTTGTTATTTTTTGTGATTTTTGCCTCTCTTCCTCTCTGTTGCTCTTCTGTTTGTTGGCTGTCTTCTCTTTTTTTTGGCTTTGTTGTCGTGATTTCTTTGCTGCCTTTTTGCTTTCCTCACTCTTTTTCTTTCCTGGATCTTTCTTTTGCTTGCCTTTGTTTTTGTTCTCTCTTTGGCTTGACTTCTTGGCTTGATTGCTGTTGCCCCTTCTTCTCGCTGTTGCCCCTTGTGTGGATTGTTGCACCTGTGGATCTTCTGCCTTTCTTTCTTGTTTCTTTTTGTGACTGATGATTGATCTGTTGATGTTGTTTTTTGGCCTCCTTGATGTCCTGTGTTGCTTGCTCTCTTGGCTGTGTTGTGTCTTTCTGCCTGCTGTGATTTTGCTCTCTGTGTCCTTCTGTCCTTCTTGCTTGCTCTGGTCTGTTGTCTGTGACTTTGCTTTGATTGTCTTCCTTCTGCTTCTGCTGGAATGTCTTGTGTTTTTGGTTTTTCTTTGTTCCTGTCTGTTTTCTTCTTGTGATTTTTCTTCTTGGGTGTTGGTTGTTTTTTTTTTTTGGCTCTTTGCCCTGACTTGTGGCTGTCTCTCTTCTGTGTTTTCTCTTTTTGGGTGCTTTGTTATTTTCTTGTTTCTTTCTTTTTCTCTGTGTTTCTGTTGTGTGCTTCTTCTCTTTTCTCTTTGGCTTTTGGTGTATGTCTTGCCTCTGGGCTTTGTTTCTGAATGGTGCCTTCTTTTCTCTTCCCCTCTCTTTTGAGGGGTGTTCTCCCTCTGCCTGTTTCTTGATGTGCTGTCCCTTTTTTGTTGTTGGCTGCTTTCCTGTGCTGTTTCTCTGGTCTCTCTCTCCTCTTGCCCTGGTTGGCTGCATGTTGCCTTTGCCCCTCTTGTTGATTCTGTTGGCTTTGACACTTCTGCTCTTTTGGTTTGATTCTTCTGATTTGCTGCTTTGTTACCTTGTGTCTTTTTTGTGTGGAATCTTGTCCCTTGTTTGTACTGATGTTGCTCTCTCGTTGTCTTGTTCTCATCTTGTGGATCATTGTTTTCTCTGCTGTTTTGGTGCTTTTGCTCTCTCTGTGCTTCTTGTCTTCTGCTTCTCTGATCTTGTGTCCTGTTGTGTTTTGTGTGTTCTGTTTCTTCTGGGTTCTGTTTGCTCCTTCCCTGCGCCCTTTGCATCCTGCTGTTTGTTTTCTGACCTGATGCATCCTCTCTGGTTTTATTGTGACTGGTTCTTGCTTTTCTGTCTTCTCATGCTTTTTCCCTTGTTTCTCCTCTCCTTGATGTTTCTCTCTTCTTCTCTTGTGGCTTTCTTTTCTGTTTCTGTGCTCTGCTGTGTCACTTTGTTGCTGAAGGTTGCTGCTGTCTTGTTGTTTGTGTGTTGTCTCTTTTGGTCTGCTGCTCTGCTGGTGCCTTCCTCCTCTTTCCTTGTGTCTTTCTTTGCTGTGTGTCGTCTCGCTTCCTCTCTTTGTGTTGCTTGTTCTTCTGCCTTCTGTCTTTGCTTCTCTCTTTTGTGCCTTGTCTGCTACTTGTTGTCTCTTCCTCTGTGCTTCCCTTTGACCTTCTGCTGCTTCATTGCTGATCTGCTTGCTTTTGCTCTGTTTGTGTTTTTACTTTTTTGTGCTCCTTCTCTGCTGTCTTGTGTTGTGCCCTCTGCTCCTGTACTGTGACCTGGCCTCTCTTTGGTTCTGGTTTTGATTGGTGAACTTGTTTTGGTCTCTGATCTTGGGATGCTCTGTTGTGTTGCTTTTTCTTTCCTCTGTGGTTGCTGTTCTCTTCTCTTGTCTGTCTGTGCTTCTCTCGTTGTTTTTTTGTTCCCTCTTTGTTGGCTTCTTCTTGCTTTCTCTCCTGCTTGAATCTTGACTGTCTCTTGCTTTTTGTTGTGTTGTTTTTCTCTGTCTTGTCTTTTTGTGCTCTCTTTCTCCTGCTGTGCCTCACTCTCCTTCTCTGTTGACCTCTGCTGTGTTTTTTGATGACCCTGCCTGTTTTTGTCCTCCTCTTCTTGTGTGATTCTTGCTTTGCCTTGTCTTGTTGATTTTCTTGCTTTGTTTGTCTTGTGTTTTCTTTGTTGCTGTTTGATTGGTGGTTGACTGTCTTTTTCTCTCTTGTTCTTGCACTGTTTGTTGAGCTTTTCCTATCCTGCTTTGCCTGCTCTGTGCTCTTTGTGGTGTCTTGCCTTGATGCTTTGTGTGTTGGTTGGTGGTGTTCTGCTGGAGGGCTGTTGCTTTGTTTTGTTTTTGTTTTCTTGCTCTGTGACGCTCGTTTCCTGTTTGTTTGGCCTTTTTGTGTTTTGTGCTTTTGTTTTTTGTTTTTGATTTCTGACTGACTCTTGTGCTGTGCTTTTGTTGTGTATTTTCTGTCCTTTGTTCTCTTGTGTTTTGTGTGATTGTCTTTTGTCTGCTGTTGCCTGATCTGTTTTTTGGTTTTTTTGCTGTTTGGCTTTCTTGGTTTTTTTTGTGGTCCGTTGAATCCTCCTTCTCTCTTTGGGCTGTTTCCCTGTTTTGCCCCTTTTCTTCTCTTCTGTGCTGGTTGTGTCTTCTTCTGTCCTTTGATTTTGATCCTCTCTTGATCCTGCTGGCCTGATCCTTCTTTGATTTGTCTTTGCTGTGGTTCTTTGTGTCTGGGTGTGTTGACTTGTTTGTGTTTCTCTTGTCTGTTTGCTTCTTTGCTGATTTCTTGTTGCTCACTGATTGCTGACTTGTGCTTATTTTGGTCTTGAACTGTTTGTCTTTTGCTCTGTCCCCTTTTCTTCTCCTGTCCTCTTGCTTCTTCTGATTTTCTGCTGTCTTGGTTTTCTGACTCACCCCTGCTTTTGTCCTTCTGAATGGCTGTGTTTCTTTCTCTGGCTTTTTTTTTCTGTCTGTGATGTCTCTCTTTTGCTGTGCTTGTCTTGCTGACTGTTGTCAGCTTCGAATCTTGCTGCCTTTCTCTGCTCTGTCTGTTTTTCCTTTCATTCCTTCTTTCTCTGATCCCTTGCCTCTCCTGCTCTTGACCCCTTGTTTGTTTCTTTGTTGCTTTGTGTTGTGGTGGTTTCTGATCTGTGCCTGTGCATTGACTCCTGTCTCCCTTGATTCCTCTTGCTCTTCTTCCTGTCTCTTCTCCTCTCTCTTGTTCTGTTGCTGTTGCTTTTCTCTGCATCTTGTCCTGGCTCTGCTGTCTGTTCTTGATGCTCTCCTCTTTCTGCATTGGCTCTTCTTCTGGGGGTTGGGCTCCTTTCTTTGGATGTGGGGTTTCTTGGTCCTTGTTTCTGACTGCTTGTATGCTGCTGTTGCTTTCTTGACTCTTCTGTGATGTTTTGCTTTGCCTGCTCTGTGACTTCTGCCTCGTGTGTGGCTGTTTGACCTTGCTTCTCCTTTGTGTCACGCTTGTGTCATGTTCCTTGTGTGATTTTTTTCTTCTGATTGTGTGTGTTGCTCTTTTCTTCTGTCTGCTGCTTTTTTTGCCTTTTTTTCTCTTGCTCCTTTGTGTTGTCTGTGTCTGTTTCCACTGTCTGCTCTTTCTGTCCTGGTCTTTTTTGTTGTCTCCTGTGTCTTGTTTGATATTCTCCTTTTTCTTCTTTGTGTCTTGGTTTGCTTGTCTGGTTTTGTCTGTTTTTGTTCGCTGTGGTCTTGCTGCATTCCTTGTGCTGATTGCTCATGTCTCCTGTCTCTCTTTGTGGGTGATGGGCTCCTGGGTTGTGCTGCCTCTTTGCTTGTTTGGATCCCTTGAACTGTTTCTTTTGTCTTCTTCTGACTTCTGCTTTCTTTTGTTCTGCCCCACCTGGCTCTCTTCTCTCTTTTTTGGCTTTGTTGTCCTGTGTGTGCTTCTGCTGTGTGAATGACTGTTGGTTTGTTTTTGTTCTTGCATGTGTTTATCCTGCTCTCTGCTCTGTGTGGTCTTGCTTTCTGTTTGTCTGTCTGTCTTGTTCTCTGGGTTCTTCTGTGTCTTTTTGTTGTGGTCTTCTTCTGTGTCTCCTTGTTTTCCTGTTGTTTCTTCTGTGCCTTGACACCTTTCCTGTTTATCTGGCTGTGCTGCTTGGTTGTCTGTTGGACTTGATGTTGATCTCTTTTTTTGTGCTCTGCTGTGATGATGGGTCTCTTGACTGCTTTGGGCTGCTTTGCTTTTGTTTCTCTTCTTGTGGTTCTGCTCCCTCTCCTGTCTGGATGTTCTTGTTTTCTTTTGTCCTTGGCTTCTCCTTTGCTTGCCCTCTTGCTCTTTTCTCTTTTTGTGTTGCTCTTCTTCTTTTTGTCTTGATGTCTGTTTCTCTCTTTCTTGTCTCTATTTGCTGGCCCTCCTTGGCTGGTCTTTGCTTGTCTTCATTGTTCTCTCTTGCTTCTGTGAAACTGTTATGCTGATCTCCTTTTCTTTCCCTCCTCCTGATCTGTTCTCTCTTTCTGTCTCTCTGGCTCTTTCTGTGGTTTGTTGCCTCTTGCTTGTTGGTGCTGTTTCTTTCTGTTCTTTTTTTGGTGCTGCTTTTTGCTTGTCTCTGGCTTCTTGTGCTTTTTGGTGTTTTGTGTGGCTCCTTTTCCTTCTCTGGCTCTCTCTGCTGTTTCTTCTTTGTGGATCCTGTGGTCTGCTCTCTTTTTTTGTGGACTCTTGATTCTGTGATTGTTTCTTTCTCCTTTATTGTCTTTTGTGTGTTTTGTTGGATGCCCTCATGCTTTGTTGTGCTTTGCCTCTGCTTGTTTTCACTGCCTGTTGCTGCTGTCTGCCTTCTTCCTCCTTTTTTTGATTCTGCGTGTCTTTTCCTGTCTACTCTCCTGCTTGTTCTCTTGGTGTGCTTGTGATTCTCTCTCTTCTCTGCTCTTGATTTGTGGTGTCTTTTTGTTGATTTTTGCTGCTTTTTGTGCACTTGGGGCTGGCTCTTTTGATCTCCTTGCTGTTCTTGATGCTTGTGTGAATTCTTTTGTCTGGTGCTCTGTCTTTCTGCTCTTGTTGTCTTTTCTTTTCTTTTTTCTTTGGACTTGCTGCCTTGGACCTTTCTTGTCCTGATTCTTTTTTCCTTGGTTCCCTTCTTGAATCTTTTTGTTCCTGTTTGGTCTTTCTGTGTCTTGTTGTTTTGCTCTGTGCCGCTGCTTCTGTTGTCTTTTTGGCTCTCTCTGACTTCTTGTCTTTGCTCCTTTGTTTGTCTCTGATTGTTGCTGGTTTCTTGCTGTTTTGTGCTGTTCTTGAATTTGTTTTCCTGCCTTTGTCTGTTTTTTGCTTTCTCTCTTTGTTTGTGCTGGTTTATCTCCCTTTTTGTGATTCCCTGCTTCTCCCTTCTCCTACTTGCTGTCTTCTTGTTTTTGAACTTGCTCTTTTGTGAATGGCATTTGCTCTGTGCTCTTTGTTTCTTGTGTTTGCTCTTGTGTCTGACCTGTTCTTGGTCTGCTCTGTTTTGTTGTGTGCTGGTTTTGACTGTTTTCTGCTTTGTTCCCTGGTGTTTTCTTTGGGTGCTTGTTGGTGGTTGATTTCTTTCCTTGCTGCTTGTGTCTGGTCTTTTGCTTTTCTTCTTTGTGTTTGCTTGCTTGGTTCTTGTCTTACTTGCTCTGTCTGTTTTTTGGGCTTTCTGCTGCTGCTTCTCTTTCTTTGTGTCTGTTCTGCTGTCTGTTGGATCTCTCTTGTTCCTGCTCTCTCCTGTTCTCTCTCCTGCCTGTCCTGCCTGTGTCTTTCCCTCTTGGTGTTTTTTCTGGTTGGTTTCTCCTTTCTCTGGCTGTTTTCGCTGTGCTGTGTTGGTTTTCTTCTGTCTGTCTTCTTTGTTTTCCTTTGTCCTTTTGCTCCTTGTGTGGCTCTTTGACTGCCCTTCTCTCTGTGACCCCTCTCTGTGCTGCCTGTTTGTTGCCCTTTTGTCTTGGCCTGAACTCTTTGATCTGCTTGTTTGCTCTTTTTTTGTCTTCTCTTCATCTTTTCTCTCCTCTCCTGTTTTTTTTGTGCTCTGTTTGGTGCTCTTGTGCTTTCTTGTGCTTTGGGCCTTTTCTCTTCTTTTTGTGTTTTTTCTGCGTTCTGCTCTTTTGTTGTTCTGTGTTTCGATTTTTTCTTTTCCTCTGGTCTTGGTGTTTTTGTGCTCTGCTTGTTTTCTGCCATTGAACCTTGCTTCTGCGCTGCTGTTCTGACCTGCTCCTCCCTGCTTTTCCTCTCCTGCTCTGCTGTTGGTCCTCTGTCTTTCTCTTTTTCTTTGCTTTTTTGTTCTGTCTTTCTTGCTCCTTTTTTGTTCTGTCCCTTCTCTGCCCTCTTTTTCTTGTCTTCTTCTCCATGGACCCTTCTCTTGTGTGTCTTTATGCTTTGTGACCCTTCTTTGTGATGTTTTTGAGATTGTTTTTTTTTTGTTTCTGTTTGAATGCTTCTCTGTTTTCTCTGTTGTGTTTTTGTGATTCTGCTGAGTTGGTCTTGCTTTGTTTCCTTTCACTTGTCTGTTTTTTGATTTTGCTGTCTTGCTTGTGTGCCCTTTTTCTTTTGATTTGCTGTTTTGGTTTCTTTGTTCTGACCTGTTTTCCTGCTGGTTTTTCTGCTTCTTTTGCCTGGGGCTGGTGTGTGATGATTGCTGACTTCTTTGATTTTCTTCTCTCTGTTTTCTTTTGCCCTCTGCTGTCTTTCTGCCTGATTCTTCCTTTGTTGAGCTGCCTTCCCTTCCTCTTTTTGCATGCTGTTCCTTCTCTCCCTGCTGCCTTGCCTGTGACTACCTCTTCTCTGCTCTTCTTCGTTTCTCTTGCTTTGCTGTGTCTGGTTCTCTTGCCTGCTGTCTTCTCTCTCTATCTCTTTTGTCTCTGGTTCTATGCTTCTGGGTCTCTTTGACCTTTGATAATCCTCCTCATCTGCTTTGTTCTCATGCTCTTGTGGTTCCTTTCTTGGACTTGTTCTGTGCTCTCTTCTGTCTGGTTTGTGTTTCCTCCCCTTTTGAGGGTTTGTGTGGTGGTTCTGTGATTCATACTCTTCTCTGGTTCTGCTGTCTGATCCTCTGGTTTTTTCTTTTGTGGCTGGTTTTCTTGTGGCTGTTTTTTCTTTGGAATCTTCTGCCTCTTGCTAGGTGGCCTTGCTGGCTGAATGCTTGTCTCTCTCTGCTTTTGCCTTGTGTTTGCTCTCTGGACCCACTGTTTTTTTTGCTTTGCTTGTTGCTGTTCTGACTGTCTGTGTGGTCTTTCCTCTTCCTCTGTTTACTTGTGCTTTCCTTGTTGGCTTTCCCTTTTTGGTCTTGTCCCTCTGGTCCTTCTGTTCCTGTGCTTGCAAATTGTTTTGTTGTGTCTTGTGTGTTGTTCCTTTCTTGGTTTTTTGAATCCCTCTTGCTCTTCCTGCACTATCTGTGTTCTTCTTGCCCCCTGGGCTCTTTCTGTTCTGACTGCTGCTCTTTTTTTTCTCTTTGTTCTTGTGCTGCTCTGTATCTCTGGGCTTTGACTTGCTTGATTCTTCTCTCTCACTTCTTTCCTGGTGGGGCTGCTGATGTTGCTTTTTTGTGTTGACCTCTCTGTCTCTTTTTTTGGTGCTTGTTTTATTCTCTCTGATTTTTTGATCTGCTCTGCTTTGTTGATGCTTTTTCTTGGTTTGCTCTGTGCTGCCTTTCTGGTGCTGCTCTCTGTTTTCTCGTTTGTTTATGGTGGTTTGTCTATTTCTGTTGTCTGCTTTTGGCTTTTTCTCTCTGTCTTTTTCTCTTTCTCTGTGCCTCTTCTTTTTTCCTGTTGTTGTCTTTTTTTTTTGGCTTCTCTTTTCTTTGACTTTGATTTTCTCTGTTGGGTGTTGTTGACTTTTCTGTGCTTTCCTTCTTGTGTCTTGCTGCTCTGTGTTGCTGCTGCCTTTGTCTTTGTTGTTGCCTTCTCTGCTGCTGCTTTGCTTTTCTCTCTTTTGTGTCTGTTTCCTTTCTGTGTCTTTGCTTTTTTCCTGTGAGTTTGTTCTGTGTTTTCTTCTGCTTGTGCTTGCTTGAATGCTGGCTTCTGTTTCTTTTGGATCTCTTGGTCCTGAATCTGTCTCTTCTCTTGTTGTTGGTTTGTTTCTGGTTTCTGCTTCTGTCTTGTGTCTTGCTGTTTGTGTGGCTCTGGCTCTGGCTCTCCCCTTGCTTCCTTGCCCTTCTCCCTTCACTTTTTTTTGTGTTTCTGCTTGCTGCAACTGTGTGTTGGTCTTGTTCTTGCTTTGCTGTGCTGGACTTGCTCCTCTTTCTCTCTCTGTGTGATCTCTTTTTGTTGTGTCCTGTGTGTGCTTGGCCTTGCTTCCTGTTTTGTCGTGTTTGTTCTGCTGCTTCTCCTGTTTTGACTCTTGGATTTTCTATGTCTGGATGCTGTGCTGCTGGGTGCTTTCTTCTCTCTGTCTCCCTCTCTTTGTGTTTCTTGAACATTCTGTTCATGTGTGCTGATTTGTTTGCTTGGGGTTGTTTTGCTTTGGTGCTTCTGTCTTTGTGCTGGTGGTCTTGCCATCTGGTGGCTTGGTTGTGTTGTTTCCTTTGTTGTTTTTTTTTTCCTCTGTCTGTTTGTTCTTGACCTCTTTTCTGCTTTTCTCAGTTTCTTCCTGTCTCTGTCTCTTGTCTTTTGGGATTTGTTGCCTTTTTCCTTTTTCTGTGCTGTCTTTCCCTTCTTTCCTTTGTCTTTGAACCTGGTTTCTGTCTCTCTTTGCCTTGTGTTGACTGCTGTTTTTTTGTTGTTTGGGGTCCTGGCTTCTGTTTGTCCTGGGCCTCTCTTTCTGGGTTTTCTTGCTGTGCTTTGTGCTGTTGCTTCTGCTTTGTTTGTGTTTGTGGTTGCTGTGATCTTTGGCCTGGTGATTCTGCGTTCTTCTGTTTTCTCTGTCTTTGCTGCTCTCTTGCTCCTCTCTTGGCTGGCTTAATTGCTTCTTCCTTCTTGCTCCACTTCCTCTCTCTGCTTGATGCCTTTCTTGCTTTGCTTTTGGGTTGATCCCCTTGTGTTGTGAATTTGTTTGGTCCTGCCGCCTTTGTTTGTCTCTTGATTGTTCTGCTTCACTTTCTGTTTCTTGTGCTGTGTGGATTGGTTGTGTCTCTTTCTTTGTGCTGCCCTCTTGCCTGCTCTTGTTTTTTCTTGATTGTGTCTAAGCTCTCTCCTTTTTGTCTACTCTTTGTGTCTTTGTTTTTGTCCTGATGGTTTGCTCTCTGTCCTGTTCTGGTTCTTTGCCTGTTTGGCCTTGCTTTTTTTTTCTTCTTGCCTCCTCCTGTTTTTCCTCTTGCTCCTGTCTGTCTGTGTCTCCCTTTGCCTGCTCCTTGGTTGTTGCTGCTCTCTTCTTGTGTGTGGTTTGTTTTTGTGAGTTTGGTTGTCTTTCTTTCTTTCTGGCCTTTGAATGGGTGTGTTGCCTTCTTTTGTTCTGTTGTCCCTGATTTCTTGGTTTGGGTGTGACTGCCCTGATTCTCTCTTCTGTTGTCTGCTTGGTTCCTTGGTTCTCTGGCTCTTCTATTTTGGTCTGGTCTTGGGCTGTCTTGTGGTGCTCCTTTCCTTCTGTCTTGCCTTGTTTGTTGTTGTTTCTTTGTCCTCCCTCCTTGCTTGCTCTTTTGAAAATCTTCTGTGTGTTCTTGCTTGTCCTTTGTTTCTCTGCTGTTTGTCTCTTGCTTTCCTCTTGTCTTTATGATTTTGTTTTTTCTGTCTTGCCTCTTCTTTGGTGATCTTGGCTTTGTCACTTTGCTGTTTTGCCTTGTGCTCTTGTGATTGTTCTCCTGGGTCTCTTCTCTGTGTTTTCTGGGTGTTCTTGGCTTTTGCTCTCTTTTGTGACTGAATTTGCTCTTGCTGCTTCTGCCTCTCCTGTTTCTTGGAATTTGGCTTGTTGCTCTGTATATCTCTTGGTGTTGGGCTTCTGATTTCTTTTGCTTTTTCTGCCCTCTCTTTTTCTGCTCTGACTTGGTGGGTGGTGGTTTCTTTTGTTGCTTTTGTTCGGTGTCTGATGGTCTTGACCCTGCCTGTGTTCTTTAGTTCTTCTTGTGTTGAACTTGTCCTCTTCTGGCCTTGTTTTTCACTTCTTTTTCTGCTATGTGTTCTGGCTTTTTTCTGCTTGCTGTTCTTTTCCTTTGCTTTGTGTTTTGTGTTTTTTCCTGTCTTGGGGGGGGGCACTGTCTGTGTTGCTAGTCCTCTCATCTCTGGACTGTGCTGGTGGTGTGTTTGCCTTTTCTTCTTGAATGTTGTGCTCTTCTTCTGTGTCTGCTTCTGCCTGATGATCTTCTCTGCTTCTGCTCTTTCTCTGTGGTGCTCTGCTTGAGTCTTTGCCCCTTTTTCTTTCTGTTGCTGTTTTCCTGTGGTGTTGATTTGCTTTCTTGCCTTGTGTCTTGCTGTGTTTTTTCTGACTTTTGTGTGTGCTTGGGTTTTCTGTTTGATCTCTGTTTGTCTCTCTCATTTGTTCTATGTTTTGGTGGCTGGTTCTGGATGATTGCCCTTGGTCTTTTTGTTCTTGGCTTGGTCTTCTCTCTGTTCTCTTTTGCCTGTGTATTGCTTGTTCTGGCTGGTTTGTCTGTTTTGACTTGCTTGTTGTTTTGTGCTGCTTGCTTGCACTTCCCCCTGTGTGTTGCTGTCCTTTTGTCTTTCTTTGGGCTTTTTTTCCTCTTTCGTTGTGCTGTTGCTGGGATTAAATTGAATCTGTCTGTTGATTCTCTCTGCTTCTGATTCTCTCTCTTGCTTTGTTCTTTTGACCTGGTCTCTTTGTTTGCTTTGAGTTGTTGTGTTGTTTGCTCTGTGTGTGAATTGTTGTGTGCTTTTGTGACTGTGGTGCCTCTCCTGTGATTCTCTGCTCTTTGGCTTCTTCATCTTGTGTCTTTCTTTTGCCTGCTCTCTATTGGAATTTTGTCTTGTGGGTTTTTTCTTTCTGTTTTTTTCTGGGGCTCTTTTTGTTTTGTGTGTCATTGCCTTGTTTGCCTTTGTGTGCTTCCTGACCTGTTGGATGCTTTGGCCCTGTGTTGGTTGATTTGGTTTTTTTCTTTTCTTCTCCTGCTCTTGTTCTGATTTTTTGTTGGTTGGTGGTTCTCTCTCTGTTGCCTTCTTCTGTCTTTTTTGCTGCCTCTGTGTCTCCTTGTCTTGATCTTCTTGCCTGCTCTTGCTTTGTTTTGTCTGTTTGTCATTCTTGTGCTTGCTTCATGTTGGCCTTTTGTGATTGCTCTTCTGTTTTTGCTTTGCTTTGCTTCTGATTCTTCTTCTCTGATTGTCCTGTTTTGATTGTGTCTTGTCTGACCTGTCTCTGCTGATTTGCCTTTGTCTTTGGCGGTCTTGGCTTTTGGCTCTGTCTGTGCCCTTCCTTGCTTTTCTCTTCTCTGGTGCTTGCTCCTTCTTGTTGTGTCTGGTGTTGTGGTGGTTGATTGTAATTTTCTCTGTTGCCTCTTGGTGTTGTGCTCTCTTTGTGTTGTGTGTTTGTCTGGTGTCTGTTTCCCTTCTGTTTGGGGGGCTTGGCTTGCTGGGCCTTTTCTGTTTGTGGCTTTTCTGGCTCCTTGTGGTGTTTCTGCTTGATGTTGGCTTGTGACTGCTGATTCTCTTCTTCTTGACTCTGCTTTTTGTGTCTGGGTACTGCTGTGTGCCTGTGCTTTTCTGACTGTCTCTGTTGCTTGTCTTTCTGTTTCTTCCTGTGGCTTGATGCTTGGTGTTCTTTGTCTTGTTGTGTTGTCTGATTGACTTCTCTTGTGTTGTTCTGCTTGTTTTTCCTCTGTGCTCTCTTTGCTTGCTTCCTTTTTCTTTTCTGCTTCTGTTGGATCTGTGTTTGTTGTGCTTGGTTTCTTGTCTACTGTCTGTGTCTCTTCTGTGCTTGTTTCTCTCTGGACTCTTGGACCTGTTGTGCTTGTCTTTCCTCTTTTTCCTGCTGATTGTGTCTGTTTGGTGTTTTTCCTGGTCCTTTTTGGCTCCTCTGCTCCTCTTATTGTTGTGCCTGAATTGGTTTTGCTTGCTGTCTGGATGCTTTTTCTTTCCCTTCTTGTTTGTGTGTTCTGTTTTTCCCCTTGTTTGGGGAATGCCTCTGACTTTCTGGTTTTTTTGATGACTGGCTTGCTCCTTTGGGAGCCTGCTTTTGGGGTTGATGTGTGGTGCTTTTGTGTTGCTCCTTTCTCTGATCTGATTCTCTTTCTCCCTTTTTTGGTTTCTTGCTGCCTCTTTTCTCTTTATCTTTTTTTTTCTGCTTCGTTGCTCATTTGGTTGCTGTTCTTGTGCTTTGTGTGTGACTTCTTGACCTTGCTTTTCTTGGGTGTCTCTTCTGCTTTTTTTGTGTCTTCTTGTTTTCTTTTTGTCTTTTCTACTTTGGCTGTTGCTTGCTCTTCTTGCTCTGTGTCTTTGGATTTGTGTTTCTGTGCTTTGTCACTTGCATTGTCTTCCTGCTTGTGCTGCTTTTTTGTGTTTGTCTGTTTTCTGCTGCTGTTGTGTTTGTGTTGGTGTGGTTCTTGGAAATGTGCTGCATGTCTGGTGTCCTTTGTGTTGTTTGTTCTCCTGTTGTGGTTTTGTGTGACTGTGTTTGGGGCTGGGTTGAATTCTTCTCTTTTGGGCCTGCTTCTGTTGCTCTCTTTTCTTTGTCTGGTCTGCCTTGTTGCTTTGTGTGTTTCTTCTCTT
Source organism: Atrina japonica (assembly GCA_030159075.1). Taxonomy (NCBI): domain Eukaryota; kingdom Metazoa; phylum Mollusca; class Bivalvia; order Pterioida; family Pinnidae; genus Atrina; species Atrina japonica. Next base: position 304,304 of record BROG01000419.1, on the reverse strand, counting down.
TTTGTGTGTTTGCTATGTTGCTGTTGTTGATTGGTGTTTCCTTGTTGCTGCTTCTGGACGACCTTTTCTTCTTTTCTCCTCTTTCTCGAATGTCTTGGTGCTGCTGATTGCTTTGTTCTGTGGTTCTTTTCTCTGCTGCTTGTCTTTGATGTGCTCTGTTCTGTGTGCCCCTCTCCTCTTGCTATGCTCCTTCCCCTCTCTGGCTTTGTGTTCTGTTGTTTTTTCTCTCTTGCTTCTTTCTTGCCTGTTTTTGTTGCTGCTTGCTCCTTGTTTCTGTCTTGGTGTTGTTGCTGTTTTTTCTCTTTCCCCCTCTTCTCCCTTTTGCCTGTTCTCCTCTTGTTTTTCTTGCTCCTTCTTCTTCTGTCCTTTTCTCTCCTCTTCTCTCTGAACTGGATTCTTCTTCTGGCTGTGTCTCCTTGTGCCTGTCTCCTTCTGTTCCTTGTTCACTGATTCTTTGTCTTCTGACTGCTTGGAAAGCTTGCTCTCTGCTTTGGTTGCCTTTTTTGTGTGGTTCCTGCTGTGTTCTGTTTTGCCTGCTTTCCTCTGCTTTCTGATTGTGTGTCTTTTTGTCTGTGTTCGTTGTGCTTTGTGTGATGCTGGTTGGGTTGTGATCTGACTGTCCTGTTTCCTTCTGTCTGTTTTGTGTCTGTGACTTGTCCACTTTTGCTTTCTCTCTTTGTGTCTTGGTGTGTCCCTTCTGCTGTGTGCCTGTGGCTGGTGTGGCCCTTTGGTTGTGATGCTCTTTTGTTTGACTGCTGCTCCTTCTGCCCCTATTTGTTTCTCCTTGTGGTTTGTTTGTGCTGGCTGGGGTGCTCTTTTGATTTCTCTTTTTTACTTGGTTGTGTCTCTTGGTGTTGTTTGTTCTCCCTCTCTCGTGAGTCTTTGCCTGTCCTCTTGTTGTGACTTCTTTGCTGTTTCTGTCTGTTGTTGCTCTCTGCTGTCTTTCTTTCTGTTTTGACTCTTTTGACTGTTGGTCTGGCTTGACTGTTTGATGTTTGCTGCTCACTGTGCTGGTCTGTCTTTTTTGCTTGTAGCTTTGTTTCTGATTTGCTCTTCCTTGATCTGCTGCTTTGCTCTTGGGTTATGTGGTCCTTTGTTTGTTCTTGATTTGTTGTTGCTGGTGTGTTTGTGTCTTCCTTTGACCTCTTTTTTTGTTCTGCTTGGATGTCCTCTGTCTGTTGGGAACTCTGTGTGTCTCTGGATGCTGTGTGCCTTGTTTCTGCTTGTTTGCTTTTCTGACTTTGCCTCTGTTGTTGGCCTTTTGCTTGTGTGACTGATTCTCCTTTTTTGTCCTGGTTCTGTGGTGCTGTGGTCCCTTGTTCTGAGCTCTGTTTCTGTCCTTTTTGCTGCTGCTTCCTCCCTGTGGCTTCCTGCCTTGTGTTTGTCTCTTGTTTTCTCCTGTTGCTTGCTTCTGCTCTTCCCTGCTCTGTTCTGTCGCTGTGGCTTTCTGTCTTGTTTGTGGTCCTTGTTTTTCTCTTCCTGTGTATGGTTTTTGTGGCTGACTCTTCTTGTTGTTCCTGATGATGATGTTGTTTTGTTTTCTTGGGTGGCTCCTTTGTGTTCCCTGTCTCTTTGTTGCTTTTGTGATCTTTCTTTTTTGTTTGATTGCTCTTCTTTCTTGTTTATGGTTTTTTCTCTGTGCCCTTTCTGTGTCTTTCTTCTCTCTTGTCTCTGGTTGGGACTTTTTTGTGCTCACTGCATCTGTGGTCTCTCTTTGTTCTGAGTGTGATTCTGTCTTGTCGTTGCCTTTTGTGTGGCTTGCTTCTTGTGTTTGTTCTTGTGTCTGCTTCCTTCCTCCTGTCTTTCCCTGCTTTGTTCTCTCTCTCTTGCTTTCTTCTGGTGTCTTTCTCCTCCTCTTCCTCTGCCCTGACCTTTCTCCTCTGTGGAACTGATGCTGCCATTGTTGTTGATTCGTTGTGTTGTACCTCTGCTTTGTTCTTCCTGTCTTCTCTGTGGGGATCTCTCTGTGCTTCTTTTTTTGTTTGTTCTTGATGTTCCATGTTCCTCCCTTGAATTTGGTTGTTTGAATCGATGTTTTTTGATTTGGCCATTGCTGGTGCTCCTGTTTGTGGATCCTCTGTTGTGGTGGTTTTTGGACTTTTGCTTCTCTTTCTTTTGTGTTCTGTTGGCTTGCTTTTCCCTTGGTGTCTTTTGTCTTGTCTTGTGATTGGATCTTTGTTTGTCCCTCTTTGATTGTGGTCTGTGCTTTGCCCTTTGCTGCTGTTTGTTTCCTGGTTTGAACTCTCTTCCTGTGTTCTTTTTTCTTTTGATCTCTCTTTCTTGCTGTGTTGTTTGGTGGGATCTTTCCCTTCCCTTCCTGTTTTTTGTCTTGTGTTTTTGGACTTCTGACTTTTGTTCCTTTGGTCTCTGGATCTTGTGGTTCTTCTCTTTTGTGGCTCCTGTTGGGCTTGTTTCTTCCTGTGCTTTTGCTGTCTGTCTTCTTCTTGCTCCTCCTGACTGCCCTGTTGCTGTCTGTGTTGGATTCTCTGACATTCATCTTGTGATTTGTGTGTGCCTTGTGCATGGGTGCTTTCTGTTCCTCTGTTTGTTCTTTGTTACCTCCTGTGCTTTGTTTCTTCTGTGGTCTGACCCTGCTTGATGCTGGTGCTCCTGTGGCTCTTTCTTGCCTGTGCCTGTCTCTGTTGGTGCTCTGTTTTCCTTTTCTCTCTGTGTCTGTGATTTCTTTCTGCTTTTTGGGTGGTTCTTGGTCTCTGCTGTTCCTCTGCTTCTCTCTGTGTGTTTCTGATGATTCACTTTTGGCTTTTATTGATCTTGGGGTTCTGGCTTTTTTGTGCTTGGTGTCTGTTCTGTTTGTTTTTTTCTTGGTTGTGTTTGGTTTGGGGGTTGCTTCTGCCTCTTCTGCTCTTCGTTGTTGTGTTCCTGCTTGCAGCAGCGACCCTTTTACCGCCCTTGACTGTCGTGTTCTTTCTTGCTCTTTCTGATGTGTTGCTCCATCTGGGTTTGGGTCTGCCTTGCCTCTGTGTGTGTTGTGCTCTACCTCTGATTGGCTTTTGCCTTTCTCTGCTAATTGCTGCTCCTTTTGTGATCTTTTGTGATGTTTCTCCTTGCTCTTGTGCTGCTTTGTTCTCTTGTTCTGTGGCTTTGTGCCCTTCTTGTTGCTTCTTTGTTTCTGTGAAATCTCTGTTTGTGCCTGTTTGTGTTGATCTTTCTGTGTTTGTGTTTGGCTGGAGGCCTGGTTGTTTTCCTTGGCTGCCTTGTTTCTTGGCTTTTCTTGATGCTCCTTTTCTTTCTGATGATCCTTTTGTGACTCTGTCTCTGTCTGCTCCATTTTTGATGCCTCCTGCTGCTTCTGTGTTGTGTTTCTGCTGCCACTCTCTTCCTGCTGTCCTCTTGTGGCTTGTGTTTTTCTGCTGATGGTGTCTGTCTTTGTTGTGGTCTGCCTGTTTTGCTTGGGGCTTTTGTCTTGGGTGTCTCTCCTCTTTTTGTTGTTTGATGGGGGGTTTGGTTTGGTCTGGCAGCCTGTTGATGCCTCTTCTGTTCTTGGCTCCTTGTGTGACTTGCTGTGCTTCTCTGCTTGGATGCTCTTTGACTTCTTGTTTTTGTGTCTGTTCTCGAAATCTGGCTTGGTTTTGCCTGCTCTGTTCTTCTTGCTGGCTTTTTTCTCTTGCTCTGTCCCTCTTGTGTTCTTGTTTCTCTCCTGTCTCTGATTTGTCTCTCTCTCCTGTGCTCTGCTATCTGTCTTTTTGTGGGTTTGCTGTGTTGTCTCTGTCACTTCTTGTGCTTTTGTTTTCTTTCTTCTTTCTGTTTGTTGTGGGGTGACCTTGTCTCTCCTGCTTGCTGTGTGCTGCTGTCTTTCTTTTGTCTCTTTGGTCTCTGGGTGTGGTTCTTGTTGCTTTTTGATAATCCTCTCCTCTCCTGTGTGTGGTGGGTCGGTTTGCGCTTCTTGGCTGTCTTTGTCTCTTTTGTGGTGCTGCTTGCTGTTCCTGTCTGTTCGTGTGCCTTGTGTGGTCATTGGTTTTTTTCCTCCCTCTTGGTGTGGTTCTTTTCCTTGTGTGGTATTTCTCTGTTCTTTCTTCCCCTCTGGTCTCTGGCTTTCTCCTGGTTTTGTCTTTGTCTGGCTGGTTGCCTCATTTCTTCGCTGGGTCTTTCTTTGTTTTGTCTTCTTGTGTGGTCTGCTGTTGCTGTGTGTTTGTTTTCTTTTTGTGCTTGCTTTCCTGTGCTTCTGGTTTGTTTGTTGATCCCTGTGTGTGGCTCTTTGTTCTCTTTCTCTTGCTTGCCCTTTGACTTTTGCTTTGTGGTCTTCTCTGCTTGTTGCCCTGTTGCCTTGAATGTCTTGCTCTGCCCTCTGTGCTTTGGATTTCTCTTGTTGTCCTCTGCTTTTTTTGTGTTGATTTTTTGTTGCTCTTGTCTGCTGGTCCCCCTGTGTGCTTTTTGGTTTGTGTTTTTGTCTGATCGCTGGTCTGTTCTTTGTCTTTTTGTGTTGCTTGCTGGTTTCTCCCCCGCCCCCCCCCGCCCTCCTGCCCCCCCCCCCCTTTCTTGTTGTGCTTGTCTGACTGTTGCCTGTTCTTTCTTTGCCCTTGTGCTGTTCTGTTCTCTCCTGTGGTTTTTTTGGTTTGTGCTCCTGCTGTTTTTCTCTCTTGTGTTTTGCCTTTTGATGCTTGATGATCTCTCTGTTGTTTGTGTGGATCTTTTGTGTTCCTTTTGTTGGTGGTTTTTTGCTCCTTTTCTCTTGGCTAAATTGTTCCCTCTTGTGCTTGCTGTGTGGTTCTGTTGTTTGTTTTTTTGATGTTTGGTGGCTGCTCCTGGTTCTTCTTGCTGTTCTTGTTTGCTTCTTTTTGTGGCTTGTGCTTGTTGCTTTGGATGCTTTGTTTTTGGTGCTGATTCTGATTTTGTCTTGTGCCTGCTGCTTGGTGTCTGTCATGTGCTTTTCTTTGGTTGTGTGCTTGATGACTTTTCTGTGGGAGAATGTGCTAGCTGTTGTTGTGACTGTTTGTACTTTTCCCTGTCCCTGTGCCCCACCTCCCCCATGCCAACCAGCCTTGCTTTCTTGGCTGTGGTCGCGTGGCTTCTACTCCTCTGGCTCACTTCTGCGCTTTTGTCTCTGGCCTGTGCTTGTTGGGTGATGATTTGCTTTGGGTTCTCTCTTTCTTTTGGATTGTTTCTTCTGTTGCTTCTCATGCTGTTGCTCTCCTTGATGGTGGCTGTCTTGGATGTCTTCTGTTGGATTTTGTTGTTTGCTCTCTGTGTGCTTGTCCTGCTTGCTGATGATGTCTTTGTTTCTGTGTGTGTTGATTGCTTCTTTCCTGAAAGCAAACAAGACGACGACACAAACCTTTGGCTCAGATGGCCGAAAATTAACTCTTCAGTAAATTCACTGGAAAATTTTCTAAAATGATTTGAAGGATCATTAGCTGTGTTTACCGAAGCAATTATTCTGATTTTTCCTACTTGTTCTGGGTGTAAAATGGCTATTAAGAGCTATACACTGGCTAGGAATATGAAATAAAGTCAGGTCCACTGTGGTATGGAAATACAAAAAATAAGGTTGGATTAATGAACTGCAAGTGAATAATTGTCATCTGGGTTTCTCAAACCGTTTTCACAAAATATATTGGAATTTAATCATTTTTATGCCTCTTTATATCTCTTCTTGTTGTCGTATATCAATCTGTATCGTCAAACTTTGCAAACCAAACTCGGGATATGCTTTGGTTCGAAATAACTAAAAATATTCTAGACCCACAGCCACTACCCTAAACCTATATTAGAGGAAATATGGTTTATTCCCAGGAAAAAAAATGTACTTTGTGTTCTCGACACAAGAAATGGATTCTGGATCAACGAAATGAACAAGGAACATAAGATTGATATATATATATATATATATATATATATATATATATATATATATATATATATATATATATATATCTGTGTGTGTTTTTACTACAAACAAACGAACTGGGTCTGGCACCATAAAACTTAAGAATTGCATAAGTCTAAAAAGTTTACTCAACTTTGGATAATCCTAAAATCTGATAGGCTGAGCAGGCCAAGTTTAGAATATTCTCATACATGAGTAAATTCTCAATTTTTACGGTGGCGGACCCTGGTGTTTTTGTTCACTTTGAGCAAACATTGACAAAAGTAAAGAAGATTTCTGAAGATTTCCATATTTTTTAATTCAAATGTACGATCTGCAGGTACAAACATAGTGAGAAATGTGACGGTGTTAAATCTTTGTACAATATGATGGACTTTGGTATGTATAAAATATAAGCAAGAATAAAACCAAAATATACATATTAAAAACAACTATATATTCTCCGTAAAAAAGGTTGAATCGATTTCATAATTGATGCAAAAATTATTAATTTATCTACGTAGGAGGTATAAACACATTAATGACGAAACACAGGTAATTAACACATTCATTAGAATTATTTTCGTCTATTACTTTCTATTCACTCTATTCGCTCATACAGAATCTCACCTCAATCCATACACACACATACATACACATTACACATGCCTCTTTCATACACAATAATCCGCACAAGTGTCCACTTGGAATTATTCTCGACCACACCCACAATTAGAAAGCAATGCAGCCACACCCTTCCTTTTTGACAAATATATGGAAGAAGAACCAATTACGTATATAATGCTCATGCATATAGACATCCATGTCTTATACTTTCTTCCTGTAAATGTATCACTGCATGCATTCGAACTCTTTCGTCCTGTACATATATCCCTGCATACATTCGAACACTCTCTTCCTGTACATATATCGCTGCATACATTCAAGCACTTTCTCCCTGTACTTGAATTTCATCATACATTTGAACACTTTCTTTCTGTACATATATTACTGCATACATTCAAACACTTTCTTTACTGTACTTATACGCATATATTCTGACAATGTTAAAATATTCAAATCACAGAACGTATATATAAAACTGTAAATGTGTAAATAAACGATGTCAATATCATATCTACAGTAATTATTACAAATATACATATATATCTATTACTGGATTTGTCATAGACCTATTGACCATGTGTCTCTTATATTTAATGGCAGCATGATGTCTTAATTAAGTTTCTGTTTTATCTTCAAATACAAATTAAAACAATTTTTTTACCATAAAATGTTTAAAATAATTGGAAAATTTAATTCAGTGTAATGTTTACCTCTTTAAATTCCATATTATCTAAGTGACATATTCTTATTGTTACAGACCCGTACATTATGGTAAACGATTTATCATACTTATCTTGAAGAAGAATTTGTCAAAAATTACAACATGTACAAAAAAAAAAAACAATGTAACACTGACGTGTGTCATTTTGAAATTTAATTTTATCAATTTTTTTCATCTGGGTTTTAGAAGCCTATAGTCACAGTTATACTCATCCAAAATCAATATAGATGGTGTTAACAATTACCCCACATTCTGTGGTCTTATATTTCATTGGCGTAAGCATAAATCCATCAAATTCGCAACAGACATAACATGTTGAATTCTTGCTTTGGCTAACTTTGTCAGAGCACTTGTCTTGCAAGATGGAGGTCTTGGTATCAGTTCCTATTAACAAATTTCAAACCTGAAACATCCATATCACAGGGAATGGTAGTTCCTCTGTCATGACTATGACATATGATTTGAAATTCACTGTGATTTAGACCACAGCTCTGCATCACGACAATCGTGTTTGCAAAAACATGTTGCGCGAAGAATATGTCTATAAATAAGGTTGAAATTTATAGTACTTCTTGCATAAATATTATTAAAAATATCAAAGTTATATATATTCACAAAAGATGCCAAAACAAATGCCCATAAAGACCATTGTATCTGTCTGTAAGACTTCATCAGTTGATCTCGATTTAATATTTATAAATGTATATATTACTTCTGAAAGAAAAAGTGGCTTCATACAAGGCCTACTAATAAACCTATATGTATAGCCAAATCCATCTAAGAGTACCCGCTGTAAAATTAAATATCATAGCTTTTGAGTAGTTCAGAATTTTAATAAAGGTATGTGACTGAAATAACTGGCTGGTACTAAAATACCTGGGTCCTGGATTTACAGTAGGAGGCCATTAATGAGTTCACAAAATTTATTTACACTATGTATTACGAGTTAATTTGCGATTTTTCAATTATTTTTCTAGAATTCATCGTTCACCCTATTTAAAAAAATGATCCACAGATAGTTGAGTTTTGGTACTCATATGCTAGGAATTCCATTACAATTGCCTTATTATTTCAGGGGAAATACATCATTCTTCATGAAAATAAAATTCATAAACACCAAAATAAAACCATTAATACCTAAGTAATTTGTGGATGTAAACTAATGAAAATATTATCAAAGTCAGGACAAGATTTACAAACTTAAACGTGCCATTTTTCATTTACTTCGGATGTCAGAAGACAAAATCAAACAAATGCATAAGTATTAAGAATACATAGTGAAATATATTCTTGCGAACTCATTTATCTCCATCTATACCCTCGGGGACTCAGATGGTCCACTAGCAGTGGCAACGACCCAGTGGTTATAAATTTTATTAACAAATGATGAAATCTCCATTTAACTGACGATATGGAGTAATCTGTTTACCCAGCCTCATGTCTACTTTGATGTTTGGCAAGACTCAGATCATGAAACATAAGTACTTAAAGGCCCAACTATTGTTCAATATCATGTGAGAGTTATCAGACAATTTCAGCCTGGGGAGGGAGGGGTGGGGCTCACACTGGGAGTGTGTCACCCTTGGATCCGCACCTGGTCTATATTTAGACATTTGTTTGGGTTATGGAAGTCATTATAACACTCGTTGTCTATGATGAATGCTAATGCGCATACAACAATGTACAATATGAAACAAAAATAATAAAATCGAAAAAAGAAACTGGGCCCGAAAGTCCCTAAATTTATTCAGTACTCAAACTTACTTTTCATGATTTTAAGGTGGAAAAACATGCAAAATTGATTCTTAAACTGGACATGTTTGTATACTGACTGCATACAACTGTATAATAATGATAAAAAATATTGCTCATTTGAAGAAAATTTCGGAAATTTTAAAAAAATGTTTGAGTACGTACTCAAATTTTGCGTATCTATCTCAACGTATTTATTCATTTGTTACAGGAAAATCATGCAAAAATTTATAAGCGAATGATAAAAAATAATTTAATGCATTTCCGAGTCAGTCAAATAAACAAATTTTACATACGATTTTATCATAAAATATATGATATAAATGTTGAGAGTGAGTATTGAGAAAATATGCCGACTTCGGGCCCTGGTCTCCATGGTAAAAACTGTGACAAATTGGTGCAATATTAATTAATAAATATATTGGTGTATTTTTTCTCGTCACATTAGTTTTCCAGTTTTGTTTTGACTTTCAAACACGTATATACAAAATGGATATCTACAGTGTGATATTTATGTACATAGTATGATAAATCCAATAAACTACTATTTATAGTATCTGAATATTAATATTAACAAATACAGCAGATTCATATTATGTCATTTTTAAATAATTCTTTCCAATAATTTTTCCATTCTTCTGTGGCTGGACCTCTATGGATTTCCAATGGAAATTTGTTCAATGGATGGAATTCTATGGATTTCCTTTGTGTAAATGTCTTCCATACTCTGTAATTCATTTCTGTTTTCGTTTGAATAAACCACTGAACAGAAAAATGTTAACCACAACAAGATAATACCACTTCAACACTGTGACATAATCACCAATTTAACATGTAATTATATGAATTACAAAACCAGAAATGTGACTTACTGAGACAGAATAAAGACAAAAACCAAACCGGAATGGATGGTTTAAACTTTCATTAACAAGTGTTTCAGTTCTAAGTACTTCATTGAAAAGACAAGTAATCATGAATTCTCTATATGTACAATTATTGTTTTACAAATAATTATTTATGTGATTTAGTAAGATTATATATATATATATATATCACATATATAACCTTAAATGGAAAGAATCAACTGCTGGCAGGATTTCGCAAAAAACTGATAGAAATATTGATGGAAATGATGCTTCAAAAAAAAGACTGAGGTATGTCTCATTGTCTCTGAGAAAACGTTTTCATTTGATATGGGACTAACAATGTTTTGCTCTCTAGCATTTATATACATAATACAAAGATCTTGTATCCTGGTTCCAAAACTGTGACAAATTGCAATAATTCACCCAAATTAATGTAGTATGCAGCAATTTATAGAAATCAAAGAAACCAATTTTTTATCACTACAGAAAACCGTAGAACACTTTGCACTATACTTGGATAGAAATTTCAAAGATATTATGGTAGAAATAGACTTAGCTCATTAATTACTATCTGCGAACAGCAATATATGTTAGCTAAATCTGTTGCTAATCCTTTGTCCCAGTATTGACTCTAAAGAATAAATACACTGTAGTTTAACCAGCCTCATGTACTTGCCCTTGTATCTCATATCTGAATTTAAAGTCAATTTTTTTAGCAACATGGATTGAACATTAAAATGAAAATCTTTTGAAATAATGTGCCAGTGAGATATCTTCCTGATATCAGAAAAGGAACACATCAACATTCTTAAACTTAATGCCTCAGTTCAGGACAAAAATACCTTTGCAAATGTCATCACAAAATTACATAAACATGTCATCTTATAAAAGGTCTGTGCGTTCCAAAAAGGTTGGATCATTTGAAATATGAATACTTAATAAGTAGGAAGGTTAGGAATGTAGAACTGAAAGATGTAATTGATCTGAGCGTCTACATATAAGATCACAGGTGTCATTGATTGTCAAATCACGCCTTCTCATCTTCCTCCTCTGTTGACAGACCCTTGTGTCTAAATCTTAATGACCTCCCGTTAAAGCATTCTTCCAGAAAATCCTCCATTGTGTTGTATAGATGTCTCCTGGTGTTTCCATGCCTCAGTCCATGTTGTCGGTCTGTGTATATCTAAAAAGGGAGACAACTCAATCAAAGTTAAACAAAATTGAAAATTACCAAAAAAAAGTAACTTACAATTTTGCTACAAAATCAAGATCACCATCATGGCATGATTTCGCTTATGCGGCGTAGCCATTGCATAAAAGGCTCAAAATATTATACTTGGTAAGGTGTTATGATAATTATAATTTTTGGTAGATAGGTATGTCTAATGTTCACAGATAAGAGTGTTAAGTGACCAAATTTCAAAGATGTCAGTTCCTTGTATATTGAAATGGAAATCTAAAGGCCAGCCATAATTAATGACAATTGTTACTGAAAAAAATAAAAAAAATATGGGTTTAAGAAAGATAGAGACTTAACCTTTCTCTCTCTCTCTCTCTCTCTCTCGTGTGTTGAAGGGAAAGGAAAATTTAAACCCTTGTGATAAAAATCTTAAGTCCAATCTTAGGGTTTCCAAATTCTTACTACTTGGGTGAAAATTTTCTTATCCACTCCACCCAATGATATGAGGTTTTAACAGTCCATGTGTAGCTGTAGTACAAACCTGAGATCTGAAATAGACGTCTTCCTCTACAAGAGCCTTCATAAACTGGGCAGTGTTCTGGAAATGGACATTGTCTGAAAAAAAAAGATGTTTAACATGTCAATAAAGGCAGGGTTCTACATTGATTTGACATATGTACGCTAAGTTTAGAAAGCATGTAGTAAGTAAACCATGTGTGGACGTTTTGTATCAGGGTTAGTGAACTACCACATTTAGTAACAAAAATTTAGTAATAACCAAATGTCATTAATGATATACAGAAAAATCATAATGACAGGTTTTTCTTACTCCTCCATAGCATCTGATCTCACCTCTGGCTTTCCAGAATTCTGTGTTTGCTGAGTGTTCACCTCGGCCCGAAGTAACCATATTTACTCAATACTCAAGCTCAACTTTTATTTCATTATCTTGACTATAAAAATTGTTTATAAATTTTTTGATTTTAGTGATTAGGAAACATATTATTATTTTTAATCATTTACATATAAATTTTTGCGTCACACTTATGATTTCCTTTAAAAAAAAAACCGAATAAATACGTTGAGTATGGTACTCAAGATTTGAGTACATACTCAAACATTTTTTTTTAATATTTCTGAAGTTTTCTTCAAATGGGCAATAATTTTTATCATTTATTACAATTGTATGCCATCAATATACAAACATGTCCAATTACAGAATAGTTTGCATGTCTTTGCCTTAAAATCGCTAAAAGTTAGTTGAGCTTGAGTACTGAATAAATTTGGTGACTTCGGGCCCAGATTCTGTAGTACTGTATCATCCGCACCTCCCCCCCTGCCTGAGACAAATTTTAGAGTGAAAAGAGTGCGGATTATACACGGCCGATTACGGTAACTTCTTTTATTAACTGACAACATGTTTTTTTATTATCTGAAAATACTTCGCACTAAAATATCTTATAACTTATTATGGTTTAAAACCAAATTTGAATGACATGGTGAACATTTGATCAAAATTAGGAAAAAAATATACAGCAGATTTTGTACTTGGAATTGGGCAGAATCGCCATGTTGATATAATTAATCCCCGATGACTTAAAAACCGTGAATAATAATACAAACTTAAACGTTTAAAGGGAGATAACTCCTGTAACCCTTCTGATACTTACCATCACCAGTTCCATGAACTAATAAAAATAAGGATTTCTTAAAGTTGGCTGCCATAGCAGAGACATTGGATATCTACAATAATACATTGTCATAAATCAGAAATATGGGATATTTACATTAATATATTGTATTGGAACAGAAATACTGATTATCTATAATAGTAAATTGTCAATCAGAAATATGGGATATCTACAATATTACATTATAATGAATCAGAAATATGGTATATCTACAATATTACATTGTAATGAATCAGAAATATGGTATATCTGCAATATTACTTTGTTATTTATCAGAAATATGGGATATCTACATTAATACATTGTAAGAAATCTGAAATATTGGATACTACAATAATACATTGTATTGGAACAGATATATTGGATATCTAAAATAAATATGGGATATCTACAATATTACATTGTAATGAATCAGAAACATGGGATATCTAAAATATTACATTGTACTGAAACAGAAATATTGGGTAGCTATAATAGTATATTGAAATGAATCAGAAATGTGGAATATCCACAATATTACAGTATAATGTATCTGCATTATTGGATATCTATATTAATATATTGTAGTGAAATCGAAATATGGGATATCTCCAATATTACAGTACAATGTTTCTGAAATATTGATTATTTACAATACTACAATGTTACGAATCAGAAATATGGGATATCTACAATAATACATTGTAATGAATCAGAAATATGGGATATCTACAATATTACATTGTAATGAATCAGAAATATGGGATATCTACAATATTACATCGTAATGAATCAGAAATATGGGATATCTACAATATTACACTGTAATGAATCAGAAATATTGAATATCTTCAACAGTATAATATAACTGAATATTGGATATATACATTAAAATAAAAAAATAAAATGTAACCTCACTAAAGAGACAATTTTAGCAGAAAATATATACAATGTAAGTGAATTCTACATGTTTTATAGGTACAAACTGTCAGTAAGGTTCAGTTAAAAAAAAATAACATTTTGATGAGGATTTCTTCCTCACTGATTTCAATTGCATTTGCCTGACGACTCATGATGGTTTGTGACCGGTCAACAGGGGATGTTTACTCCTCCATGTTACCTGATTCCACCTCTGGATTTCCAGACATCTGTGTTCACCAGTTTGTATACTGTATAGTTGTTTAATACAACTTATTCATGGTTAATAAATATCGCTCAATATTTGTTACCTATTGTCTTTCTGATACTTCGTAAGTGTAAGGTAATATATTCACGGATATTTAATTTCATGGTATTTTTTTTACCGTTTATATAGCAAAATTAAATCCGCCATCAATAAAAGCAATTATACAGTATTTGTCTCTTGGACTTCCCTAAAGATAAATACTTTATAATCACAGGTAGCAGGTTTCTGCCAATGACTTCATCAAACATCATATCAGTGAAAAAAGGTTAGCAGGATGTACAGCAACAAACAAACAAACAAATAAACAGACAAACAAATAAAGATATTTACCCTGTATCCATCTGGGTTTTCTAGCGGTGTGCTCATGTATCTCTCTGTGTAAATGGAATCTACAATAGAAGTGGTATGATAATGTAACAGTATTAGTGAAATCTATTATAGCTTAGAAATGGTATGATAAGGAAATGGTATGATAAGGAAATGGTATGATAAGGAAATGTAATGAACAAAATCTACAATAGAAGTGGTATGATAAATGTAACAGTATTAGTGAAATCTATTATAGCTTAGAAATGGTATGATAAGGAAATGGTATGATAAGGAAATGGTATGATAAGGAAATGGTATGATAAGGAAATGTAATGAACAAAATCTACAATAGAAGTGGTATGATAATGTAACAGTATTAGTGAAATCTATTATTCCTTAGAAATGGTATGATAAGGAAATGGTAATCATAAGGAAATGGTTTATGATAATGAATGTAATGAACAAAAATCTACAATAGAAGTGGTATGAAAAATGTTAACAGTGAAATCTATTATAGCAAGAAATGGTATGATAAGGAAATAAACAGATAAGGAAATAAAGATAAGGAAATGGTATCCAGGAAATGGTTATGATAAGAAATGGTGATGGAAATGGTATGATAAGGAAATGTAATGAACAAAATCTACAATAGAAGTGGTATGATAAATGTAACAGTATTAGTGAAATCTATTATAGCTTAGAAATGGTATGATAAGGAAATGGTATGATAAGGAAATGGTATGATAAGGAAATGGTATGATAAGGAAATGGTATGATAAGGAAATGTAATGAACAAAATCTACAATAGAATTGGTATGATTATATAAAGGTATGTGCAAAATCTACTATATATTTGGTATGATAATGCAACAAAATAAGCAAAATGTACAATAAAATTGGTATGATAAAAAATGGTATGAAAAAAAATCTACACCAGAATTAGAATGATAAGTAATGGTATCAACAAAATCTACAATAGAATTGGTATGATACTAAAAATGTATTAGTGAAATCTACGATAGAATTGGTATGATACTGTAAATGTATTAGGGAAATCTATGATAGAATTGGTATGATACTAAAAATGTATTAGGGAAATCTACAATAGAATTGGTATGATAAGGCACCAGTTTAAATAAAATCTGCAATATATTCATGATTTGATTCTATCCAAGGTTATGACAGGAATTTGAGAGGTCACTCAATATGTGACCCCATGGTGGATTTCCTAAGGTCCTCTACGCGACATACCAGAAAATGGGAGCAGTGAGAGACAACAACATTGAGTGCAAAACTGGAGCTTTATATAAATCAAATACACACACTATACCTATTTCAACCTAGAATAACTTGCAAGAGTATCAATATGTGATAATATGCTCATTATCAAAAGGTCTATTCCATAAATGATATTGATAAAGATGTAAACTTGAAGTCCCCCTCTCAGAGATATTAGATAGCGTTCTGGATCACGGCCACAGACAGTGGCTCCGTTTCACCAATCATTCTTTTCACCGAACTTGACCATATCACCAAAATTGACCTTTTTACCGAATTTGACCACCTCATCGAACTAGGTTTCCATGGAACATTTGCGACGGGAGTGGCATGCCAGCAGAAGACACTAACTCCTTCTGGATACCTGGTCTTATCCCGTTTGGGATTCGTAATTGTTCTTCATATTGAGACCATTTGCACATCTAATTCGTCATGTTATAATGGACTTGAGTTCTGATTATTGACTGTTATTTCTTCAATTTTACTTTCTACTTTTACTATTTGTACTTGATATACAATAACAAATAAGAGCTAGCCTATACACATGCAAAGAAAATCTTATATTCCTATGTATTTTGTGAAAATAAGGCCAGGTCCAGTGTGGTATCCACATACAAATAGTAAGGTTGTATTAATCAATTGCAATAGAGAAAGTGTCATACCTAAGTTTCTAAACAGATTTTTACGAAATATATAGGAATTAAAGTATTTTTATACCTGTGTGTATCTCTTTTTTGTAATTGTATATCAATCTATGTAGTTAAAAAAGGGGAAAAAAATTAAGAGAAAAAAGTTAATGCCCCTTTAAATAGGAATTAGGAATATTGATGTTTGAAATTTTAAAGGAAAATTAATGTTTTTGTAAACTCACCGTAATAGTTCCAGTCTGTTACCGGTGCCACAGATATGCCACATTTAAATGGATTATTTGGATTTCCGAGGACCGATGCTGTCAGGAAACCTCCATAGGACTACAATAAAAAAGATATGTTTGGGAAATACCATTACTCATAGCTATTTATACATATTTTAATGTCCAATAATTAGAACTAATTGATTTTATTTTCCAGGATAGAATATTTCATATGTATTCTGAAACATAGAAAATATTTAGAAATATATCATGCTTATAGAGGATATTTTAAATTTTTTATGAATAAATGTTTTATTTTATCAGGTTCTATGCTCTTGTCAAAATTATTTCTCTTGTCTAATGCAATAAAATAAAACTGTTATTCATAAAAAAAATTAATGAATATTCTATTTATTACATATTTATTTCAAATAAAATAAAAAATGTAGTCACAAAATTTGAAAGTACATATACAGTAAAACCTGTATATAGGGGCCACCTAAGGTACCAAAGAATATTGACCTTTATGTGCAGGTGGCCCTTATACACAGGTTCAATTTAGTTGAAGTATGCAGTCAAGGGACTTGAAAAAACTGGCCTTTATAAACAGATAATCCTTATATAGAGGTGGTCACTATAGCAGGTTTTACTGTACTTTGATTGGCCGAGTGAAAATAACAGTTTACATTGATTTTACATGGAATGTTATTTTTTTTCAAATTCTGTAATTGACAAAATCTTTATATTTCACTACCAAATATGTAATATTGTATATGTTCAGTAAATTTGTCCTGATTAATAAATTGCCTATGACAACTTTCTTGTACTTGTACCAGAATCATAAAATACTATCTTTATCAAATAACAATGAAAAAAACATGTTTATCTTCTGAAATTTGATACAAAATGTTCACAAAATGTTCTTACCCAACCCCAAATAGCAGTTGCACCTGCCTCAACATAGGGAAGTTCTTTAAAATACCTGTAAAATAATTTTGATAAATTATCATTAAAAATTTAAATTGCAGATAAACAGTTCAAAACTTTTCCAAAATTATAAAGCTAAGGGAATTTAGGTCGTACAATACATGATATATACAAGACAATTTCATTTCTGGTTCATAGATATATCTTAGTGTAATGGGGCATTAGCTGTATTTTTTTTCAAAAATATTTATTTCCGTTTTTACTACTTAAAATAATGTCATAGTAGTCTTTGAGCTTAGTGAACTAAATAATGATTTAGCAGTCTTTAAGCTTAATGAGCTAAAATAAACTACTTACAGCTTTGATCGAAGAGATCGATCTAAAAATAGCAACTACGAAAGCTTTCAATCTGATCAGTGTTCAAATATTGGTTATAAATTTTAAGATCTTAAAATCTAGATCTTAGTTATAGCAATAGACTGCCTCTATAGAAACTTCTTCACATCTATCTTTATGCTTACTTCCCCGCAGTAATTGTATCTGCAACTTCAACAGTTCCCAGCTTTTTGTACATAGAGTGTAGAAATTTCTGGCCCCTCGCACTTGTGCCCCGTCCATCAACATAGCCGATGATAACTCCTTTTGAACTACACAAATTTGTCTCCCATCCTATCTTGAATTTTTCAGTCACCATTTGGGAATCTGGTCCACCATATCTGAAAAAAATAATCAAATATATTACAAACATTTATTCAGTTGCATTCTCTTAGTTTCAGATTATTTTATTTGTTTAAGTGAAAACTTGCAAGGATTTCACATTTTACTGCTGCTCTTTTTGTATGACATCACAAGTGTACAGACTACACTTTACATAATTTTACAAGTTTACAAATTTATGTGATTGCAACATTTTATATGACTTATCATTTTTATACAATTTCACATTTTTATATGACTTCACATTTTATGACTTCACATTTTTATATGACCACATCTTTATATGACTTTACATTTTTATATGACTTTACATTTTTATATGACTTTACATTTTATGACTTCACATTTTATATGACTTCACATTTTCATATGACTTCACATTTTATATGACTTTACATTTTTATATGACTTCACATTTTCATATGACTTCACATTAACTGTCATGATCATTAGCTAGCATTTTGTAGCTGGACATTTAGTGTTTATACATTCATATACTAAACTTCAGCAACATCACACCTGGTTATCACCTGGATGGGTAACCATTCGATAGGATAAACTTGGTGTACCCCAATGCCTGTTACAATATTGAGCATTAGATATTTTGTGTTCAAGATAACCTTTCTGTGCCACTGGGAGTCAAACTTGTCAGGGACACGGTAAAAACATCTAAGAGTGGAATTTTATACTACGTTTAGGCTCACTACTACAGTCGATTCTGTCTAGAGAGAACTCCCCATCTGCCACTGAAATGTGGTCTCTCAAGACAGGTGGTCTCTCAAAAGTGGGTTTATCTATAGTATTATTTAACAAAATGGTTTTCAGAATGTGGTCTCACAAGACATGTGGTCTTTCATGAGAGTTGTCTTTCAAGACAGGTTCCACTGTTTTGAAAATATTACAACTTTTCAAAAAATTTATGGACAAAGTTGTAGAAAAAAGAAATTGCTTAATACTGGGTTATAACTTCAAAATTGTCCAAAAAAAAATCTGGTGAGCTGCTTTCTGTTATAGCTGAAATACTTACACACTGACAAGTAAAGGGTATGTCAAAATTTGCTCCTTCTTAAGTTGAGGTGGCAAGAGCAATTTGGCATGGACATCTGCAATTATATATAGAACATACACTTTGTTATAAAACTTCAATTGTAATGATGAAACAAACCCAAGAATTGTTCACGATTAAATAATATTCTTTATTAGTGCAAGAGATCATGGTACTTTAACACAGCTAAAGACACTTTAAGATTAGTGTTTGTCATTGGTTTTCAGTAGAGTCCATTATTTTTGTCAGGTGTAGATGGGTTAAAATTGTTGTCTGTCATTTCAAGAGTTCTCTCCCTTTGTCAGTTCAATGTTTTGCTACAGTTGAAGACTCAATCTCTTACACAAAGTTTTGTCTGTCCTTGCACTCCTAAACAATCTCTGTCAACATCTAAAAATAAGTCCCAAAAACGTGTGGTCATGTAACCCCACAGAATGTATATAAAAACCAAATTATATACAGTAAGGAAACTCTTCACAAAAATGTAGTCCCTATATACATATCCATTTTTTAAAAAGTAGTTTCATCTCAAATAGTACTTTTTCTACGTCAGCACTAGAAATACATGCAAAAAAGACCGATACCTTATAAAGAGCAAAATCTATTGTAGGTTTATACATTTTGCCAGACACTTACAAAAGTCGAGACGTTGACAGCGATCGTTAAAGAGTGCAAAGACTTCTGTTTGTTTGTTTATTGTTGCTTAACGTCCCACTCAAGAATCTTTCGCTCATATAGAGACGTCACTAAATGTCGGTGAAGGGCTTCAAATTTTGGCCTATGCTCGGCACTTACAGTCATAGAGCAGTGAGGGTTCTTTAAAGTGCTGACACCTACTGTGACACGGGACCACAGTTTTTACTGTCTCATCAAACAGACAGGAAACCAATCTGCCGCCGGCTGGACTCATGACCTCACGATCAAGAGTCAAGCACACTACCGACTGAGCCAGGCCGGCTCGACTACAACTCTGTGTAAGAGATTTTTAAAGATCTACAAAGAAGATTATGTGGCACATCTGGGGCCCGTTTTACAAAAGGTTGTAAGTCTTAAACTCTAACTTTAAGTCCTAACTACCATGGCAACGCAGTGCTGATTGGTCAGTTCCATGACAACAAGGACTAAGACTTAGGATATAGGACTTACGACCTTTCGTAAAAAGGGCCCCTGTATTCTGTCAAAAATCCAAAGAAAATTGCCCTTCTTATTTATGTGTGTACACATTACTGTACATTCAAGTTGCTTTACTATTTTTAGCAGAATACTAACCTGTCACCCCTATTATGATTTAATTTGAACTCATCCTGTTTGTAGGATGTGGTAATTTATCTAAGTATAACCAGTATAACCGTTATTTAAGTACAAAGGTACTCACAGTCGCCATTATCAATTTTGATTTTGAAGTACTCAGTCTTTGGCAAAGCTTTCTTGGCTATTTTCTGTCGTAAATCCTCATTGTTCTCAAAAACGATATCTGCAAGAAAAGATATCAGTTTCGCCATCATCCCCGATTTCACACAGTAAATACACAACAAGAGGCTCTCAAGAGCCTGTATCGCTCACCTGGTTATTTGCTTGAGAAGATCAGACGAACCGAGCAATTTTTGTAAAGGACCTTCCATACATAAATCCTGTAAAGTTTGGTTGAATTTGCTTCAGTGGTTTCAGAGGAGAAAATGAAAATGTGATTTTCCCATAGGGTCCAATGATAAACTAAGCCCAGCCCTGGCGGCCATGGTTTTGACAGATCGGAACGAAATGAGCAATCTTTGTAAAGGACCTTCAATACATCATTCTTCTAAAGTTTGGTTATATTTGCTTCAGCGTTTTCAGTGGAGAAGATGAAAATGTAATTTTCCCACAGGATCCAATGTTCTTCTTCCAAGTCAGGAACCGGATTCATGAATGAATGAATAAGGTTCTGCGAAAACTTTGCAGTGTCTGCAGCACAGCAGTCTTCTTTTGGCTATATAATGTTAAACTAAGCCCCATTCTAGTGGCCATGATTTTTGACGGATCAGAACAAAATGAGCAGTCTTTGTAAAGGACCTTGCATACATCATTCCTGTAAAGTTTGGTTAAATTTGTGTCAGTGGTTTCAGAGGACAAGATGATTTTCCTATAGGATCCAATGTTAAACTAAGCCTCGCCATAGCGGCCATGTTTGTTGACGCAAAGTGATTCCAAAAGCCAGGTGAGCTAAAAATGGCGGTCAAGGAACAATTTTCAACAACGGTTTTGAAGTCGCAACATCAATATCTATTTGGAAACCAAATTTCATTGAAATCAAACAATGTTGAATTTTCCCCGCCTTTTTTGTTGGCCATTTTGAAAATGGCGGTCAACAAACAATTTTCAACACCGGTTTTGAAGTCGCCACATCATGGCAAACATTTTATCAATTTTACATTCGACCTCTATCTTTCATAGTTTTGGAGTTAGAAGACGAAAAACATAAAAAATTGAAAAAATTCTGTGAAAAAAGGGCAATAACTCCTACACAGGTTTTTTGGATTGTCTTCAAATTTTCAGGGTGGGTAGATCTTGATATGCTGAACATTTTTGCAATTTACACTTGACCTCTATCTGCTACATTTTTTGAAATAAAAAATTAAAAATGCCAAAATTTTGTAAATTTTACAAAAAAAGGGCTATAACTCCGAGATGAGTTTTCCGATTTTCTCTCAAAATTGCATGGCAGGTAGATCTCATCAAGCTGATCACTTTTACCCCATGTCAGATTTTTGATATCTGTAATGGTTTTTGAGTTATTGGCCAAAAACTGCAATTTACCCCCTATGTTCTATTTTTAGCAACAGTGGCCATGTTGTTTGACCTGCAACATAGAAAATAACAAATTTGAAACTAAATACCCTAGTGACGACTTGGTTCAAGTTTGGTTCAATTTGGCCCAGTGGTTTCAGAGGAGAAGATTTTTGAAAGTGAGTTAACGACGGACGGACGGATGACGGACGGACGCAGGATGCAAAGTGATTGCAAAAGCTCACCCTGGCATAGCCAGGTGAGCTAAAAATTAACAAAAATATGGACATGATAGAATTGAAAAAAAGTATCAGAAGAAAAAGTCCATTACAACTGGGAACTTTCGAGTTAGCCCAAATAACTGTTACAATATCCGGCATTTAGTTGCACAAGTCACATGAATTGTGAAAAATGTTCCTCAACGTTATTTCCTGTTTCCGTAATATAGAGATAGTTCCAATAGAGCAGTTGCAGGTAAAAGCATATACATCCTGCTAGTATTCGGAAGGTTATGGGTTTGATTCTCAGTCTGTCCACATATTTTTTTCCAACATGCTACATTTTAGTCATTTGGCATCAAACAAAATACACCACTGTGGTATATTTCAGGAGTCTCGAGGATTTCTTTACAAAAAATAACGATAATGTTATTACAAAACATGAGGATATTCCATGTACGTTATTTACGTTGTGAAGGCAAATATCAAAACCCAAAGAACATATGAGAACAAAATCGAAAAGGTGTAAAAAAATGCAGGATCACAACAGTAATTATAGCTAACTTGGAAATTCCCAACTGATCATTTCAATAATGTAGCAAGACTATTTGATATATTTATTGAAAGGGTATGAGGGAAATTGCACTTTTGCTGTCATATGAGACATAAGTTATCTCCCCTTGAGAAATACAGTCATGGGACATAAATATTAGCCATTAATGTTATTTTCTTCTTTGTTTTATATAAAAACAACAATTTTTAAATGGTAAAATCCACAAATCATACCAGAATTTGACAAATTTGTACATATTTATAGTAAGATAATTTCATATTTCTTAAATATATGCATTTTCAAATTATCATGTTTATTTACAGAAATGACAGTATTTTTCTCACATGTAAATTCTGTAGTTATTCTTTCAGTCTAATGAAACATGTCAAAATTTACCTAAAATAGTTTTATCTGCCACAGAATTAATAATTTCTCAAAATAAACAAAGAGTATATCTAAATTTCATAAAGACTGAAAATATGAATTTAATTTCCTTTATGTAAAATAAAATGTTTGAAATATTGCTTAAATTAGTGGATTCTGTGGACATTTAAAAATTGTTGGTTTTATATAAAACAAAGGAGAAAATAACATAAGTGGTGAATATTTATGTCCCATGACTGTAGCATATGTCTCTGTCCTTTTGGGAAATAGTATGTGTCTCTTGGTAAAATAAACAAGCTGCTCCTGAAATATCCATTCGCAAACTGATTTATTATAATAAAATTTAATGTCCTCCAAAGGGAAGTATTGGTATGCAAAAAAAAAAAACAGGAAAAAACTAAAATTTCTCAAATTTGTGAAATTTGAGTGTTTTTCTGTTGTTTTATTATAAATAGAAAAAAATATAATCACAATAAGAAAATATTAAAGGTGCGTTAGTTATATTTTTGGAAAAGTTTTGTTTTTCCATTTTACTACTAAGAGTGATATAAAATAACAAAAAAAAAAGGAGATATACACAAGCCTGAAAATTCTTAAAATCCCTATATATTTTGTAAAATTTGCCTGAGAAACCCAAATTTGACACTTTTTTCATTTGCAATAGATTGATTCAACCTTACTATTTGTATATGAATACCACACTGGACCGAACCTTGTTTCCACAAAATATATAGGAATACAAGATTTGTTAGGCCTGTGCATAGCTCCTATTCTTTATTGTATATCAAGAAAAGTGAAGAAAAATCAAAATGATATTTTTTGGTAAACACAGTTAGTGCCCCTTTAAACATAAAGGAACTAAGAGTTAGTGCCCCTTTAAACATAAGAAACTAAGAGTTAGTGCCCCTTTAAACATTAAGGGATTAAGACTCTCAACTGTACTTCTTTGTTTTTTTTTATACTGATAACTCACCTATATTTTCTGTGGTTGATTTGAGTACGTAGTAGGGGACAGAGGGTCCCTGACATCCCAGTATGTAGTACTTCCCTGAGGGACCAAAACTAGCTGTCACATAAGTGCAATCTTTGTCATAATTGCAGGATAGACATTCCCGCTTTCGGAAATCTCCCACCATGTCGCTTACAACACTGAAAAAAATTCTTAACATGTACATACAGAAAAAAATAGGTAAATGACCAAAACTTTTTTTTTGCACTTTGGTAAAACTAGAAACCAATTCAAATTTCAATTTAACCAACAGGCATAAAAATCAAGAGTTGTTAAAAGAGAACAAAGCTCACCTGAAATGGGTGTAAATTTCAAAACATGTGTTTGACCGACAGATGTCAGGATTTAAGGTCATGATATGGTAAATATTTTTAGCCTTCCACTCAGGCAAAGTCTTGAAAAGTAGGTCAAAGTGCAAGGTCAAGGTGACAAGGTCAAACGTCAAAGTACCAAGTACCAAAAGCTCTGGCCATAAGGAAATATCAATGCCATATCCCCTATGATTTTAAAGATAAAGCCAAGGTCTAAGTTTTTGAAAATAGGTCAAATCCAAAGGTCAAGGTCACTATATCAAGGCAAAGTCTTGAAAAGTAGGTCAAAGTGCAAGGTCAAACGTCAAAGTACCAAGTACCAAAAACTGTGGCCATAAGGAAATACAAAGCCATATCCCCTAACGATTTTAAAGATAAAGCCAAGGTCTAAGTTTTTGAAAATAGGTCAAATCCCAAGGTCAAGGTCACTATATCAAAACTCAAGACACCAAATGAAAGCACTGATCATAAGAATTCTATATGTGAAGTGTCAAAGCCATATCCCTCATGGTTTAAAAGATATAGCCAAGGTCATGTTTTTAAAAAGTAGGTCAATGTCCAAGGTCAAGGTCACTAGGTCAAAAGTCAAGGTACCAAATGAAAGCTCTGGTCAAAAGAAATCTATATGTGAAATATCAATTTCATGTACCTTGCGGTTAAAAAGATATAGGCCAAGTTAAAGATCTGCCTATGGGTGATAACAACAACAATTACACTGGGGTTATAGCATTAGCTCTCTGGACTTATAGAAAACGGTTGATATTAATTGCGAGTTGATATAAATTGTGAGCTCATCAGAACATAGTTGTACGATAGAAAACTTTTGTAATGATTTATGATGTCAATATGATGAAATAGGCATTCAAAATCGGAAATATTTTCTCGTGAATAAATTTGGAACTAGTATTTCATGAAGTCTTGTGAAAAATTACCAGATTTACTGTATGACGGGCTTCACTTATATACGATAACAAGTATTAAGAACTGCTTTTGACAGTTATCTAAAATTTAAACTCGTACAAGTCAAAAAAGACTTCACAAGTCCACACTTCATTTTTTTCATTTTTTTCTCTCAGTAATGGAAAAATTTTTTTTCACCATTATGTGACCTCCAAGGCTCTGTATGAAATAAATCACTACTAGTTACCATTTAATTAATTGAGTAAGTCACATTTTGATTGGTAGAAAATGACACACCTACATGATGTCATTCTCACATAAGTCCACAGCAGGTTGTGTTGGATCCTATACATGGCATATCAGAAAACGGGAACACTGGCATATTGGTCGTTAGTTAGAATGATAAAAAATGTATCACAGTTCAATTACAGGTAAACTAAGTATAAATAGTTAAATACAGGTAACAAAGACTTGTAAAATGATTGCTCACCTGTACAGGTGTCTCTTCCTTGGGTCACCGTTTGGTGTTGCGATGTAGTACACCTTCTGTTCTTCGCTGTCATATCCCACAACCCTCATGGCATCCCAGGTTCCGTCAGTTAGAAATATTGGATTTCCCTGGTCCATACTAAGCTGTGGTGGAAAGTTCCAAACATAAAGACCATTTGAGGTTTTAATGAGTTGAAATATTTTTAAAGAAGTTCAAAATGTTTTATCATTTAAGAGGGATTAGCTGTGATTTTTCAGAAAATTGTTACTTCTTCTTCTTATACAGGTGTACAAAAAAAAGATACACAGGCATACAACTTCATAAATTCCTATAAATGCACATTTTATGAAAATTGCTTGAGAAACCAAGTTTGGTAATTATTTGTTGGCAAATGACACTGGAACCAATTTGCAGTTGGTGAGAATTAGAATGCACACTTCATCAATTGCAGGACTTTTGACTCACTTTCAAACTTGTACATCACATATGGACATACACAGCTACATTCATGTATGTGTACATATCATCACACTAAAAATAAACATGTGTAGATACACATACACATATGTAAACAATCACACATGATTTTACACATCATTCAACTTATTAAGTATAAGATCCAGTCCTTTGGATGAGACAGTGAAAACCGAGGTCCCATGACAGTATGTGTCAGCATGTTAAAGAACCCTCACTGCTCAATGGCTGTAGGTACCGAGCATAGGCCAAAATTTGAAGCCCTTCACAGGCATTTTGTGATGTCTCCATATGAGTGAAATATTCTTAAGTGGGACGTTAAACAACAATACAACAACAACAACAATAATTATAGGACACAGTACTCAAACACATACAACATATAACACATCACAGATACACAGATAATACACACATACAACATATAACACATCACAGATACACAGATAATACACACATACAACATATAACATATCACAGATACACATGTACATCATGTACACATATAACATAACACATCACAGATACACAGATAATACACATGTACAACACATACACAAACACATACAACATATTACATATAACAGTCACACAGATAATACACACTTACAACATGTACACATACAACATATAACACATACATGTAACAGATACATGTACAACATGTACACATACAACATATAACACACAAGTCACACAGATAATACACACATACAATATATATACAAACACATACAACATATTACATATGTCATCTCAAGTCTTGTTTTCATAAACAGTTCACCAAAGGTATGAATATTCAGATTTATAAATATGTAAATATGTAAAAAGTATATAATGAAAAAAAAAAATGCCATTCATAAACAAAAGTCATATGTTGGTATATATTATGATCAACTGAATAAAACAAGCCAAATAAATACATAAACACACAAGAAGATATAGGTTTGACCTTGAGACTCATCAATGGAATTTGTAACCACACAAATATCTCTTTTGTTTACTACATGTCATAATGGCTGCACTCTGTACATTTTAACTACTTTGTTTTTAATTTATTCTCGATTTCTCTCTTATCCCCCCACACACATATACTCTCTCATTCTCTCTCTCTCTCTCTGTCAATTCCTCCTTGATTCTTCCTACCTCGAGCTCGCTCCTCACTCTCATTCTCTGTTGCCCTCTGTCTCTTGCTCCTCACTCTCATTCTCTGTTGCCCTCTGTCTCTTGCTCCTCACTCTCATTCTCTGTTCCCCTTTGTCTCTCACTCCTCACTCTCATTCTCTGTTGCCCTCTGTCTCTCGCTCCTCACTCTCATTCTCTGTTGCCCTTTGTCTCTCGCTCCTCACTCTCATTCTCTGTTCCCCTTTGTCTCTTGCTTCTCACTCTCATTTTCTGTTTCCCTCTGTCTCTTGCTCCTCACTCTCATTCTCTGTTGCCCTCTGTCTGTTCTCATTCTCTGTGTCTCTCACTCCTCACTCTCATTCTCTGTTCCCCTTTGTCTCTCGCTCCTCACTCTCATTCTCTGTTGCCCTCTGTCTCTCGCTCCTCACTCTCATTCTCTGTTGCCCTCTGTCTCTCGCTCCTCACTCTCATTCTGTTCCCCTGTCTCTTGCTCCTCACTCTCATTCTCTGTTCCCCTCTGTCTCTTGCTCCTCACTCTCATTCTCTGTTGCCCTCTGTCTCTCGCTTCTCACTCTCATTCTCTGTTGCCCTCTGTCTCTTGCTCCTCACTCTCATTCTCTGTTCCCTTCTGTCTCTCGCTCCTCACTCTAATTCTCTGTTCATTCCCCTCTGTGTCTCACTCTCTCCGTAATGTCTACAGGGATTTTCCATCATATAATATGGGCCCAAATAAGGCCCCATTTCCAATTCAAAAACAATGCATTTTTTCCTCATTTGCAGTTAAAATTTCTTGATACAATGAATGTGAAGAGATTCTTACATTTTCACACAGTTTTGTATATTTCTAAATTTCCAAATTTCAACAAAATGTTGGTAAATTTCCCAGTTCAAGAGGCCCAGATCCCGTTCTCAAAAGAGGGTGAAAAATACTTGGCCTGTCTCCCTCCCACTCTCTGACTCTTTTTCTAAAAAGAAGTTTTATTTTGTTACACTGTATTTCCAAAACAAGTGAATTAAAGGAATCTATTTTTGAATTGCAATTTTGAGACTGCATGTAGTGATAGGCATTGCACATTAAAATACTATAAATCTGGTTTTATTCGTGAAAATTTTATTTACTTGTTATTTCGTGAGAGCTCTTGCACGAAAAATAAAATAATTGCATAAGGAAGAATGATAAGAGTATGACAAAATGGGCATTAGAAATCGCATAAATATCATCTCGCGATTAAATCTAAATCTTGTGCATCACAGTGGTTCCATGTCATGTTGGGTGGTGCAATATGTGAAGGAAGAATTATCCAGATCTAAGACAGTGGTTTCTCACAATGTTGGGTGGTGCACCATGTAGAGGAAAAATTAACCAGATATGAGACATTGGTTCCATGTCATGTTAGGTGGTGCAAGATGTAAAGGAAGAATTAACCTGAAATAAGATGGTGGTCCCCTGTCATGTTAGGTGGTGCACACCACAAAGCCCTCATTACATACATTACTGACACACAATATACACAGAATAAACTACCAATCTGATATGAAAATTTGATGAACAATGAATTTTTTAAATATCCATAATGAATCTCAATTGTCATTAGTAATAAAAAAAAATCAAAAAAAAATCTTGAAACTTATCCAAAAAATTACTAAATGGGGCCACACACAAACAAAAGAAAACCATTAGTAAAAACTGAAACTGAAAGAAAAAATGAAAATGGGAAAAAGTTGCTACAAAAACAAACCTCTGTGATGTTACTCACTGACAGACCAACCATCACAACATGTTTAAAGTACCCTGAAGCCCCTTCTTGTTTAGGCAGGACCCAGAAATACACATTCCCACTTGGGGCAATAAGTGGAGGCCTGATCTAAAACAAAGAAAAAAACCCACAAATGTCAATATACATTTTGTAATCTTGTACATAAAGTTCTATATCTCAGATGTTTGCAGATTTTTAAAGTTAAATGTTTGAAAATATCAAACTATGTCTGCATTTAAATCATATTTTTTTAAAAAAAATAATTTGTCACAATTAAAGCTTGAATTGAAATTTGAAGATAAATTGAAAATTAAAATAATTACCAAAATAGATACCACAAAAGGGAAAATGTCAGAGTGACATTAGCCTGCACTTACCAACTCAACCCAGCCACCATTACCAAGTATTTCTTGGTTCTGTGAAAAAAAAAATATAAAAATAAAAATAATAATAACACCCGGTAAGAGAATTTAAATTACATTACTGCAAATGGAACAATTGTCACATGGACAATGATGGGGACAGAATTACTTCATGTTGCATGGCGCAAACATGATCAATTCTCAAGTGTAGAATATTTACTTTCATATATCCTCAAATGCATTAAACTCGTCCCTATCATAAAATCACCCCCAAAAGTATACGTACGCTGTACGTTTTAAAAGTTTATCTATGACGTCGATTTACACAGGAATCGAATGTCAACAAAAGACACTGTTTTTATATCAGAAGATTTTTTACAACAAACAGATAAATCGTAGTCTTTGACCTGTTTTTATACAGTTCTCCTGTTATAAATCATTTATATTAATTAACGATCATGCCAATCGCTACTCGATTAGGTCAGGACGTACTTGCCACCCAGTTATCAAAACACCTTTTGTTTAATCTTCCAGGTAAGGATCCCAGTGTCATTCTGTCTTACGGCAATGACTTTTTATAAATTACTTGAACTTCGAGGTCTCGAGAGTGAAATATAAAGGAATATACAAATCGGGACTTCAAATTGACTTCGAGGTTTCTACGTTTGAGAGATCGAGAGCTAATTTACTGAATTAATGAAGGAAACAAGATGTGTTTGTGAAACGTATGTAAGCGGGATGGAATTACGGACAGAAAGATGGACGATCCAAACACTAGATTCCTTTTAAAGCCAGGGGCATAAAAAATCTGGACCTGTATAAGACTTTGATGTTTCGAGGTTCGTTACAAATAATGGTGAGGTTTGTAAACCAAATTTGGTGTGGTTTTAGTTGTCATGACGCCATCCGTTTTATGGGAACAAGATATGGTAATTCTAGGATATAATACAAATCTATAATTTGGATTATAGCCCCTTTGTGATGGTGCCATACCTACCAATAAAGGAGCATTAGCTGTTTATACCAAAAAAAATCATTTTGATTTCTTAATACTCGTATTTGATGCACAATAACAAATAAGTGTTTACAAAGAAATAAAAAAAATTATATTCCTATATATTTTGTGAAAATAGGTCAGGTCCAGTGTGGTATTGTGCATATATATATATATATATATATATATATATATATATATATATATATATATATATATATATATATATATATATATATATATATATATATAAAAATAATATATATATATATACACATACATACAAAGAGTAAAGTTGAATTAATCAATTGCAAGTGAATAATTACCAAACTGAGAATCTCAAGCAATTATCACAATTATGTTCACAAAATATACAGGAATTAAGAATTTTTATGTCTGTATATCTTTTTTGTTGTACATCAGCCTAGGAATTAAAAGGAAAAAACTTTTTTGAAAATATTTTGAAACAAAAAATAAACAGCTCAAGCCCCTGTAATGGTACCTTAAAGGTTACATGTTACTATTTATATTTTGATTATCTCCCTTTCTGATGGTGCGACACTTACCTTTTTACATGCCCCATTGATGGCACCACAAACTGTAACTATTGAGTAGTTCTGCCAGCGATTTAACCATGTAACTAGAAAATATGTGTCATGTCTCCATTCTACTGTTGTGAAATAGTGATCTCTGTAATAGAAAAAACATTTTCACATTCACGGTGATGTTTAAGAATTTCAAAATTTCACTTTCATGATTTTTGTCCAGTTTATTTTTATTTTACATATCGCCAAGAATTTTCCATTTATACGGAGATATCATCAGCTTTAGCATGTTTAGGTGAAGTGCTAAAATTCTGACCTGCGCTATGGACTGACCCCAAGACAGTGATGGTTCTTCTATGTGCCACGCCCACCGTGACACAGGACCCTGTGGATCTGACTCATCCTAAAAACAATGTAACTTTCACTTTGTATGCCCTGTGCTTGGCAACAGAACAATCACTACCATTTCTCAAAGTCTTACCATTGATCTGGTGCCAGGAGCTGAACCCAGGGTCTGGCACCATAAAACTTAAGAATTACTGAAAAACTTAAGAATGTTACTCAATCTTGGCAAATCCTGAAATCTGATTGGTTGAGCAGGCCAAGTTTAGAATATTCTCAGATTTGAGTAAATTCTCAAGTTTTATGGTGCCGGGCCCAGAACCTCCCACCTGTCTGTCAAACGCTCTACCATTTAACCACCGCAAGTGGTGTTATTTGCATGTAAACTTCAGGTTTTGGTACACGTTATTGCTTGTTAAGCCTTCCATCCCTCATTATCTTAGTGGCATGCTCCTTGCCATTGCTTAAGACAAGTCTATTATGGTCTGTAGGGTTGAAAGGTATCAGCTGAACTTAAACCTATATATAAGTAAAATTATAATTTCTACATTTGTGTACATGGGTTTTATATATATCTAAATCTAAATATGGAGCTCCATGAGTGTCTTAAAGGGGCAATAACTGTGTTTTTTTCCCAATCCCTCCTTTTTAATACTTAGATTGATAAACAATAACAAAAAAGATATATACACAGGCATACAAAAATTCTTAAATTCCTACATATTTTGTGAAAATTACTTAAGAAACCCAGATTTGGCATTTTCTCAATCGCAACTGATTAACCCAAACTCACAATTTGTATATGAATACCACACTGGATCTGACCTTATTTTCACAAAATATATAGGGATATAACATGTTTAAGATTTTTTTTATACCTTAGTATCATATATATATTTATACTTACAGCCAAATTTATGCAAAACTTAAAGAAATTAATTCTAGAATTAAAGAAACATGGCATTATTGTTGCTTTTGTTGTTTTTTGGGGGGTTGGGGGTATTTTGACTTTTTGTTGTGGTTGTTGATTTTTTGGTAACTTCAATGATATTAAAATTTGTTGTTCATACAAATCCTTTAAAACACAAAAACCTGCTTCTTTTTTTGGTAGCTGATCTTCATAATC
Organism: Atrina japonica; assembly: GCA_030159075.1. NCBI lineage: Eukaryota > Metazoa > Mollusca > Bivalvia > Pterioida > Pinnidae > Atrina > Atrina japonica. Next base: position 271,996 of record BROG01000419.1, on the reverse strand, counting down.
TTTATCTTTACTCACTGTACTGCAGTAGAGCATCAATTATCAAGCTGTCAATCATTTTCCTTGTACAGACAAATGTCATGTCCCCCCTCCCAATCTTACTTTTTCTTGCTTTTTATTGCGAAAATCAATCATCTGGTCAACCACATTTCTGGACTATGATATATTCACCAGAGTGATTGGATAAATGATTGTTTGTCATTATTCAAATGCCAGTAAGTGGGTCTATCTTAGGTGACTGTGACTTACTTATCGGCAAATTCTTTAGGTGGGTCAACCATTTGGGTCTGTAGAGGGTCACTTTCCAAGTCCACAACTTTGAGCTGAAATGTTGGATTTCTTGTTCCTGGCTGCAATAAAAATATGAAGATTATAGTAAAAAATGAAGATTAAAAAAAAAAAAAATTGATTATAAAAAAAGATAATATTGTGACATAATGAAGCATGTGTTTCTTTTCCACACCTTAGGGTTTGGAAAGAGAAAATATGATTTAGCAAAATAGGAAATATGCTTGACCAAGGTGGGGGAATTTGTCTTATATCCATTAGTGGAACTCTTCATATTAAAGGGCTCTTTTAGTAGTGTCTCCGGGACAACGTGTAAACAAATGAACTTCAACATGGTGGCAAATACAAATAACCGTACATTACAATGCAATTTGTTAGGGTAAATATTGAAGTCCAAAGGAATTCAATATTCCAACAAGAAAAGAGATGAACTTGTTGACCTATGTCGGATTGACGACACATGGCGAGTGTCTGACACGCTATTTATTTCATGTCCTTGTTGTCTTACTGAATCTAGCCATTTTTTGTGACTATTGCCAACGTTTGGCAACTGGTAAAATCGAATATCTGTATTTTTTTCTTCTGCTATCTGAAATGCAGTCTACTGTGATGCAGTGTTTCAAAGATGTATTTGAAATCCATTTCAATCTATCAAGCTACTTTGTTTTTATTTACACGTTATCATGTTGTCCATGTAATCTCGTGAGATTTGAGGTATTTTTTGTTCTCCCTGTCAAAAGAGTGATCAAAGGGCCGTAACTTTGATACGGTGGTAATAAGAAGTATTCCATTTCTTATGTTGGGCCTAATGTCGGTAGCGTGCTTGACTCTTGATTGTGAGGTCGTAAGTTTGAGTCCAGTCGGTGTCAGGTTGGCTTCCTGTCCTTCAGATAAGACAGTAAAACTTGAGGTCCCATGTCGCAGTAGGAGTCAGCACATTAAAGAACCCTCACTGCTCAATGGCCATAAGTGCAGAGCATAGGCCAAAATTTGAAGCCCTTCACCGGCATTTGGTGACGTTTCCATATGAGTGAAAGATTCTTGAGTGGGATGTTAAACAACAATATACAAACAAAATGCTGGGCCTAAAGTCACTAAATATACTCAGTACTCCAAAGCTCATCTAATTTTTCATGATTTTAAGGTAAAACAAGCAATATCTAATAAAACTTCAGAAATATTAAAAAATGTACTCAAAATTTGAGTACTGTACTCAACATATTTATTTATTTATTTTTTATAGGAACATCATAAGTTTGATTCAAATATCTATATGTGAATGATGAAAATTAATAATATGTTTCCTAAAATCACTAAAACCCAAAAGTTTTACAAACTATAATAGAGTGAAAATAACAAGAGAAAACTTCAGCTCGAGTATTGAGTAAATTTGATGACTTTGGACCCAGGGCTCTAAAGAAAGGGACAGTCACTATGTATTTTAAAGAAGTCATATGTTTTATCCACTGCTGATGTTTCAAGCCCAGGAGATGTTTTACCAAAAAAAAATCTTAAAATCTAAATCATAAGTCTTAGTCTTAAATGTCATGACACTGACCAATCAGCTATGCGTTGCCATGGTAGTAAGGACTAAAAGTTAGGATTTAGGACTTCGGACCTTTTGTAAAACGGGCCCCTGGACCCTCTGCTTGAGTTTTTTTTATTTTAATTATGAATTGTGTTTTACGCCACCCTTAACAATTTTCCATTT